>OY856413.1:155460000-156060000 GCA_963693085.1 Alisma plantago-aquatica
CCACGAACAGGTTGAAAACGAATGGCTTGGTTGGGTGTCGATCGCTGTTGGGGCTGCAACTCGTGCCTGGACCTCAAAGGAAACTCAATAGCACCTTTCTTGGGTGCTTTCTCGCGCCCAAGGCAGACCAAGGCCGTGGCTATAGCTGTCGCTGCTCGGGGCGCCACCCAGCAGCTTGGGGCACCGATAATGGTGGCTGGGTGCTTAAACGCAGTTGGGAGCTGCAGATTTCTTCTAAGGACTGAAGGTCGGAGTCAAGCACTTCATTTGGTGGTGTTGGCCGGGCTAAAACAGCCTCTGTCGAGGCCAAAGCAGCTAGCTACCGGCCACTGCTGCTGCAGGTCGGGCACCTGCCAGGATGGGGAAAGAATAAGGGAAGGAAGAGAACGAGGAAGAAGAAGAAGAAGAGAAGTAGGGCGCTGGGGATTTGAAGCTAAAGGGGCCCAAGCCATCGCCCTTCTTCCTCTTGCCCAAAGCGCCACTCCAGCCTAGGTGTTGCCTCCTGCCCCTGTTCTATCGGGGTGTTTAGTCGGTTCCTGTAACCGATCGCTGAAGAAGGAAGATAAGCGAGAAAGGGCTAGGGGGCGAAATGAAATTTGCCCACCAACTATCCAAAATTACAATCTAGTCCCTCAACACTCAAATGTCCATATCGTTTAACTCGGAAGTCGGTTTCGAGTGATTTTTCTTGCAACGGTTTAAGCACGGAATTCTCTATAACCTCAAAGTGCAAAACATGCTAAAAGGACAATTCTACTGGATCAAATCTCTAATTACAACTGTGATTGCTTGATTCAACTTAATGTACTAAATAATCAACATTGACATCATTAATTGCCTCAGGTGATTCAATCTCAGCTATTAATTCGCATCTTAGCTTATCTTGATTATCCATGATGTTTAATTTGATACTCAACCCTAATTGAGGTGTTTTACGTAATTCGAGGTATTTATCAGTTAATCATGGAGTGGGTCATAACAGGAATAGCCAAAGACAACGACGGAGATTCGTAGTTTCTTAGACTAGCAAGCTATTACATGAGGTTCATTAATAACTTCAGTTCTATAGCCTTACCCCTAACCAAGTTGACCAGGAAGGATATTCCTTTTGTCTGGAATGACAAGTGTCAACATTCTTTCTAGTTGTTGAAAGAAAGGTTAACTAGTGCACCTGTGTTGGTGTTACCTGAGCAGGGAAAGGGGTACATAGTTTTCTATGATGCATATAAGAATGGACTAGGATGTGTGTTGATGCAGGATAAACAAGTGATTTCTTTTGCTTCTCGACAGCTTAAGAAACACGATGAGAATTATCCAACACATGATCTAGAGCTAGCTGTTGTAGTCCATGCCTTGAAGATCTGGAGACATTATCTCTATGGAGAAACATTCTAGATTTTCACAGACCATAAGAATTTAAAATATATCTTCTCACAGCATGAGCTGAACATGAGACAATGCCGCTGGATGGAGTTAATCAAGGACTACGATTGTACAATTGATTATCATCTAGGGAAGGCTAATGTAGTTGCTGATGCACTAAGTAGGAAATCAGCAACACCAGCCCTAGATAAAGCATAGTTGAATTATTTAGTGTGCTCTAAGAGAGATATGTTTATCTCCTTGAGGCAAAACAATGTACAGCTTAAAGTATCATTGTTAGCCGGTCTGTTAGCAGAGATGCAAGTGAAACCTACTCTAAGGCAGCAGATTAAAGAAGCACAGCAAGCTGATACTGTGATTCAACAGATCAGGTCAGAGTATGGTAGTGAGAAATGAGATGGTTTCCATGATTCAGATGGTCAGGTAGTCTGTTACCATGGTAGGATGGTAGTACTTGTTGTTGATAACTTAAGAAAGTTAGTTCTGGAAGAAGCTCATTCTTCGATGTATGCTATGCATCTAGGGAGCACCAAGATGTATCATAACTTAAAAGATATGTATTGGTGGCCTGGATTAAAGAAAGATGTAGCTGAGTTTGTTATGCGGTGTCCGGTGTGTCAGCAGGTTAAAGCTAAACATCAGAAGCCCACAGGAACAATGCAATCTTTGCCTACCACAGTGGAAATGGGATCATGTAACCATGGACTTTGTGGTTGGTTTGCCCAGAACAACCAAAGGTCATGATTCCATATGGGTGGTAGTCGATAGGTTGACAAAGACAACACATTTCTTACCAGTCAAAACAACGTAAACTGCTGAGAAGCTGGCACAATTATATGTAGATGAGATAGTGTGATTGCACGGGGTTCTAGCTACTATCGTTTCTGATAGAGGTCCCCAGTTCACGAGTTGTTTTTGGGAACGACTTCATAAAACCTTGGGTACACAGTTAAGGTTTAGTACAGTCTTTCACCCTCAGACAGATGGACAATCTGAAAGGACCATACAAGCTTTGGAGGACTTGCTTAGAGCATGTGTCCTTCAATTTGTAGGAAGTTGGGATCTACACCTGAGCCTGATAGAATTTGCTTATAATAATAGCTATCATCACAGTATTGAGATGGCACCATATGAAGCTTTGTATGGTAGACGTTGTAGATCTCCTTTGTGTTGGTATGAAATAGGGGAATATCAACTTTTGGGTCCTGAGCTAGTACAACAAATAACTGAGAAGATTAAAGTAATACAAGAACAATTGAAAGTTTCCCAGGATAGACAAAAATCTTATGCTGACAAGCGTCATAGACCCTTAGAATTCCAAGTGGGAGACAGAGTATATCTCAAGGTTTCACCTTGGAAAGGTATCCTGAGATTTGGAAAGAAGGGGAAGTTAGCTCCTAGATTTGTGGGGCCTTATCCGATCATTGAAAGGATGGGAAAGATAGCCTATAATCTGGAGTTACCACCTGAGTTGCATATATTGCACCTAGTGTTTCATATTTCTATGCTGAGGAAGTGTCATCCTGACACAGAGTTAGTTCTGCAACCTGTGGAGGTAGAACTAAATGATGATATATCTTATGTTGAAGGACCTGTGTTGGTTCTTGATAGAAGAATTAAAAAGCTGAAAAAGAAAGACATTAGTCTTGTAAAAGTTCTCTGGCATCGCCTTGGCATTGAAGAAGCTATGTGGGAGCTATAGGAAGAGATGAGGAGGAAATATCCTACTCTTTTCTCTTAATGTTTTTGTTGATGATTTCGGGGACGAAATCCTTACAAGGGGTGGATAATTTGTAACATCTCTGACATGGGTTAAGCTTTAACCCTAGGTTTTTTGTTTAAAGAAAGATAATTATATGCTTGTTCTTATCTTTTGAAAAAGTAATTAAGGCTCAATAGGAACTTATATTTTAGTTTTAGTCCATTTTGAATAATTTTGAAAGTAATGTTTTACTTGCTTTAGACTAAAGTGCAAATTACTCAAGTTGAGGGGTTAAATTACAAATTGTGCATGATAATATGTTCCTCATGTATTGAAGCATCATGGGTATGAAGATGATGCAGAGGTATGGCTAGTGAAAGCCTGAGTACCAAGAAAGAGCTGATAAAGCAATGTTTGTGCGTTAAAACCTAGTTTTGGTGTAATGTGCAATTTACCCAAAACCCAAGGTTTAATATGCAATTTACCACTTCAACAAGGTCCCTAATATTTCTTGGAATTATTTAGAGCAAATAAAATGAGAGGGGCATCTCATTTGTACCTCCTTGGAGGAGAGAGAATCTTGATATTAAAATAATCAAGATTTAAGCATAAATGGAACTTTACTTCAAATTAATGCAAAAATAAATAAAATAATTGAAGGGCCTTCAACCAAAAACGATATGGTTGGATTTTTTTAAGTGTGAACACCCTTGTGCCTTTTCTAGGCCACGAAAATATATAACTTGAGTGGAGAGTCCACTCACATTAAGTTAATGGAAAGTAATATCCACTAAAAATGGGATATTAATATAATATGATTAAGGTGCTTAATTTCTTTTCCCTTAATTCATGGATAATGGAAGGGAATTTGGATATAAGGAAGATATATTTGCATGCACAAAATTGAGGAGGAAGAAGTGGCACAAATTTTGGAATTAAAAGATTTTTATAAGGCATTTTCTCTCTCATTGATTTTCTTATAAAAAGACCCTTTACCACTCAAACCAAGGACTTTTTTTAATCCATTTCTTTCCTTTGCTTGAAAAAATGATCAAGGAAGCTAGGAGAAATAGGAAGACGACCCGAACCTATTGGTAAGCTTCTTGACCTTCATTTATCTTGATTTCATGGAGGAAATCACAAATAAATGCATGATTTATTCATATCTCGATCCCATCTTCACTTCTAACCATTCCTTTTCACTCAAAATCTTGCAGGAACGAACCTTGTGGTGTGGAAAAGCTTCTTCCACCTTTGTTGACGTGAAGCTCCAAGCTTTGAAGCTCAATTGAAGGCGGGTTATATAACTTGAACCCCTATTCATTGTTATTGATTTCAATATCTCAATCAACTATGTTCAATGCTCTTCTTTCAATTCCTTTGATTAGTTGATGAAATTACCATTATAATGATAGTAGTTTTCGATGGACTAAGGCTTGATGATGATGAAATCATCTTAGGTTCACTTTCCAACAAATTTGAGTTGCAACCGGTTTTAAGGTTTGGTCCAAACAGTTTCACCAAACCGTTTGGAGACCAAACGGTTTCCAAACCGTTTGGAGGTTTGGACTCTAAACCATTTAGAGGAGTTGACCATTTGGATGGGTTTACCATTTGAGGTCAGGACCCTAGTAAATGTTGGATGATGATCCAAGGGTTCCAATTGATTGATTCAATATATGGACAACCCTCCAAGTGGAAACCCTAAATCGGTTAAGTGCTGGTTTGCAATTGTTTAAAATTAAAAGCTTGGGTTGATTTGCCCAAACGGTCTCAACATCATTTGGATGTCACCCCAAACAGTCTCAAGACCGTTTGGAGGTCAACCAAGACCGTTTGGAGGTCTAGGGTTGAGTATGGTTGAGTAATTGAAGGGTTAGAGATATCAAATCGAAATGCAATCAATAGTTATTTTGATGATCAATTCAATGACCTAAACTCTAATTGGATTTCACAAATTTTAATGAATGATGAGGCAAACAGTCTCAAGACCATTTGGAGGTCATCCAAATGACCTCAAGACCATTTGGAGGTCATCCAAACGACCTCAAGACTGTTTGAGGTCAGGTCATACCATAATTTGATGGTGGTTCATTGATTTCAATTGGATTAGTTCCACAATGTTAATCATTGGTGGTTCCTCGATTCCAAACCCCTAATTGATGGGTTCTTGATTATAAATCCTAGTTCAATTGGGTTCAAAACCCTAATTGATGGTCTAATTAAAGGATGATTCAATAGTTCAATTGATGAATGAATCAAGGAGTCCATTGATAATCAGTTCATGGATTGAAACCTTGAAATGATTAAGTGTTGAAAGACATTTTTGGTCCATTCGGTTTTGAGAGGGTTTGGACCAAACGGTCTTAAGACCATTTGGGTCCAAACGGTCTCAAACCGTTTGGAGACCCAAGTTCATTCAGTTTCAATGCAATACTTGCTTAAACAGTTTCAAGAGCAATGTGCCCAATTGGTTTCAAACCGTTTGAACTTTAAGAATCCAAGACCATTTAAGGTCTAAGTGTGCAAGACTGTTTGAGGTCCAACATGATTAATCCATTTGGATATCTAATGTAATTGAAGACTCAATTGGTTAATCCACTTGGACACATATTATAATTGAAGTTTCAATTGGTCAATTCATTTGGATATCTCAAGTAATTGAAAGTTCAATTGATCAAATCTTCTGGACATCCTAGATGAGGATGAGAGAGAGAGATTTATACATGTAAGATAATCATGTAGTAATCAAGTCTAACATATTCAAAATGAATGGGATGTATAATTAGGGTATGATCCTTGATAAAGAGATCATAAAACACTAAATTGAGTTGATTGATGAACTCAAACCCTAATTTAGGGCAATTCTGAGTGAAACCCTAATCTAAGAGGAAAATATGATATGAATTTAGGGTAATGACATGAGTAACCCTAATTCAGGGTATTTCGATGTAAAACCCTAATTGGGATGAACAGTAAACCCTAATTGTGGGTTATTGAATATAAACCCTAATCTAGGGTGATGTGATGTGAATAGTAAACCCTAATTATGAGTTATTGAATATAAACCCTAATCTAGGGTGATGTGATGTGAATAGTAAACTCTAATTGTGGGTTATTGAATATAAACCCTAATCTAGGGTGATGTGATGGGAATAGTAAACCCTAATTTTAAATAGGGTAAAGATGTGTGAAACCCTAACTCTGGATATTACTATATAGAATGAAATCCTAATCTTGGACAATGAAATGATGAATCATTGGTCCTAATTGAATAAAGGGGGATGAGTAACCCTGATTTCTATAAAATGGGAAACCCTAACCCTAGTATGGGAATAGTGGTGTTACCCTGGGATAGCATGGAACTAAAATATGATTAATATGTATCAGTTATCATGTGTGCTAACCATGCACGCATCTTGAGGTGATGAACATAGCCAGGTATGATCTATGATGCTTTATTGATTGAAATTATTTATTTGGCCTTGTGTGCCATAATATGCCTTGTTGCTTAGTAAGAGGTAACAAGAGAGTTAATGGGCCTCAAGTGCCAGATAAGATGCTTGTGTAGCAAGTGTCATGTGTACCTTGGTCAGATGACCTGAAGGTGATGGTTACCTGAAAAAGTGGTAACAGTGCTCAGTGATGAGATGAGGGTTTGAATACCCAGAATCATATGTTTATATGAGGGAGTGAGATCCCAATGTCTTTTAAAGACTGAGAAGTAACTGATAAAAATAGTACATGTTTCTTTATAGCATTTGTCCTAATAATTTATGTTTGAAAACTTGACTGATGCTAAAAGAATATGATAATGTACTTAATTAATCAAGTAAAAGATATTCATGTAGTTCTCTGACAATAGATCCATCATCGTCAGTAGTTGGTGATGGTGAAACATGTTTTCTTACGAGAACTTCTGGAGTTCGCATATTTTTGAATATGTGGGGGTCGATGGGCAAAAATATCCTTACGTTCTAATGAGGGAATTGATGGAAGGTAAATATTAAACCTCTCAATCCTTCATTGTATGTTCCCGGATGGATGTATCGCTAATCTCCCGATGATGTTAATGCTGGATCGATGGAGGTAAACATGAAATCTCTCGATTGCAAAGAGAGTACAACCGCCACTGTAACTTTATAGCTAGATGCCACTATACCCTGGCAAGCTATGTAGCAGAGACACAAAATGTCCTGCATGTAATCTCGCACTAACCGAGATGTGGGAAGTCATGGAAGTTGGCTCTTCGATTGACTTTGTATGGTACCAATTTTGACTTCGCAGTGGTCGGTTGGAGTATGAGTGGTATACCTCAACTCCTCAGAGCTTAAATACGTTTGTAAAATATAATTAGCCGTGTAGCGTATTTGCATAAGATTGAAATACGAGAACCACTGGTTGATGTGATATTTCTTAGCATGTCCTTGATACATAAATGTTTAGTTATGTTCTTTAATTCCTTATTGAATAAGAGACATACTGTCTTCTCAAGTTATAACTGAAATACTTGAATAGAAATGTTTCTCTAACCTGCATAGACAGTAATTTATCTGCTATTGAAATATATTATCCCACTGCTCAGTTTATTTCTATTAAACTGCAATAATAATGTTACGGCAGAGAGTTATATATCTCAGTGGGGAAATTGTATAATTGTCACACCCCCGTGGGATTCAACGTTTTTAGGTAGACGCAGACAAAGAGGCAGAACCTCTGTAGCAGAGGAAGAGCAGCAACAACAACAACAAGGACAATAGTAATATCCCAGGTGGGGATACTGGTTGTCAGGCTTTGTATATAAAGTCCTATGTGTCGTCTCTGTACTCTCAGGTCCTAGGAGTAAGCAAATAGTATTGAATGCCCCAAGGATTTTGTTACTTGTGTTGTTTAGTAAGGTAATGATGTACATATATCCCTTGAGGAGAGATGGTACATGAAATATACAATGTGGATCAGTATGTAAATATAATATTGTGGTTCTTATTTACAGAGTTTTTGGGTAATGGATCTTTTTATAAAATGGTTTTAATTTTTAGTAATTTTCAGTAATTTCGCTGCTAACGAAATGTTTCCGCATTAATTAATCTTATTACTTTAGTTAATTATGATTCGTATGCCACACTGATAGTTAACATGGACTTAGCTTAAGGGGTTGAAACTTGGAGACAATCTTGATATGGTTTAGATTTCCCTATAATAGATCCTTATGATGTAATATCCATGTAAACCATATGTGGAAGATTATGAAATACTTTTGAAAAATATATTATAGTCATTACTTTTATTCTGCTACTATATTCTTTGGTCTTTTGTGTACCATTATTTGAAAATTGAAAATTTTACACCTATTCCAGCATACCTTTTGAGTATGTATGCAATGGATGTTTTATTCTTCAAATTTTTAGTAGGGAGTGGATCCCCTCTGGGTCCCACTCCTTACACTAGTTTCTAACACTGTTAATTATGTTGCAAAAAAAATTAATTGTGTTGCAGAAGTAAAGCTCGATTATACTTTTAAGGTCGTGTATTGTTAATCTTATCATTGAGGTAAAACTCATTCACACTTTTCAAGAAAACCATAAATCTAAACATTTATCATGTATCTTTGTAAATGAAGTCAACTGGCCATTGTTGCTTGTATAGAAATTTAGCTTCATTGCATGCTAGAATGGAGGATGCATATGTATATAGTAGCGAAGCCAGAAACATATGTGCATAATATTGATCTTATATTTAGTACTAAACTTATGGGTGAGACTCACACCATTTCTATTTTAAAAAACACTGATTCTAATACATTTACTAGGAAATAAATCTTCCACCTACTTGAGAGTCTTTACAGGCGTGCTGATACTAAATTATCGAGTTAGAAATGCATGTTAGGTTTAAATCAAGTGATGACTTTAAAAGACGTTTCCGAAATAAACAATGATGTGAAAAGTGGTTAAAAAGACAATGCATTGTATGTGACATTAAGTAGATTGAAGGATCATAATCTCATTATAGATCTCCTATCTCCTTGACTGGTTTTAAATGCCAATGAATTTCAAAGTGTTCGAAAATAATAGTTATATTGTCACATGCCTACATTGACTCTCTCTCTCTCTAAATTAATGATTTTTGGATTTATGTGCTCCAGTGTATTTTGTTGTATTTATATATCACTTTTAGACCTTAGATATGAAGTGAGACGTCGTAATGTGTTTATATGTGTTTTGTTACTTGATGATGAAATTCTATGACATTAATCATGTCATGATCGAAATTTGGTGAATTTGAACATATCATGGTTAAAACTTACTCGAATTAAACATGTCATGATTGTTGAAATAAATATTTGGATATTCACAAAATAATCCATTGAAATAAAATTACATTATAACATATCTGAGATGAATTAATACTCATATAGAAAAAAGGTAATTCATGAAATACATAATGATATACATATTAATTGAAATAATAATAAAAATGGAGGCACTGAATGTGCCATTCATTTCAATAAGTTCACTTGAAAGAGAATAGGACAAAATGTTTGACGTATTTCTATTGAATGCACCAAATGATTTTGTGCCTTCAAACACCGAATTTGATTGGCATTTGAATGTGCTAACTGTTTTGGCTTGTTTATGGCAACGTAATGAATGTGTCATTTTCTTGACAAAGTCATAATCATAAGTTAATGTATCGAAATAAAAGATGCATTCATGCATAAAAGGTTCTTGTACAAATATTAACTTTAATCAATTATTGAAAATATTATTCAAAAATGTACTATTTTAATATTTTCCCCCTCATCAACCATGTTGTAAACAGAGAGGGTTCAATTCAAGCTGGAAGCTATAAGCTACTACGGGAGTTTCGGTTTACTCACTCAACCAGCAAGGTCAAGCAAGCTTTGATGGCCGACATGCCTCTGGAATTTGACGGCTCATAAAGAAACCAGTCGCCGTAATCGTCACTCCTATACAAGCTATTGGTACGTGGCGGTGGCTCGCCAGGTTTTGCTGAGTCCAACTGTCCCAAGGCACCGGACAGGTTACAGTACTAGAACCAGCAAAGGTCAAAACTTGCGGCTCCTCCCCAGCACCGTCCACACTCCAGACGGAGCTACCGGAGGCCGGGAGCGTGCCAGCTTTGTACTGAATTGAATTCCACTTGCCTCAGCTAGGAGGTCTGACCGTCGGTCGGAATGGTCATCGCACCCTTGTCGTAGCTGGATTGGACCGATGTCTCAATAACTCCCATCTGTCCAACTACCTTTTGACGGCATTCATTCAACAATTACCCACATGCACCCACTACTTTATCGGTTTATTTGAGATGGTGGGGGACAATGCCCTCGCCATCACTTTCGTCAAGTGAAGGTGAGCACGTTCTCGAGCAGTTCTCTCCGTGCGCGCCGACCGACCGTTTGAGGCCGATCTGGCAAGCTAGCGCACGCATGGAAGGGCATAGTAGGTCGCCTGAAGGAGTTCCAAGTAAGTGATCAGAAAGCTTGTCGGCCGGCACTCGTCCTACACCTTCACTACTATTCAACCAAAAACAGCGAGCCGCGTTGACGTAGGTCGTCGTCGGCGCTGGTTCGTGGATGGGAACGGGGTTAAATTTTCTTCGTGGCCGCGAGATTCGTGACAACAGCTGCTGCTTCAGGGCTCGCCGGGCGGACTTCTGTCGTTCTTCCGCACTGGCTTGACGTGCATGGGGATGGGGCCCCTGCTGCTCGCCACTTTAGGTGCGTCACAGCCCCGTTTTGATTGATTCAAGAGGAAACTACCGATAGGCAAAGAGGTCGGTGGGCGTAAGGACGAAGACGGGGGAGGGGCCCTCGGGAATGGACACACTGTGCTCGTGTGAGTGAGTGGGATGAGCGTGACCTTCACATGCATGTGTCTCACATTGTGCGCTCCAGAATCTAGATTTGGTATTCCTCATCTCTCATCAATTTGTGTATATCCTTAATGAAAATTTGTGTATATCCTTAATGAAAAGATTTATAGAAATGTTTATGTCTAAAAAAAATTGTCACACGAGATACAATTTAAGCATTCACATTGAAAACTTCGACAGGCAACATCGACAAAGTCAATAACCACTAAATAAATAATCAAGTAGAGAACGTTGTTGGCAAAAAAGACGGGATAATTCTATTGAACAACCTCAAAGGGCTCACATCCTCTGTGTCTGGGACAATGTGTCTGACACATCTCAATCGTATACCTTGTCATGAGACCTATAAGTGAATGGATAAGATGATGTGGGACATGAAAAATCACTAGAGGGGGGGTGAATAGATTTTATAAATATTTTAACAATAATTCAACTCAAGCAACCACAATTGAGATAAGAAGAAAGAGGCAAGATGTTTAGAGTGGTTCCACCCTTAGCAAAAACTAAGAGAGTCTGTTACAACCCCAATTTTTGGGTTCTTTTGTTGAGAAATGCAATTTCTCATATTAAAAATATTTGAACAAATAATGAGATAATCTATTTTGAATAAATGGATTTCATTTACAATAGTCTTGATGATTGTGTTGTGGGCTTTATTGGCAATTGGGCCTAATAATAAGGAATCTTAGTTAGTAAATGAATAATGGAGTTCTTGAGAAAAGAAAGGTGTGGAAACCTCTAGAAGGCAAAAGAACTTAATCTAAAAGTGGATTTCATGCCACATGGGTTCCTTGGGTTCCAAGGAGTCCAAAGTTGCAAAAAGAAAGCAATAAGAAAAGAAAAGATCAAGTATTTCTTTATTAAGAAAGAAATTGAAAATAATGGTAAAATGTGGAAAACAAGTGAAAAGAGATATAATTGAGTAATCCTTAGTGGAGTTTCGTATCCCAAGGATTCTTAATAATAAAAGGAATACCGATGAGGAAAATAAAAGAGAAAAAAAAAGAAATCCTCAAAAAGAGATATTTTAATGAGAAATAAACAAGATAATGTGAAATAATGCATATTGATGCATGTAGAAGGATAATGAGTATTCCTTAAAAAGGAATTTCAAATTATTTGAGTTTCTTGGGGTCCAAGGAACCCCAATAAAGAAGAAAGATAGAGGAAATATCAATAATACAAAGTAAGAAGATAAATGTGTAAGGAATATGATAAAAGGACATATTTGGACCATTTAATCTTTTGTATATATTCCTTTTCGTTTGGCAAAAGAAAGTTAAATAAGATGGGAACGTTTTCCCTCATTACTTGTTAAGGAAAGTATATTCTCAAGAGAGAAGTACAAGCATATTTTCGGAATTAGTTTCTTTCCAAGCATAGATATCTCTTTGGAAAGAATCTTTCCTTTTTCTCAAAGAAACGGAGGGCTCTAAATCCAACCACACCCTCGCCTATTCCGTGCTACCTCATCCTATATAAATTCTAGAATTAGAGGTACCGAGACCAGAGGGACCTGAGGCAGTACACGATCTTCTTACAACCCTTCCTCCTTCTTGATCATGAAGGTCAGGAACAATGAGATTCCTGAAGCAACAGCTGGTGATGGAACTTCGTTCACGGAGTAATGGAGTACCCTCCAAGTCAGAACGGCAACAAGGAGTTGCCCATGCGTGAAATCTCGTCGCCCAGCCGCCTGTATCCCACCTGCATGGCCGACCGACGAGGATCGGCTGTAGATCTAAACCCTACCTCTTCGGCCACACCCAAGGGCCTCTGTAGGTGCGGTGGAGGGTGGCGGAGGTAAGGGGATCTTCGTCGGAGCTCCTCGAGTCCCAGGGGGCCGCAGACTCTTACCCTAGCGGCATCGCGAGGAAGAAGAAGAGCGGAAGCTTTGGATGCTTTTACCCCTCCGCGGGCTGAAGCGATGCCCACTTACGCGGGGGAAAATTCGACAATCAATTGTGTTCCCAAAAACGCAAGGCACGTTGCATGGAAAGGGGACACATGGCGCCCTCAGATTGGCCAGAGTAAGTAAAATTTGCTAAATTCATAGTAAATAATTGGTAGGTCAAATAAGGACATGTTATACATGAAAGTTGATCAGAAAAACGTGAAGAATCCAAAAAGAATATAATTGAAGCCTGATTCCTTGTGCAATTCAAAAAGTAATGGAAGATATCAACTTTAATGTATTAATGTTTAAAGAACCCTATTTTGATATGATTAATGTGATTAGTGGGGTTTAATTGACGATTAAAGTTGATATTAACCTGTTAATCGTAAAGAGATACATTAAGATTGAAAAAGATGAATCTTGCACATAATTAGTTTAATTGAAAGTTCATATGCATGAATATGTTGTAATGGGCCTTGAAACCCTAATGTTGGTAATTAGGACTACTAATGGCTCTGATTATTTGATTTCATGTATAGAACTGAGTTTTCATGGTTATAAGCTATTTCGAGCATTAAAGTTCCTAATTTGTGGATAAATACCCTAAATGTAGTAATTAGGGTTTTCTCATGAATAAAATGTGGAATTAATGGCAAATCGGGTTCATATGTGATTTGGACCATAATGAACTATGAATTAATGATAAAAGTGTATAATGATATTTTCATGGATTAAAAGGATAAAAAAGTAGCTTAAATAAAAAGAGGCTTAATGAGCTTAATTAATGGTTAATTATGCCTTTAATCTGGAATTGAGGATTAGTTGTGGAAATAATTAGTGTTTGTGATCAATTGTGTTAAATTAGGGTTTAAAATAGTAAAAGATGAAGGGAAACCCTAATTGCAATGGAAACCCTAAAAGTGGACTAGAAACCCTAGGAAGCGAACTAGATTTAATAGATCTTAATGACATGAGTAATAAAAGGAAATTGTATAATTGTTTCAGGATCTTATTGAATGCTTGCTTGCCTATTGGTTGGTTGGATTATTTCTGTCTCACATCAACTTGACAGGTATGTGGTTACGCCTATGAATATCCCGAATTAGTTTCCCGAGGATTTTTGAGGTTTTATCGATGACTCAAATTCAACTGTTGGATGCATTTAATTCTTGCAAATTATATTGTGGATATGAATATCACCTAAGATAAGTGCCTACTAGCTCAGATCCTAGTCCCCTTTGTAGACTTATAGATTGACCTAGTAAATGGCTACCAATGGGGTAGGTCCATCAGGTCATTAAATGACTTAGTAAATGGCTACCAATGGGGTAGGTCCATCAAGTCATCATGAGTCAGGGATTGGGCTACCCTTGGGTAGAACCATGCGACTCCATAACCCTAAGAATTGGCTTCCTGTGTGGTAGGGCCATGGGGGTAAGGATCTACCATATGAGAGAGGTAGTATCCATGTCCACTGCAGGGACGGTACAGAGATAGGAGATAGGCAAGGATTGAGTAGTATTGCTTAAAATGTAATCTTGGATGTTAAATGATATTTGGTTGACTACATTGTTAACATAGTTGCACAATTATTATTTCCCCCACATACCAGCTTCTTGCTGACCGACGTTTTGTTTGTCAGCATTTTAGGTACAAATGAAAAGAACAAATAGTAAAGTGGCATATGTGGAACTAAGTGAGAAACAACTTCACAGGAGGATTAGTTAGATTAGTATCTTCATGGATAGAAGTTTAGAAATCTAGCTTTTAAAAGGTAAGTAAAGTTTTTATTTTATACCAGTTTTCAGTTTAGTAGTAGAATTTCATAATTATTATTGATTATTTGTCGAACCTTTGATCCTATTAATTGAATAACGGCTCTGAACTTTGGGTCTCCCTTAATTGGGGGTTACCGGGAGGCGGGGTCATTACAATTGGTATCATAGCATAGGTTCCTCACTTGATCTCTAATAATTATTAAATTTTACAAATTCCATAGAATCGAGGGAGTTATTAGAGGATTGTCCGAAAGATTGAGGTGTCTAGAAAAGGATCACGTCTGGGGGCTGGCAATATTTTCCTCTGCACCGCTAGTCGGAATACGAGGAATCCCGGATTGTGTGACTGCCTGGCCGATGTCTTAGGATATGACTCGAAGTAAGATACCTTTAGGACTCTCTCATCTTGTTCATCCCTTCTCAACTCAAATTTTGTTAAGGACCTTAAGGATTAGGGTTTCCTCTCTTCTCCTCACCCTCTTGAGGTATGGGTAAGGTTTATAAGGTCTAAGGAATCCTCTACCAAATTAATGAAGAGCATGTAAATAAGATGTCATGGACATAAGCTTAATAGATTAAGCGCAAACTAAAGAATAGATACATGCTTAGGATGTATGACACGAGTTGTCATTGCCCTCAGGAGAGACCTGAGGATAGACCTCCTTGTCAGGAGGATGAGTATAGAGAGTTAGTCTTGGAGGTAGAGATCTCCATTAAAGTAGAGACCTAGCACAGCCTTTGAGGATGATGTTAACCCTAACCCTAAGTGAAGGTTAGAGAGAGAGATGACATGAAGAGTTAGATGTCATGGTTGACCGAGTGTTTGGTTGGACATGCCTTTGGGATGCCATAAGAGGTTAGATGACTTAGTACCTTTGGCGACCCAACCCTGGAGAGGGTCATGCATACTAGAGCAAAGGGTAGCTCCTTCATGGATGAGGTTAGAGGAGAACCTATAGAAATCCTATGGGCTTATGCAGGTAGGGTATAGCTTGCACCCAGAGTACGTCAGTGGACGGCAGTAGGTTGAAACCCTGGCCAGTATACATGAAGGATGGCTTATGGGATGAGCATAAAGGGATAAGGATAATCTTGAGCCAAACATGAGTTGAGAATAGGCTTCACCCACGTAGAGGTATGCCTGTGAGTTTGATCCTTCATGGAGAGAGGACCTCTAGTAGTATGACTGGATGTGGAGTTAGCTCTAGAGAGGGGAAGTAGGACCCCAGCAAGAAGGTTGGAAGCTTAGCTTCTAAGACATGAGGAACAGTGGGGAGTCGAGAATGATGCAACCTAAGTGGATGATAGTGGTTTGCCTCATGCATGATCCCTGGAGGCTGATGATATCTTGGTTACCTTTAGAGGAACCAAACCCGAGAGAGGGGATGATGCTTCTGGTACCTCTGTACCTATGGTATAGGAGTTTACCTGCTAAGATGAGACAAAGAGTGCCCTAGGACCCTGAGGAGGTTTAAGTAACCAGGTTGTGAGGCTTTGTACCTAGTTCATTGTCCTTGAGGAGGACTCAACTCTGAGGTGTGGCTCATATAAAAGGATCATAGGAGTACATGACATACCTTGGACATGCTTGATCATGATTTGTGGTTAAGAGATTGAGCATGCAGTTGGATACCCAAAAGAGAACCTAGGATTCCTAGGCCCAAGAAGGGAAGCAGTGTATCCGATGCTCATGATGAGATTTGAGTCTCTATAGTTTCGAGCATGGTACTCCTCATGTGTAGTGGTAAAGGAAACCCCTTAAGTTAAGGGTATGTTTGACGAACCCCTCACAACTAAGTTGGTCTAATGTTGAGGAAAGAGAACAAGTATGACCTAGCTTGGCTTTGTAGGTGTCAGTTTGTGCCTTAGTAGCTTGCCAGGGCTAAGCATGCTCATGTGGATGCAGACCCTAAACATAAGGACGCTTGTGACCTTTGTTATCCAGGTGTAGTTTCCTCCCATCCTCAGAGAGGGACCTGTTGGTAGGGTGTATACCAGTTTTGTTGATTTTGAGGTAACCTAAAGAGGTTTCAGAGGATCTTGTGAAGCTAAGTGAAAAGTACATGGCACGAGGATGAACCTGTAGACCCATAGATAACCATCTCTAAGTGCATGTGGATGTGTTACCATGGAGGTAACCGGTATGGGGCCTGACCAAGGTAGGTAGGTTGCCATGACCCCTATGAAGGGATGAAAGACAACCCATGAATGCAGAGGGAGATGATGAAGGCTTAGGTAGGGTTCTAGGTTGGACATGTACTATGATAGAATCCTAAGTCTATCCTAGGGTCAGGTAGGGATAAGATCGATAGAAGAAGGAGTTGCCTAATTCCCTAGTTGCACAGGACCATAGGGTCGGGAGGTAACAGCTATCATTGTCTGAGGGCCATGGGTTAGGACATTAAACACCTTCATGAACTCATGGGACCCAAAGGGAAGATGAGCAGGGCACTCTATGGATGCATAAGGGTCGAGGGATGACCCTTAAAGCGTCGACACCCTATAGACCTAGAGGAGATGACCAAAGAATGTGTGAGGACCCAAGAAAGTTCGAGACCAGTTTTTCATGGAAATAATTTTTGATATCATGATGTTTGTGATGTAGAGACATAAGTTGCACGTTCTAACTTAGATTTGAAGGTGTACTGGCAAGGTGGGATGTACCATCTCTACTCTTGGAACAGGAAGAACTATGTATTTGGACTACAGCCAAATGCTTATTTCCTCTTGTTATGGGAGTGGGAGATAGGACAGTATGCATGCCATACACCAAGGATAAAAGATGATGCGAGTTAGAACGTTGCTACGAGGTATGAGGATAGAGATGATAACATACCTCGGTGAAGTGAATGATACATGGATGGTTTGCAAACAATAAAAGGAATAATGTAGTCATCTTATGAGGATGTTTTTATCATGGGCTATGAGTCATACAAGGTTGAATTCAAAAACCAAGAGGATGAGCTCAGGGTTTTCTCGATGAAGATAGACTTAGAGCTGAGATGAGATAATAAGTGAAATACATGGAAGAGTATGTCTTCAACTCTACCTAACACCTAAGGGTAAGAAGTGGTAATGAATGCTCTGGTTGAGATATAGCTGCCTAGTTTAGCGGGACGCTAGAAGAAGTTGAGGTTGTTAGGCTAACCTTAAGTTGAGAAAAAGAGATAAGTTTGGCTAACACCCAGATGTATCAATAGTGGTTAATCAAGTAAATGATTGCTTGGTTAGCTAGCCTAGTCCGTGATATAATGAAAGAACCTCAGATGTACTTATCTAGAAGGGAAGGTGATGAAACCCTGATGAGAGTAGTTTAGGGTTTCCGAGGTATCGATCTTGAGGAATCATGACATACAAGAAATCATGATTTTAAGATCACCGTACACCGTAGGAAGTGATGGTAGTGCTTTGGATGCTTAATATGAAGTTACATGTGGCATGTGGCCATGCAAGCCAGGGGGTGAAGGACGAACACCAGTATCCGAGTGCACGGATATAAAGTATAAAGAGTTCCTGAAAGGGAATGGGAGTTCATCACTATGGATGATGTGGAAAAATCTCCCCTTAACCAAGGAAGATCAATGTGGGATATGGTAGATCGTCTTACCTAGATGACAGGAAAAATAAGAGTACTGTCAAGGGATAGATTGAATTGAACTACTTATAATAGAGAGAGAAATGGTTCAACTACACCATGATGCGATTTCAAAAGTTCTTGAGCATGATTAGAAGGTTTACTTCCATGCGGTGGAAGTAAGTACATGATGAACTCGTTGTTAGTACCGCTTATCACCCCTAACTAATGGTTAGTATGGTCCAAACGAGAGGGTCTGATGAGAGCAAGTGTGTTTGTTCAGGGTGATACAAAGAGATAGTTCTTAAGATGTGATGTTAACCACCATAGCCTTTATCGGGATGCAAGAAGTTCCAAAAGGAGGTATTGTCGGTCACCACTTCATTAAGATGATGTTGGTGAAGGAGGCCTCGTGAAGGTCAGAAAAGAACCACAGTGTGTGCAGATGAAGTCACTTGATCGAGCAATGGCTGAGAGAGAGAGCCCAAGGGTGACAGGAGTCATGAGCTGATGCAAAGCAGACTAACATGCAGTTCACTGTGGGGGAATATGTGATGTGAAAATCCGACCCCTCTAAGCTACAGCTGAGAAAGATGAGTCCCCGATATATGGGTCCATTTGAAATGGATTGGTGGAAATGGTTGTGTTTAGCCTTACCCCTCAGGATAACATGATGTATAATGTGTTACATGAGTCTGATCTAGAGCACTATGTGAGGTACCCAAGCCATGTGTTGAGCCCTGAACTATTCAACTTTTGAGAGGCTAAAATGTCCTGAGTCACCTATGAGGGTACGGTATACCAAGGTAAGAAAAAACTCAGATGGAAGAATATGAGATAATGAAGGTTCTTGGGAAGCACCATGGAAAGGGTGAAGCCACATGGGAGCCATGATGGACATATGAAAGGCTTATCCTGTTTGTTAGCTTGCTTGGTGGAATTTTGAGGGCAAAATTCTTATAAGAGGGGAAGGATGTTACAACCCCAATTTTTGGGTTCCTTTGGTGAGAAATGTAATTTCTCATACTAAAGATATTTGAACAAATAATGAGATAATCTATTTTGAATAAATAGATTTCATTTATAGTAGCCTTGATGATTGTGTTGTGGGCTTTATTGGCTATTGGGCCCAATAACAAGGAATTTTAGTTAGTAAATGAATAATGGAGTTCTTGAGAAAAGAAAGGTGTGGAAACCTCTAGAAGGCAAAAGAACTTAATCCAAAAGTGGATTTTGTTCCACATGGGTTCCTTGGGTTCCAAGGAGTCCAAAGTTGCAAAAAGAAAGCAATAAGAAAAGAAAAGATAAAGTAAGTATTTCTTTATTAAGAAAGAAATTGAAAACAATGGTAAAATGTGGAAAACAAGTGAAAAGAGGTATAATTGAGTAATCCTTAGTGGAATTTCGTATCCCAATGATTCTTAATAATAAAAGGAATACTGATGAGGAAAATAAAAGAGAAATAAAAAAAAGAAATCCTCAAAAAGAGATATTTTAATGAGAAATAAACAAGATAATGTGAAATAATGCATATTGATGCATGTAGAAGGATAATGAGTATTCCTTAAAAAGGAATTTCAAATTATTTGAGTTTCTTGGGGTCCAAGGAACCCCAATAAATAAGAAATAAAGAGGAAATATCAATAATACAAAGTAAGAAGATAAATGTATAAGGAATATGATAAAAGGACATATTCAGACCATTTAATCTTTTGTATATATTCCTTTTTGTTTGGCAAAAGAAAGTTAAATAAGATGGGAACGTTTTCCCTCATTGCTTGTTAAGGAAAGTATGTTCTCAAGAGAGAAGTACAAGCATATTTTCGGAATTAGTTTCTTTCCAAGCATAGATATCTCTTTGGAAAGAATCTTTCCTTTTTCTCCAAGAAACGGAGGGCTCTAAACCCAATCACACCCTCGCCTATTCCGTGTTACCTCATCCTATATAAATTCTAGACTCAGAGGTACCGAGACTAGAGGGACCTGAGGCAGTACATGGTCTTCTTACAACCCTGCCTCCTTCTTGATCATGAAGGTCAGGAACAATGAGATTCCTGAAGCAACAGATGGTGATGGAACTTTGTTCACGGAGTAATGGAGTACCCTCCAAGTCAGAACGGCAACAAGGAGTTGCCCATGTGTGAAATCCCGTCTCCCAGTCGCCTGTATCTTGCCTGCATGGCTGAATGATGAGGATCAGCTGTAGATCTAAACCCTGCCTCTTCGGCCACGCCCAAGGGCCTCCGTAGGTGCGGTGGAGGGTGGCGAAGGTAAGGGGATATTCTTCGGAGCTCCTCGAGTCCCAGGGAGGGGAGGAAATGTGGCTACAGACCCTTACCCTAGCGGCATCGCGAGGTTTGCGAGGAAGAAGAAGAGCGGAGGATTTGGACGCTTTTTCCCCTCCACGGGCTGAAGCGATGCCCACTTACGTGGGGGAAATTTCGAGAATCAATTATGTTCCCAAAAATGCAAGGCACGTTGCATGGAAAGGGGACACATGGCGCCCTCCGATTGGCTAGAGTAAGTGAAATTTGCTAAATTCATAGTAAATATTTGGTAGGTCGAATAAGGACATGTTATACATGAAAGATAATCAGAAAAATGTGAAGAATCCAATAAAAATATAATTGAAGCCCGATTCCTTGTGAAATTCAAAAAGTAATGGAAGATATCAACTTTAATGTATTAATGTTTGAAGAACCCTATTTTGATATGATTAATGTGATTAGTGGGGTTTAATTGACGATTAAAGTTGATATTAACCTGTTAATCGTATAGAGATACATTAAGATCGAAAAAGATGAATCTTGCACGTAACTAGTTTAATTGCAAGTTCATATGCATGAATATGTTGTAATGGGCCTTGAAACCCTAATGTTGATAATTAGGACTACTAATGGCTTTGGTTATTTGATTTCATGTATAGAACTGATTTTTCATGGTTATAAGCTATTTCGAGCATTATTGGCCTCCTTCCTGGGTCTGCTGGTGGGCAACCTTAGTGGCGTCGATAGTAGTTGTATTTCTCGTCCTGTTTGGTGGGGCGTTGTGTCTGTGTTGTTAGTTTTGTGTCGTTTGTTTTTTGGGGTCAAGCTCTTTATCGAGTAATCTTTTCGTTGTCTTCATGATGGTAATCTCTGTCAGTGGCTTTGCTTACTCCTATCAAGATGTACTCATAGGTTCTGGTAGATTGACGAATTCCATCCGAGATAGCTGCTTTAGACAGCCACGACTAGAGGTGGACGGTGCAGAAGCGTACCTATCGCATCCCAATCTGAGCCTTGTGCTATATCTTTCCGCAAAAGGAGTTGCTTCTTGGTTATTTGATGAGAGATGTTCATCTTGTAGATGTCGTATGGCTTTCTTTTAATGATATTGAGCTATTTTCAAAAAAAAAAGTTCCTAATTTTTGGATAAATACCCTAAATGTAGTAATTAAGGTTTTCTCATGAATAAAAGGTGGAATTAATGGAAAATCGGGTTCATATGTGATTTGGACCATAATGAACTATGAATTAATGATAAATGCATATAATGATATTGTCATGGATTAAAAGGATAAAAATAGTAGCTTAAATAAAAAGAGGCTTAATGAGCTTAATTAATGGTTAATTATGCCTTTAACTGGAATTGAGGATTAGATGTGGAAATAATTAGGGTTTGTGATCAATTGTGTTAAATTAGGGTTTAAAACAGTAAAAGATGAAGGGAAACCCTAATTGTAATGGAAACCCTAAAAGTGGACTAGAAACCCTAGGAAGCGAACTAGATTTAATAGATCTTAATGACATGAGTAATAAAAGGAAATTGTATAATTGTTTCAGGATCTTATTGAATGCTTGCTTGCCTATTGGTTGGTTGGATTATTTCTGTCTCACATCAACTTGACAGGTATGTGGTTACGCCTATGAATATCCCGAATTAGTTTCCCGAGGATTTTTGAGGTTTTATCGATGACTCGAATTCAACTGTTGGATGCATTTAATTCTTGCAAATTATATTGTGGATATGAATATCACCTAAGATAAGTGCCTACTAGCTCAGATCCTAGTCCCCTTTGTAGACTTATAGATTGACCTAGTAAATGGCTACCAATGGGGTAGGTCCATCAGGTCATTAAATAACTTAGTAAATGGCTACCAATGGGGTAGGTCCATCAAGTCATCATGAGTCAGGGATTGGGCTACCCTTGGGTAGGACCATGCGACTCCATAACCCTAAGAATTGGCTACATGTGTGGTAGGGCCAGGGGGTAAGGATCTACCATATGAGAGAGGCAGTATCCATGTCCACTGCAGGGACGGTACAGAGATAGGGGATAGGCAAGGATTGAGTAGTATTGCTTAAAATGTAATCTTGGATATTAAATGATATTTGGTTGACTACATTGTTAACATAGTTGCACAATTATTGTTTCCCCCACATACCAACTTCTTGCTGACCGACGTTTTGTTTGTCGACGTTTTAGGTAAAAATGAAAAGAACAAACAGTAAAATGGCATATGTGGAACTAAGTGAGAAACAACTTCACAGGAGGATTAGTTAGATTAGTATCTTCATGGATAGAAGTTTAGAAATCCCAGATTTTAAAAGGTAATTAAAGTTTTTATTTTATACCAGTTTTCAGTTTAGTAGTAGAATTTCACAATTATTATTGATTATTTGTCAAACCTTTGATCATGTTAATTGAATAACGGCTCTGACCTTCGGGTCTCCCTTAATTGGGGGTTACCAGGAGGCGAGTTCGTTACAGAGTCAGTCCACTACCCAATTGTTTCCAATTGGGATTTTGAAAATATTTAAATTTTATTACCTCGCAAGGATGTTACATAAAATTACAAATACTTTCACCACCCTTTGGACAACCTTCACCTAGAAGTAGTCCCACCAACCCCGGAGCAGCCTTCTTTGAAGTAACTTCAAGCTACCCCTTGAAGTTGCCTTCCTCTTGAAGTAGCTTCCTGTTAAGACAACCTTCTTGAAGTAGTCCAAAGTCCTCCTTCTCCACCGAGAAGATTCTTCTCCACCTGAGAAGGTAGCACCCTCTCCAATCTACAGCCTCCAACCTTAGGAGTAGCAAGTCGAGTACAAGTAATAAAAAGGAACAAGAAGGGATAATCGAAATTACAATTACCGCTTAAGAACAAGGCTTGATTCCTATATCAAGCATTTTGATCTCCTAACCAATGTGTATGGAAGTTGAAGTGCAGTGGGTAGGAGATGCTAGCCTATAAGACACGAATTTGTAGCAATGGAAAGGATTAGCAAATGCTAGAGTTGCTCAATTGCTTACAAGAGTAGATTGACAATTGCAAGTATGTATGCTCAAGTGTTGCACAAGTGTGTTTTGGGTGTCTAAAGGCATGTCCTATTTATAGGAATGGCCTATGAATGATTAAGGACGTTCTAGACACTTTCTAGGGGGTTATAAGTGCTCAACTAGCTGTTAGGTATCCACTAATTGCTTTAGCAACGACTAGTTAATTAATTCTGAAAAGTACAGACAGACACCTTCTCGGTCCAAGTCTTTGTCGACCGAGAGTTTCTTGGTCGAACTCTTTGTCGACCGAAGGACGGTATGGAACAAGTGTATATAATGTTCGATTCAAACTCCCAACTCCCTTGTCTACTGTGTCTAACGGCTATAGAACCTATTAGAAGAGTTAACCTGGGAGACTCTTGGTCGAGAAAATGTTTGACCGAGTGTGTCTCGGTCGACAATTAGTTCGACCGAGAATGTCTCTATTTTGGTGATTCTAGATAAATACTAAGTGTGTGAATGAGTGTGTAGTTGTGACACTATTATAGGGGATAACTTGTGAATGTCTAGGGAAGATCTAAATGCTTGATTTACATGATCTTTAAGTACTTGTACATTATATACTTGTACAAGTTTTTACATTTGATTTACAATCATAAAAGTAAAGCATTTTGAGCATGTAGATATTCCAAAGGTTAGTCATCCACCTTGTTCCTGCAACACTCAAGTAGCATGTTAGATCCACAAGTATGAAACATTTGTCATCATCAAAACAAAGGGATTATAACAATGTCCAATTTAGCCAACAATCTCCCCCGTTTTGAAGATGACAAACATTTCCAAAATATAAAATAAGGAAACATAAATCATATGAGTTTCATACCTAAAGTTTACCTTTTGGTAGCCATTCTCTTGTTTGCAAGTGTGTACTGGCCGAGAGATTATGAAACTCATTTTATTTTATACTATTTATTTTATATTATTTCTCCCCCTTTGTCATTTCAAAAAGATAACAAAGCTAAACATTAATGGTGACTTTTTATTTCTCCCCCTTTATTTGATAATTTGAGATTCAATGCAAACCAATTATTTTTATGTCTAATTTATCCACAATTTATTTCTCAAACATTTAAAAGAATGTTAAGCCTTGAAATGATATGAGATCCTTTTAGATTCATGACATATATGTTTTAATTTCTCATCCATTTTACAAGGGATGTTAAGCCATGAAAATGATATGAGAATCCTTTAAGCTCATGAGTATATTTAATAGTTTCTCAACCATTTACAAGGGATGTTAAGCCCGAAAATGATATGAGATTCTTTTAAGGTTATAATGAATGTATCTCTAACCAAATGCATGATATGTTAAGCCCTGATTTGTTTAGAGAATTCCATTATATTCATACATATTGTAGGCTCCAAGATTACTTTAAAGATACTAAGTTCATAACTAGCTTCAAATTTTCTTTATGATGTTTACAAAGTTTTGTAAGCTATTATTAATCTTATAATCAAGATAGTTTTTGTGAGCTTCCCCTTAATCTTATAATCAACATAATTTAAGGATTCTAAGGTCACAATAAGTATTAGATCATAATAATTTAACCTTTTATGAGAGCTATGCACTAAAATCTTATTTTCAATATACTAAGATTGAGTGCAAGGAAATGATTTACAATTAAGCATTTTGTCAAGCTTATTTTAGGTCGAACTTGACTTCGACCTGGGTGCCCCTTGGTCAAACTTGATTTCAACCAAGAGGCAATTTCTGCAGATTTCCAATTTAAGCATTTTCAACGATCTACTTGATTGAATATTTGAATCATAGCTTATAGAGTATTATTCATGTATAACAAGAATATCATTTTCCATAAGCTAAGCACAAGATAAGATATGTCAAGATGTATTTGTTCCATTGAGATTTATCTGAATGCAAAAATTGCATTTTCAATGATAATATCATCTTTATGTGTGATGAACTGAATCACTATGATCATTTTGAAAATAATATTCATTCATGATTTTTATATATAGATCAAAGATTATTTTAGGCAAACCAAGTAAGACATGGAACAAAATGATCATGATAAAACAGTAAAGGCATATCCATAACACAATGATCATGATAGAACAATAGAAGCATATCCATAATTTCATAAAATACAATGATTATGATCATTTAAAAGCAAATTTCAAGACACATGATTTTCATAAAGATAGACCAAGGAATACTTAGGACAAACCATGTGGAAACAGTAATTTCCTTAATTAAACCATCATGGTTCATGAATTTTTAAATTTAAGACAAGCCATGAACATGCTTAATCATTTTAGTAGCAAATTAGTAAAATCAATCTTTGTCTCTTGTATATTTGATGGATACAATTTAATCAATGAAAAGTATTAAGTTTTGAAGCTCATATATTCTTTCTTTTGATTAGGATCATTCAAATACTTAAGGCACAAGAATATGTAAAGTACATTACATACTTAAGTTGATTGCAATTGAAGTGTCTTGTTTTTATTAAACAGTTCTGTTAGAGTTTCACTTGGTCGACAAAGTTCTCGACCGACATTGTCTCGGTCGACAACTTTCTCGACCGAGAATGTTACTATTTCTCCAGGAAAAAATACAAATTTAAGGCAGAAATCCTATCGATCGACCAATTTCTCTACAGAAAATGTGTCGGTCGAAGATTTTGTCGATCGAGATTGTTTCTGTACTATTTTTAGTAGTTATTTCCAAGTAAAATATAGATCACTTCTAATTCAATTATGCAATTTAAAACTCAGTTTAGTTGAGATAAAACATTTAAGTATCAAGGTAACATTTAAGTCAAATCTCAACTAATCATATTCAAATCTCTAGGTTTTATGAACCTAAACTAAAACAAGTTATTAAAGATGTGTCTCTATAGGTTTATTTAAAAATGTGTATTTTTAAGTTAGAAATTTCAATAACTTGAATCAATTTGTTATCTCATTATATCAAGTTGAGATAGACATAAAGATATACAATTTAGAGTCTTTGGTCATATCTCAACTTAATTTAATTTATTTAGTTTGGGGGTTTTGGAACCCATACCAACTCAACATCCTTTTTCTTGTAAGGACATGAGAAGGAATAATGTCCAAGACACAAACAATAATGACAACATATGGAATCAATCTCATTTCTCTTTTTATGAATTTGATCTAGATTGTTCTTGGGTACATATGTATACGTGCCTTTAGGTACATACATAGATTGAGTCTTTGGCACTTGTGTCCTTCCCCACTAGGTTTTCAATAGGATTTTCCTTTAGGCTTGTAACCTAGTCCTCTCCTTCCAATTTGACCATGAGAATCATTTAAGATCTTCTCAAGAACATCATTGTTTCTTAAGCTACTAACTTCTTGTTGTAACTTAGCAATCTCATCCATTCTCTTTTTGATATCTAACTTTGCTTGATCTAGATTAGATGATAAAGCATTTCTTTCCTTAACAATAGCATCATAATCTAGATGATTACATAAGATTGGTTGTTTTTTAAGATCATTAATTTGGGCTTGCAATTTTATCTTTTCTAGAGAGAGAAGATTGCAATTTGCCTCTATTGATTTCAGCTTAATATCATGGTATTTAATAGTTAAGTTTAATGTCTCCTTAAGATCTTCATTTTCAGATGTGAGAGCAAGAACTTTAGCATGTAACTCATCATTTTCTTTATTAGATTTCTTTAATTTCTTCTTGCACTCAATATACTTATCATGTGTTTCTTGAAGGTTAACAATTAAATCTTCTTTTGATAAATCAAAAAGGCTTACCTCTTCTTCTTCTTCACTTATTGTAGAAATGTGGCATTCTTTATGCACATCTTCCTTCTTTAACCTCCATGGACATCTAGGTGTTGTGTGTCTTGTTCCTAAGCACCAATTATATCTTGTTGAAGATTGGTCCAAGCTTCTCCTTTGCTTGTGGTTGTAGACACCACCACCCTCCATTCTTCAAGAATCAATTATAGCTCCTTGAAGCCTTCTCTAATACCAAATGAAAAACCACTAGAGGGGGGTGAATAGGGTTTTATAAATATTTTAATAATAATTCAACTCAAGCAACCACAATTGAGATAAGAAGAAAGAGGCAAGGTGTTTAGAGTGGTTCCAGCCTTAGCAAAAACTAAGGGAGTCAATCCACTACACAATTGTTTCCAATTGGGATTTTGAAAATATTTAGATTTTATTACCTCGCAAGGATGTTACATAAAATTACAAATACTTTCACCACCCTTTGGACAGCCTTCACCTAGAAGTAGTCCCACCAACCCCGGAGCAGCCTTCTTTGAAGTAACTTCAAGCTACCCCTTGAAGTTGCCTTCCTCTTGAAGTAGCTTCCTGTTAAGACAACCTTCTTGAAGTAGTCCAAAGTCCTCCTTCTCCACCGAGAATATTCTTCTCCACCTGAGAAGGTAGCACCCTCTCCAATCTGCAGCCTCCAACCTTAGGAGTAGCAAGTTGAGTACAAGTAATAAAAAGGAACAAGAAGGGATAATGGAAATTACAATTACCGCTTAAGAACAAGGCTTGATTCCTATATCAAGCATTTTGATCTCCTAACCAATGTGTATGGAAGTTGAAGTGCAGTGGGTAGGAGATGTTAGCCTATAAGACACGAATTAGTAGCAATGGAAAGGATTAGCAAATGCTAGAGTTGCTCAATTGCTTACAAGAGTAGATTGCCAATTGCAAGTATGTATGCTCAAGTGTTGCACAAGTGTGTTTTGGGTGTCCTAAGGCATGTCCTATTTATAGGAATGGCCTATGAATGATTAAGGACGTTCTAGACACTTTCTAGGGGGTTCTAAGTGCTCAACTAGCCATTAGGTATCCACTAATTGCTTTAGCAATGACTAGTTAATTAATTCTAAAAAGTGCAGACAAACACCTTCTCGGTCCAAGTCTTTGTCGACTGAGAGTTTCTCGGTCGAACTCTTTGTCGACTGAAGGATGATCTGGAGCAAGTGTATATAACATTCGATTCCAACTCCCAACTACCTTGTCTGATGTGTCTAACGACTATAGAACCTATTAGAAGAGTTAACCTGGGAGACTCTCTGTCGAGAAGATGTTCGACCGAGTGTATCTCGATCGACCATTAGTTCGACCGAGAATGTCTCTATTTTGGTGGTTTTAGATAAATACTAAGTGTGTGTATGACTGTGTAGTTGTGATACTATTGTAGGGGATGACATGTGAATGGCTAGGAAAGATCTAAACGCTTGATTTACATGATATCTAAGTACTTGTACATTATATACTTGTACAAGTTTTTACATTTGATTTACAATCATAAAAGTAAAGCATTTGAGCATGTAGATCTTCCAAAGGTTACTCATCCACCTTGTTCCTACAACACTCAAGTAGCATGTTAGATCCACAAGAATGAAATGTTTGTCATCATCAAAACAAAGGGATTATAACAATGTCCAATTTAGCCAACAATCTCCCCCTTTTTGAAGATGACAAACATTTCTAAAATATAAAATAAGGAAATATAAATCATATGAGTTTCATACCTGAAGTTTACCTTATGGTAGCCATTCTCTTGTTTACAAGTGTGTGCTGGCCGAGAGATTATGGAACTCATTTTATTTTATGTTATTGATTTTATATTATTTCTCCCCCTTTGTCATTTCAAAAAGATAACTAAACATTAATGATGGCTTTTTATTGCTCTCCCTTAATTTGATAATTTGAGACTCAATGCAAACCAATTATTTTTATGTCTAATTTAGCCACAATTTATTTCTCAACCATTTCTAAAAGATGTTAAGCCTTGAAATGATATGAGATACTTTTAGATTCATGGCATATGTGTTTTGATTTCTCATCCATTTTACAAGAGATGTTAATCCCTAAAAATGACATGAGAATCCTTTAAGCTCATGAGTATATTTAATAGTTTCTCAACCATTTACAAGGGATGTTAAGCCCTAAAATGATATGATATTCTTTTATTCTTATAATGAATGTATCTCTAACCAAATGCATGGGATGTTAAGCCCTGATTTGTTTAGAGAATTCCATTATATTCATACATATTGTAGGCTCCAAGATTACTTTAAAGATACAAAGGTCATAACTAGCTTCAAATTTTCTTTATGATGTTTACAAAATTTTGTAAGCTCCTTCTTAATCTTATAATCAAGATAGTTTTTTTGAGCTCCCCCTTAATCTTATAATCAAGATAATTTAAGGATTCTAAGGTCACAATAAGTATTAGATCATAATAAGTTAATCTTTTATGAGAGCTATGCACTAAAATCTTGTTTTCAATATACTAAGATTGATTGCAAGGAAATGATTTACAATTCAGCATTTTGTCAAGCTTATTTTAGGTTGACCTTGACTTCGACCTGGGCGCCGCTTGGTTAAACTTGATTTCAACCAAAAGGAAATTTCTGCAGATTTCCCATTTAAACATTTTCAATGATCTACTTGATTGAATATTTGAACTATACCTTATAGAGTATTATTCATGTATAACAAGAATATCATTTTCCATAAGCTAAGTACAAGATAAGATATGTCAATATGCATTTGTGCCATTGAGATTTATCTGAATGCAAAAATTGGGTTTTCAATGATAATATCATCTTTATGTGTGATGAACTGAATCACTATGATCATTTTGAAAACAATATCCATTCATGGTTTGTATATATAAATCAAAGATTATTTTAGGCAAACCAAGTAAAAGATGGAACACAATGATCATGATAAAATAGTAAAGGCATATCCATAACACAATGATCATGATAGAACAATAGAAGCATATCCATAATTTCATGAAATACAATGATTATGAACATTTAAAAGCAAATTTCAAGACACAATTTTCATAAAGATAGGCCAAGGAATACTTAGGACAAACCATATGGAAACAGTAATTTCCTTAGTTAAACCATCATGGTTCATGAATTTTTAAATTTAAGACAAGCCATGAACATGCTTAATCATTTCAATAGCAATTTAGCAAAATCGATCTTTTTCTCTTGTATATTTGATGGATACAATTTAATCATGAAAAGTATTAAGTTTTGAAGCTCATATATTCTTTCTTTTGATTAGGATCATTCAAATATTTAAGGCATAAGAATATGTAAAGTTCATTACATACTTAATTTGATTGCAATTGAAGTGTCTTGTTTTTATTAAATAGTTCTGTCAGAGTTTCACTCGGTCAACAAAGTTCTCGACCGACATTGTCTCGGTCGACAACTTTCTTGACCGAGAATGTTATTGTTTCTCTAGGAAAAAATAAATATTTAAGGCATAAATCCTATCGGTCAACCAATTTCTCGACCGACATTGTGTCGGTCAAAGATTTTGTCGACCGAGATTGTTTCTGTACTGTTTTCAGTAGTTATTTCCAAGTAAAATATAGATCACTTCTAATTCAATTATGCAATTTAAAACTCACGTTAGTTGAGATAAAACATTTAAGTTAAGGTAACATTTAAGTCAAATCTCAACTAATCATATTCAAATATCTAAGTTTTAGGAACCGAAACAAAAACAAGTTATTAAAGATGTGTCTCTACAAGTTTATTTAAAATGTGTATTTTCAAGTTAGAAATTTTAATTACTTGAATGAATTTGTTATCCCATTATGTTAAGTTGAGATAGACATAAAGATATACAATTTAGAGTCTTTGGTCATATCTCAACTTAATTTAATTTATTTAGTTTGGGGGTTTTGGAACCCATACCAACTCAACATCCTTTTTCTTGTAAGGACATGAGAAGGAATAATGTCCAAGACGCAAACAATAATGGCAACAAATGGAATCAATCTCATTTTTCTTTTTATGAATTTGATCTCGATTGTTCTTGGGTACATATGTATACTTACCTTTAGGTAGATACATAGATTGAGTCTTTGGCACTTGTGTCCTTCCCCCACTAGGTTTTCGATAGGATTTTCCTTTAGGCTTGTAATCTAGTCCTCTCCTTCCAATTTGACCATGAGAATCATTTAAGATCTTATCAAGAACATCATTGTTTCTTAAGCTACTAACTTATTGTTATAACTTAGCAATCTCATCCATTCTCTTTTTGATATCTAACTTTACTTGATCTAGATTAGATGATAAAGCATTTCTTTTCTTAACAATAACATCGTAATCTAGATGATTACATATGATTGGTTGTTTTTGAAGATCATTAATTTGGGCTTGCAAGTTTATCTTTCCTAGAGAGTTAAGATTGCAATTTGTCTCTATTGATTTCATCTTAATATCATGGTCTTTAATAGTTAAGTTTAATGTCTCCTTAAGATCTTCATTTTCATATGTGAGAGCAAGACGTTTAGCATGTAACTCATGTTGGATCCTAGATGGGTGATTAGATGCTCTAGAGGGGGGTGAATAGAGCTGAAAGCACTTAAAAAAACTCATTAAACCTTCAAGATATATTACAAGATAAGGTTACTAAATAGGAAATTTGTGTGCAGCTAAAACATACATAGCAAGGGAGAGAGAGATTGAACATGCACCAATTAGACAAGCTATTTAGAGTGGTTCCACACTTCAAACTAGAAGTGTGTCAGTCCACTTGCCTAGAGAGTTCAACCTCTAGGACTTCCAAACTATTGCACTCTTATATTCATTCATAAGACATACAATACATGACAAAACAAAGGACTTACCTATCAAATACAAAGAGTCTTCAACCTTACCAAGGACTTACCCACTTTGCAAGAGTCTTCGGCCTTCTCCAAGGACTTACCCACTCTTGCACAAGTCTTCAGCCTTGCAGGAATTACCCACTCTTCTTGGATCTTCCGCCTTTGACTTCACCTTCACTCGAAGAAGCTTCCACCAAGGACTTACCCACTTGAGCTTGAGTCTTCTTCCTTCTCCAAGGGCTTACCCACTCTAGCTCCAAGCCTTCAGCCTTGTTCTTCTTCACCTCTCTTGGACAAGAGAGAGAACCTTCATCTTCATGGTTGAAAGAAGAGATAGGAGGTGGTGGAAGTGAGAGCCTCACAAGATATACATGTAGGACTAGCTCTCTTACATATTTCCTACTCACTCTAATGGATGTATCAAGTGATTAAGCTTAGAGACAGAGAGGAGGCTGTAGGAAGCACTCAACTATAGAATAGGAGCCTCACATAGAGTTTGCATTGAATGCTCAACCTTGGAATGAAGCCCAAGGGGTCCTATTTATAGTTGGGGATGCCTCTTAGCCTTTGGGAACACTTGTGAACGAAAACTAGCCGTTTTGTGGCTTGCAACAGATATATTTTCACTTGTTGCAACTCCACAACGGCTAGAAGTACTTTTCTGCACTTTTCGGTACAGTGCAATCAGTCGAGTTTCTATAAGGGTAACTCGACCGATAGAGTAAAAGCCAAAGCCGACATTCAGACCATTGGTCGAGTTTTTCTTGAGGAAACTCGACCGACCAATGAAAATCAATTTGGTCAGTTACTCCATCGGTCGAGTTCTGTGTAAACACAACTCGACTGATGCAATCTTCAGAAAATTGATCAAGGATGATCGGTCAAGTTTTCAGGCTGGGAAACTCGACCGACAAAGTGCATGTAATCAATTTTCAAAGTTGCATCTAAAGTGCTCTAATATTCGATCTAAGTGCTCCTGATATTTTTCTAAGCTTAATTACAAGTCATACAATCATTACAAGTGATTTACAACATGATTCTAATGGATATACATCATTTTACAAAAAATGTGCACTTGTGTGACTTTGACTTGTCTTTTCTCCAATTTGATATGCACAAGTTAGGGCAATTGGAGTGTGTCTATACCTAATTTGAAATTACTCAAGTAGATACATTAGACACCAATATGTGGAATGGTTAGTCATCATCAAAACACGGGTTTAGTCAATTTAGACGTGAGTCAACATTGACCTAATTGACCTTGAGTCAACAATCTCCTCCTTTTTGAAGATGACAAACCATTCCATAAATGTATTGAAAGCATTTAAGTAAATTCATACCTTTGGAGAAACCTAGGGGTTTCAATGTAATTGAGTTCATATGCTCCCCCTCAATTGATGTGCATGGTGTTCTCATACTCCCCCTCAATTGATGATATATCTCCTGCATGGTTAGCTTTCATAACATTTATAGAATACTATTTCTTATACTCATATATGTTCTACACATATATGTCTTCTCCCCTTTATCTTCTCCCTTTACATGAACATACTTCTCTTCTTCATGTAAGACATGCCTTCTTCCTCTTTTTAAAAGATGACATACCTTTCTCCCCCTTTGTCATTTCAAAAAGTGGGGTTATGAAGAAATAAGAAACATCACTTGTTAAAGAGAAAGGAGATAACACAAATATATATTAGGAGAGTAGAAGAGCATAGATAGGGGCTTGTCCAAGCATAGAAAGAAAAACAAGTTAAAGCATATACTTGAATAACCCAAAATGCAAGATAAGGTGCTACAGAAAAACAATAAAACATAATTTTAACCCTCAAGATGACGAAATTTGACCAAAAACCATCAAAGCAATGAGTCTTGCTCAGAAGGTTGTTTCTGCATGAAAAACACTAGTCTTGCACCAAAAACTGAAACTGGAGAAAATATGCATAAAATCCAAAAAATACCCCAATTTCTACATACAATGTAGATCTATGTACCCTGCATCACAATGTTATGCAAGCAACTCAAGATAGTAGATATGCAATTCAAAGAAAAATCTTGAACATGTATGAGACAAGATACAAACATAGCATATAGATGAGCAAAGATGACAATTATAAGCAAGGTTAGAAATACATGTATATGAACTACTAGTAGATGATATCACAAGTTAGGACTACTAGTAGGATCTAGATCATAGCAAGAGATACTAAAAGATACACAAGATAAAGCAAGCTATGAGTAGATGTAGAGATATATCCAAACACAAAGATATGCAATTTTAGAAGCATGAAAGGATATAACTCACTAGATATGCATCCTCACCAAAAGATGATTACCACTAAGAACGTCAAGGTTGTATCAACACAAGATATACACCTAGATAGATGTATCAAGTTAGAGCACAACGGAAGCAATTTAAAACACAACCAAGAGATCCAAAGAGATCATCATCAAAACCTGCAAGAAAACTCAAAGCAAGTAATTGCAAGATATAGATATACCAATTTAGAGCAATTAGAGAGATAGAGTTGTAAGCAAAATAGGCAATTTAGAATATGGAAATATGCATATATAAAGGTACCAAATGAGAGTGCCAAAGAATAAGGCTATTGGCTGAGAAAATCTAGTTGAGAGGGAAATTCTCATTCAATAAGCCAACTGTGTATTCTGTGCACAGTGTTATCGGTCGAGTTTTGTGCATTGACAACTCGATCGATGAGTTGTTGGCAACACCCATTGGTGCCTATCGGTCGAGTTTTAGACAGGGCAAACTCGTCTGACAGAGCAGCTGTCAAGAAGCACATATATTTCATAAAAACCTATTTAAAGGCATGATAAATATACAAACCATATCCAAACATGTCTAATCAAGTTAATAATGCACTATAGAAGCATTAGAAACATTTTTTGAGCAAGAGTGTGAAGAGAATCACAAAATACCACTTTTGACTCAAAAACCATATGTATAGTGCACACCATCTTGACAAAACAAGTTAGGATTGGTTATAAGAAAGAAAAACATTACCTTTGTTCTTACCATTGCTTTTTCCACTTGTTGTCACCCTCTACACATCTCACCTTTCTTCTTTCATGTGGATTGAGAAGTCAATTTGCAATTCAATAGCTCAAGTCAATCCATTTGTAAGTACCTACAAGAAGAAAGATGAAATGGTCCCCAATCATGTTTTTGGGTCCGGAGGGGTTAGTTTAGCAACCCAAGTCCTATTTCTCTTGGGTTCTTTCCTAAAAGGACAACAAGTAGAATAATGACCAATTTCATTGCAATAGTTGCATGTGCCCATAGTCTTGGAACTAGAGGATTCTTCATTGAAAATTGAAGGTCCTTTGTCTTTGTTGTTCCTTTTGCTACAGTCAAGTCCAATGCCATCTCTACCCATTTGTTTGGTAGTATGGTCTAGGATTTGATTAAGATTCTTTTTATCGCCTAAGAATCTTTGCAAAGAAGATCTCAAACTATGATTGTCATGCACAAGAGAAGTAAAGGTAAAACACAATAGATTCATATCATCTCTAGCATGCACAAGATAGATTTCTAAGCAAACATCTTTAGTCATATAAGAATCTTTATCACAAGATAGAGCATCAAAAGCTTTCTCTCTATAAGAAAAGATAGTATGAGGGTCAAGAGAAATTACACTACTATGCAAGGAAGCAAGTTCATGTACAAGACAAGTAATATTTGAAGGATAAACTTTATCTACACATTCTATTCCTTGCAAAGTAAGCTCTTGACTCTCATAAGCACATTTAAGAGCATAAGAAACAATAGAGAGAGAAACAATAGTAGTAGCAATCTCTATATATGAAATAGTCATAGGAGGTTGAGATTCTAAAAACGTAATCTAATCAAGCAAGCTAGAATTCACAATTTTAAGAGCATTTAGTTGACTAAGATAAGCATTTTTTTGAATCTCAACACTTGAATTTATCTCATTTAAATCTTCAATTGAGCTTGTCATGAGGGCGCAATGGCATCTTCCATCTTCACATTCGCTAGATCTTCCACTAGTGCTTTCATTTGTTGATGGAGCCTTTGTGATCCCTTTTTCTCTCTTGTTTCCTTCTATTGCTCTCTTTGAAGGTTTCCCATCTTCATAATCACCCATATTCTCCTACTTGTGGAAGTATGCTTGGATAAGATCTGCTCTGATGCCAATTGTTGCATCTTAGATGGGTGATTAGATGCTCTAGAGGGGGGGTGAATAGAGCTGAAAGCACTTAAACAAAACTCATTAAACCTTCAAGATATATGACAAGATAAGGTTGCTAAATAGGTAATTTGAGAGCAACTAAAGCATACATAGCAAGGGAGAGAGAGATTGAACATGCACCAATTAGACAAGCTATTTAGAGTGGTTCCACACTTCAAACTAGAAGTGTGTTAGTCCACTTTCCTAGAGAGGTCAATCTCTAGGACTTCCAAACTATTGCACTCTTATATTCATTCATAAGACATACAATACATGACAAAACAAAGGACTTACATATCCAATACAAATAGTCTTCAACCTTACCAAGGACTTACCCACTTTGCAAGAGTCTTCGGCCTTCTCCAAGGACTTACCCACTCTTGCACAAGTCTTCAGCCTTGCAGGAATTACCCACTCTTCTTGGATCTTCCGCGTTTGACTTCACCTTCACTCAGAGAAGCTTCCACCAAGGACTTACCCACTTGAGCTTGAGTCTTATGCCTTCTCCAAGGGCTTACCCACTCTAGCTCCAAGTCTTCAGCCTTGTTCTTCTTCACCTCTCTTGGACAAGAGAGAGAACCTTCATCTTCATGGTTGAAAGAAGAGATAGGAGGTGGTGGAAGTGAGATCCTCACAAGATATACATGTAGGACTAGCTCTCTTATAGATTTCCTACTCACTCTAATGGATGTAGTAAGTGATTAAGCTTAGAGAGAGAGGAGGCTGTAGGAAGCACTCAACTATAGAATAGGAGCCTCACATAGAGTTTGCATTGAATGCTCAACCTTGGAATGAAGCCCAAGGGGTCCTATTTATAGTTGGGGATGCCTCTAAGCCTTTGGGAACACTTGTGAATGAAAAATAGCCATTTTGTGGCTTGCAACAGATATATTTTCACTTGTTGCAACTCCACAACGGCTAGAAGCACTTTTATGCACTTTTTTGTACAGTGCAATTGGTCGAGTTTCTATAAGGGTAACTCGACCGATAGAGTAAAAGACAAAGCCGATATTCATACCATCGGTCGAGTTTGTCCAGAGGAAACTCGACCGACCAATGAAAATCGATTTGGTTAGATACTCCGTCGGTCGAGTTCTGTGTAATCACAACTCGATCGATGCAATCTTCAGAAAATTGATCAAGGATGATCGGTCGAGTTTTCAGGCAGGGAAACTCGACCGACAAAGTGCATGTAATCAATTTTCAAAGTTGCATCTAAAGTGCTCTAATATTCGATCTAAGTGCTCCTGATATTTTTCTAAGCTTAATTACAAGTCATACAATCATTACAAGTGATTTACAACATGATTCTAATGGATATACATCATATTTAAAAAATGTGCACTTGTATGACTTGGACTTGTCTTTTCTCCAATTTAATATGTGCAGGTTAGGGAAATTGGAGTGTGTCTATACCTAATCTAAAATTACTCAAGTAGAGACATTAGACACCAATATGCGGAATGGTTAGTCATCATTAAAACACGAGTTTAGTCAATTTAGACATGAGTCAACATTGACCTAATTGACCTTGAGTCAACAACTCATCATTTATTTTATTATATTTCTTTAATTTCTTCTTGTACTCAATATACTTATCATGTGTGTCTTGAAGGCTAGCAATTAAATCTTCTTTTGATAAATAAAAAAGGCTTACCTCTTCTTCTTCTTCACTTATTGTAGCAATAAGGCATTCTTTATGCACATCTTCTTTCTTTAACCTCCATGGATTGCTAGGTGTTGTGTGTCTTGTTCCTAAGCACCAATTACAGCTTGTTGGAGATTGGTCCAAGCTTCTCCTTTGCTTGCAGTTGTAGACACCACCACCCTCCATTCTTCAAGACTCGATTAGAGCTCCTTGAAGCCTGCTCTGATACCAAATGAAAAACCACTAGAGGGGGTGAAGTCTTTGTCGACCGAGATTTTCTCAGTCAAACTCTTTGTCGTCTGAAGGACGGTCTGGAGCCAGTGTATATAACGTTCGATTCCAACTCCCAACTACCTTGTATGCTATGTCTAACGACTATAGAAACTATTAGAAGAGTTAACCCTAGAGACTCTCGGTCGAGAAGATGTTCGACCGAGTGTGTCTCGGTTGACAATTAGTTCGACCAAGAATGTCTCTATTTTGGTGGTTCTAGATAAATACTAAGTGTGTGTATGAGTGTGCAGTTGTGACACTATTGTAGGGGATGACTTGTGAATGGCTAGGGAAGATCTAAACACTTGAGTTACATGATATCTAATTACTTTTACATTATATACTTGTACAAGTTTTTACATTTGATTTACAATCATAAAAGTAAAACATTTTGAGCATGTAGATCTTCCAAAGGTTAGTCATCCACCTTTTTCCTGAAACACTCAAGTAGCACGTTAGATCCACAAGAATGAAATGTTTGTTATCATTAAAACAAAGGGATTATAACAATGTTCAATTTAGCCAACTGGACAGAGGTGCAGATAGAGAATGTGTACAGAAGATTTAGACTCAACCTCAAGAAGATTACAAGGATTGTCGCTCGCTTACAATCCCGTACCCATAATAGAATCTCATAACCCACTATTTTTCTCTCCTCTCTTCGACTATCCATTGTGGTTTTCCCCCTTCTTTGACGCACGCTGTTGTCCTACATTGGCACACATAAAGTTGCCACATGTTGAAAGCCCCACCCACTGGCGCACTGGTCCAATGGTGTCTAACTATATTTTTATAGATAGAGACTCTCGTTAGACAGTGCAAGATGATACAACTATTTTATAGGGGTTAGGAAATGACAATAAAAAATAATAAAAAAATAATGTCTTAGACTCTAAGTCTAACATTAATTTGTACTTTTGTAATATTGTTAGATATTGCTTCTTATTTCAATTTGGATAAGAGACAAAATCCTAACAATCTCCAGCTTATATCTTATCTACAGAAGTTGCTCCTCCAAGAAGTCTATTCATGTTCTTCTTCTATGATTACGCCCTCAAAAGTTGTTCTGTTTCTAGAAGTGTATCACCATGCACACCTGCATAGAGTGTGTGTGCATATATGGATTCTCGTACCCTTCATGTGAGAGATCCTCATGTTGTACAATTTGAGAAACTACACCGCCTCCACCTACAGTTGAAAAAACTACATCCTTCATACTTTTGGCCCCCATGTCACGTCTTCTTCTTTTCAACAATTGATAGCTTCGCCTCTACGCCTATTGAATTTGCAAGTGAAATTTGTAGTCTCGCACCAGACTGTCTGTGACAGTTGAATACATGTAGCAATCTTCAGATTCATGAAGCCCGCCACCCATGATATTGCTTTATATACGCCTCATGTATTGGTAAACCTCTCATCAGCTGCTCCTCTTTTAGTTAGATAGTATCCAACCAGTCGAGATGCTCCACTAAACTAGGATCTCTTCATTGACGCTTACCCCTTACAAGTGAATGCTCGACTCTCCCTCACATTGATATTTTATAACTAGTGGAGTCACACCCTCCTGATTCTATGATAATGATGTCATCAAGATTTTCTACCGGATAGATCCTAACAGTAGTTGTCGACATCGTCATGTTTCTGTATGCTTTTTTATCGTCTCGCATGAACCCTGCACTAATACCACTTGAAGAGATTTTTAGAAGCTTTAAGTCCAAGAAAAATGTTATAAGAGACACAACCCAAGCATGCACACCGAAAGCTTCAATGGGTCACATCAACAAAGCCAATAACCACCAAATAAATAACAAAATAGAGAACGTTGTTTGCAAAGAAGACAGTAGAATTTTGTTAAGTAACCTCATGACGATTATAAAAATTGTCACTTCCTCACAATCCTGTGCCCACAATAGAATCTAGTAACCCACTCTCACTCTCTCCTCTCTTTGGCTATCCATTATGGGTTCCCCATCTTTGGCGTGTGATGTTATCATATTTTTGCACACCTAAAGTTGCCACACGTTGGAACCTCCACACATCGTTGCACAATATTCCAACGATGTCTACTTTGTATAGATACAGACTCCCGGTTAAACATTATGGGAGGATACCACTATTCTATAAATATTAGAAAACGACAATGAAAAAGGATAAGGAAATAATGTCTTGAACTCCTAGTCTAACATTAATTTGTACTTTTCTAATATTGTTAGATATTATTTCTTATCAAATTAGAATAAGAAACATTATCCTAACACTTGACTGTCTGCCCATCAAAATGTATTATGGGATTATATTCTCATAACAAGTATCATCATCTCAGCCTATTCCTTATTTGCTAAGGAATAACAAATTTTAGTGAATACCCTCTTTAGTAAGGTTGTTAACTTTCTTCTCAAAGAGACATAATATATATATGGATAAAAAAGTTACTTTTGTCTGATACAAGCATAAGAACAAAATGGAAGAAGAAAGAAACTTACTTTCCTCATGCGTTCTGTTGTAATGTATGCATATGGACAAAAGGTGCCAAATCCGATCTTATTTCTGGTTCCTATAGACTCACTGTCTTATAAATAAGTAAAAGATTCATTCTATACTACCGGCTAGTAGTACACACATAGTTATCATAATCGAACCAAACCATCTAGTTGAACTTGTTGAATCAGGAGACAATCACTCTACTGATTCAGTCCCCTCTAAAAGCAGGAAATGAAGTCTGATTGGCATCAAACCGGTGAATCGACTGGTCGAGTCGGCGAACCGGACCTGTTTTATCCCAACATATTGGTTCTCTACTTGGCAGATAAATGTATTGTTGCTACTATTTTTTATTGATTAATTTGAGTACTATATAAATGTTAGGATATGTATGTCTATGAATAGAATAATATTTGTTATTTGGTTTATTTATCAAGTTATTGTGAGCAGTTGTGCTATTATTAATGTTTCACAACTTTTGTAGGGATATTTTCCATGAGTATCAAAGACATTTACATATTTTAAACTATTAGTGATGTCATTCTAATGTCACCGATTTAACTTGTCAGACCGGTGGTTGAGCCAATGAACTGAGAACCAAAGCCCTCACCTTTTGTTGACCGATTTGGTTCTGACATACAAAAAACACATATTACAAAAGGTTCAAACAATACTACTTCTGTGGGCTCTGATCTCCAAACCATGACATAAACACGATTAAAACGTAGCGGAAGCGAATTGGTAATCAGCGGAAGGCAAAAATCACGGGAAATTAAAACTTTTCGAGACAAGAGCTTGGATTCATAAAAGCTTCTTTCATAAAGTGAGGTAAACTGTTTACATCTCAGGATAATTACTTCTTGAGTAATTATATACATCAAGATACAAAATCTCAAGATCACTATACAAAAGACTCCAAGACCTGAGAGTACAGAGGACACATAGGACTAACTCTAACTACACCATATGATAGGACAATCTCCACCTGAGATTACTACTGCCCCTGGTGCTGCTGCTGAGACTGATCACCTGTAGGCTGGTTCCTTCGTCTTCGACGTCCACCTAAAAAGTTGAAGCCTACGGGGTGAGACAATCATACATAATTGTCCCAGCGAGAGTTATAACTCTTCGCCAGAAGCTTTATTATAACATCAAAGAATATTTTAAGCAGTAAAGCCTTCAAAGTATTCTATACAGTTGCAGGTATAACAAGATCTCTACAATTTAGGAGATATGGAGAATATGAACATTATTGCAATGTAACATCAATCAACTAACTTGGAGTCGTCTCTAACAAGTTATACTACATGGTTGATTATGTTTTACAAACAACATTATGCCCTGTGGAGATGAGGCTTACCCCTCATACTCCAACTGATCACTGAGAAGTCACATCAGTATCATACATAGGTCATTAAGAGAGCCGGATTCTCATGACCTTCACCTTCCTCAGTCAGTAAGAGGATCACTTGTAGGACATCTCGTGTCTCTACTTAATATAGCTCACCAGGGTAAACTGGTCCTTCGCTATTCTAGAGTCACAGTGGCGTTCTGTACTCTCTTCGTCATCAGGAGGTTTCATATTTACCTACCACTGATACTGATATCTGTGCTGTCTTCATCATCAGGAGGTTTCATGTTTACCTACCACTGATACGATATGGAATTATAGTGAAGGATGGATGGATTACACATCTACATCACTTTCCTTCACTAGGATGTAAGGTTCTACACATCCATGTACCCCACATACTCAAAAGTATGTGCTCCAGGAGTTCCCTGAGGAAAACCTGTTTCACCATCATTTAATTTCTGACAATGATGGATCTATGATCAGGGCTCTACATTATACTTGATTAGTTAGGTACATTCAGTATTCTTTAACAACATACATTGTTCTGCAAACAATAACAATAGCATAGCAGCTATAAAAGAAGAATACTAAATGTAACAGGCCTAACTCATATCAATCATTATTTCTCAATATCCTCATCACAAGTCATCTCTAAGGCATGACTTTGATGGTATTCATGGCTCTCGCAGCCCATTATCAGTATAGGATGCCACTGTCAAGGCATTATATCACTTTACTTATTCATAAGGCTAACAACATGCCTTTAATGAATATAACATCAACATCCATACCTGGATATGATTACCTTCATATCAGAACCTGCATGGTTAATACAACTGATAAAGGTAATACAACAATACGGAATATACTTCCTACTCTTGTCATAAGAGTTAAATCTCTAATTCTCATCAAATAGAGTTTAGTACTCAAAAGCATGCCATTACCCTTGAATTAGGGTTTACTATTCACATTAAGGTGAATTGGGCTCATAACATCATCACGTATGAGTAACATCTTCATTGATGATCTTAGATTAGTTAAAAGTTCATCATTTATCATAATTAGGGTTTCTATGATCTCACACAGGTGGATCATACCCTAATTATGCTCATTTCTGTGTATTGGGGATGCTTCAATTGAGTTTCCACTTAAAAAGGGTACTTTCTCTCTCTAGAAGTACTTTCTCTCTCTAGAAGTACTTTCTCTCTCATCATAAGGTTAGGTGATGTCAACATCACCCTAGATCAGGTCGGATTAAGTCATCATAGGCTAACATAGCCAAAAACATCACCATTATGTGATTTAGAGTTACTTTCTCTCTCTATGGTACTTTCTCTCTCTAGAAGTACTCTCTCTTTCATTATACTAATGGTGGATGATAACATTAGACTAGATCAAGTTGGATAGAGTCATTATGACTAAAAACATCATTCTCATGTAATTAGAGTTTGAATTGAGCAAGGTATAACTCAATTGACCCTTCAGGGGTATTTTGGTAATTCCCCCCATTGATCATCATTATGGTCAAAAACCTTAGTCAAATAACCCCTTACTATCCTATATTATCATTAGGGGTTTGATTTGGGCAACATTGGACCATTTATATTATGAATTGATTGAAAGAAGTCAACTTGGAATCACATTGATTGATTTCAATCATTAATCATCAATTGAGTTGAAATCGATTGAAAGTGTTGACCGTTTGCCCACTTTGACCTTCCAAGACCGCGAGCCTCTTTCTAACTCCAAGTCCGCGAGCCCCCTTAGGCTTCAAGACCGTGAGCCTCTTCAAGTGGTTCAAGACCGCGAAGCCCTATCATTAGTTCAATTGATGTTGAGACCGCGAAGATCAAATTGGAGTTGAGACCGCGAAGAGACATTGACCATTTAGCTAGTTTGACCTCAGGACCGCGAGGCCCTTTGTGGTCTTGAGACCGCGAGCCTCCTCTCGGTCTTGAGACCGCGAGCCCTCTCACGGTCTTGAGACCGCGAGCCCTCTCACGGTCTTGAGACCGCGAGGCTCACATGGTCTCAGCCGCTTGGTCCATCAACAAAATCAAAGATACAATCGATGATGTTAACCGATGTTGAAGCCCTCAAAAGGTCAAAGTTATGTTGACCACCTATTGATTGGGTCAACTAAGGTTATGCTTAACCAATTGGTCATTCAATTGACCCTCAATTGTTGACCAATTAGGATTGAAATCGATTCAATTAGGGTCTATCAATGTTCACCCATCAATACTCAACAATGTGCATCAACACAAGGTTGAACCCTTCAATTGAGCTCCAATTGGGCTCAAACTTGGCCCAAATGGTCTTGAGGTCATGTGGGTGAACCCCACATGGTCTTGAGACCGTTTGCCCAAGATTTCATCAAAATCTAAGGTGATTTGATAGAGGTTGAACCATGATTGGGTCACCAATTCAGTATTTTGATCAATTGATAACTTATTTGCAATTGGGTCCTCAATTGGTCAAATTACCCAACCCTAGACCTTCAAACGGTCTTGGGTGATTGTCCTCTCGGTCTTGAGACCGTTTGGATGAGTGCCAAACGGTCTTGAGACCGTTTGCCCATCCAATATTTGGATTCTAGTGCAGATTCATCAAGGTCTGACCCATTGAGTTGATGATCATGTCAATATTTAATTGCAATGTAATTCAGTGTAATTGTACCTTCAATTGGTCAACTATCCTTGACCCCAGACCTCCAAACGGTCTTGGTTGATTTCCCTCGCGGTCTTGAGACCGTTTGGTGACCCCCAAACGGTCTTGAGACCGTTTAGGTCGATCAACCCTAAAAACCCTAATTAGGTCACCATAATTTCAGTACTGATTTTACCTAGGGTTAGCCCTAGTATTCACCCTTCAACTCTTAGCCCGTTTGGAATTAGACCATAAAACTTGGTGAGTTGTAAATTAACATTATTTTGAACAGTAATCCCATACGGTCAACGCCTGGTCAACGACCTTACACGGTCTTGAGACCGTTTTCCCAAAAAGGCAATTTCAGACCGTTTGAAAATCAGGAATAAAGTCAAATAAAGTTGTTACTTACAAAGGTCATATCTCGCGATTTCTTTGGAGTTAGCCTCCCCACTTTTGAGGGTAATTAGCCTATATAATTAGCAACAGATTTCTTATATGGTCCACGCTCGGTCAACGGGACCAAACGGTCGTTGAGACCGTTTTCCCTGTCGCGGTCTCGAGACCGTTTGCTCACCTCGCGGTCGTGAGACCGAGAGAGCAAACTTTTGAGACCATTTAAGGAAGTGAAAAGCGGTGGGTTTTTCTTGGAAATCACGCCTTCATCTTCTAGCTCAAGAACAGTACGAATATCCCATGGATTTACTTGCAAAATAGCAGGGAAAAGTACGGAAACAGTAAGAGCTATCATCCAACCGCATATAAAGATGCACATAGTAAAGCATGGGTTTAGAGTTATAAAACCCGCCTAAAGCTTTCTTCTTGAGCTCCAAGCTTTAAAGATCCAAGCTCTAATGGCGTCCTTGAGTTCTTACAGGTTGGCCAAGGTGAAAAATCCAAGGAAGGATGAAAAGAGTCGGCTAGAAAGGTAGGGTTTCAAGAGTTAGCCATGAAGATGACCTTGAATTCGAGTTCTAACCATGGAATTAAGCAAGAAGAGGGGTTTAAACCTACCTTGCACCCCTTGGTCGTCCTCCTTAGCTCCAAGGCAGTCCTTGGTCGTCTTTGGTGAAATGAAACAGTAAGGGAACGAAGGGTGAGTTCCCTTGCAACAAAGGGAAGGAGAGCTTATATACATGGGGTAGGATTTTCAACATTAGTTCATAAGTTGTCCATAATTCCAACTAGGTCCCTCCTTCTTCACTTGATCGTCCCTTCCTCTTTATTCTAAGGACAAACCTTCTCTTAAGGTCTTAGGAAAAGAAGGTAAAGGAGAGCAAGCTAATAATGAGGTACATACATAAAGAAATATTGCACATATACCCTGATTATTCAATCACAAGGCATATCTCATAACTTGATAATTCAATTGAGGTGACTTCCTCATCATTTCTTCTCTTAATGATGGCAAGAGTCTAAAAAGATACATTAGATGACATATTTCACAATTTGTATCCCTTAATTTGGGTAATTTGTATTTTACCCCAAACTAGGGTTTCAAGCACCGGGATTGCTTCCACAGCTGCACCTTGGTGCCTTAGCTTGGAAAATCCCTCAAACTCTGCTAAAAAGATTTCTCATGATGTCTCAACATCAGAGGAACATCTCATCATGTGCAAATTGCAAGCTAACCCTTTTAACTGGGTAAATTGCACATAGGTCCCTGTATATCAAAACAATGCTACAACTTTAAATAAAAAGGAGCAAATACTGAAATATATGTTTCTGAGAAACTTAATTACATGCTCAGAGTTAATCACAAAGATTTATTCACATATTTAGGCAAAACACCTAGGGTTAACTCATAACCCAGGTCAGGGATGTTACAAATTATCCACCCCTTACAAGGATTTCGTCCCCGAAATCGATAAAACATACTACGAGAAAAGGGCAGGATACTTCCTTCTCATCTCATCCTCTAACTCCCAAGTGGCTTCTTCAATACCACGATGGTTCCAGAGGACTTTCACAAGATTTATATCTTTCTTCTTTAACTTTTTAATTCGTTTATCAAGGATTGACACTGGTCCCTCCTCATAGGATATGTCATCATTCAATTCTACCTCCATAGGTTGTAGAACTGACTCAGTGTCTGGGTGACATTTCTTCAACATAGAAATGTGAAACACAGGATGTAACCTCTGTAATTCTGGGGGAAGCTCTAGTTTATATGCTACCTTTCCAATCCGTTCAATGATTGGATAAGGCCCCATATATCTAGGAGCTAACTTCCCTTTCCTTCCAAAATGAAGGACCCCTTTCCAAGGTGAGACCTTAAGATACACTTTGTCTCCAACCTGGAACTCTAAGGGTCTACGACGTTTGTCAGCATAAGATTTCTGCCTATCCTGAGCAGTCTTAATCTTATGTTGTATAACTTTAATCTTTTCTGTGGTTTGCTGCACCAGGTCAGGACCTAACAACTGGTGCTCACCAGTCTCAAACCAACACAAGGGTGATCTACAACATCTACCATATAATGCTTCATAAGGTGCCATATCAATACTATGCTGATAGCTATTGTTATAGGCAAACTCTATCAAGCTTAGGTGTAGATCCCAACTTCCGGTGAACTGGAGAACACATGCTCACAACAGGTCTTCTAAGGTTTGTATGGTCCTTTCCGACTGTCCATCAGTCTGTGGATGAAAGGCCGTACTAAACCTTAGCTTGGTGCCTAAGGCTCTGTGCAACTGTTCCCAAAAACGACTTGTAAACTGAGGACCTCTGTCAGAAACTATTGTGACAGGAACTCCGTGCAAACGCACTATCTCTTGAACATACAACTCTGATAACCTTTCGGCAGAATAGGTTGTTTTGACAGGTAAGAAATGTGCTGTCTTAGTCAACCTATCAACAATTACCCAAATAGAATCATGTCCTTTGCTTGTCCTGGGTAGACCAACAACAAAGTCCATGGTCACATGGTCCCACTTCCACTGTGATATGGGTAAAGGTTGCATTGTTTCTGCAGGCTTCTGGTGTTCAGCTTTAACTTGTGACACACAGGGCACCTCAGAACAAACTCTGCAACGTCCTTTTTCATTCCAGGCCACCAATACAGATCTTTCAAATTCCGATACATCTTGGTGCTCCCTGGATGCATAGCATACATGGAAGAATGGGCTTCTTCCAGGACTAACTTCCTCAAGTTGTCCACATCTGGCACTATCATTCTCCCATTATAACAAGCTACTTGATTTTCTGAGTCATGAAAACCATCTTGCTTCTCATTTCCATACTCAGATCTAATCTGCTGAACTGCAGCATCACTTAGCTGTGCCTCTTTAATCTGCCCCCTTAGGGTAGGTTTAATATGCATCTCAGCTAACAAACCGGTTAACAATGACACCTTCAACCGTACATTGTCATGCCTTAAAGAGATAAGCATATCTCTTCTAGAGCATACTAAAGAGTTTAGTTGTGCTCTATTCATGGTTGATGTTGCTGATTTCCTACTCAAGGCATCTGCAACAACATTGGCCTTGCCTGGATGGTAATCAATTGTACAGTCGTAGTCCTTGATTAACTCCATCCAGCGACGTTGCCTCATGTTGAGCTCATGCTGAGAGAAGATATACTTAAGGTTTCTGTGGTCTGTGAAAATCTGGAATGTTTCTCCGTAGAGATAATGCCTCCAGATCTTCAAGGCATGAACCACAACAGCTAACTCCAAATCGTGTGTTGGATAATTCTCCTCGTGTTTCTTAAGCTGTCGGGAAGCAAAAGAAATCACTTGTTTATCCTACATCAACACACATCCTAGTCCGTTCTTGGAAGCATCACAGAAAACTATATACCCTTTTCCTTGTTCAGGTAGCACTAGCACAGGTGCACTTGTCAACCTCTCCTTCAGTAACTGGAAAGATTGTTGACACTTATCGCTCCAAGAAAAAGGAACATCTTTTTGGGTTAACTTGGTCAAAGGTAAAGCTATAGAACTAAAGTTCTTAATGAACCTTCGATAATAGCCAGCTAACCCCAAGAAACTTCGAATCTCCGTCGGTGTCTTCGGTTGATCCCATTGTAGAACAGATTCTACCTTTGTAGGGTCAACACGAATTCCCAAGGCGGATATCACATGTCCAAGAAAAGATACTTCCGGCAGCCAGAACTCACACTTGCTAAACTTGGCGTACAGCTTATGTTCTCTTAGCAAGGTCAAAACTTGGCGAAGATGCTGCTCATGCTGCTGGGCATCCTTACTATAAATCAGTATGTCATCTATGAAGACGACAACACACTGATCAAGGAAAGGTCGAAAAACTCTATTCATGAGTTCCATGAATGCAGCTGGTGCATTGGTTAGTCCAAATGACATAACCGTGAACTCATAGTGACCATATCTTGTCCTAAAGGCAGACTTGGATATGTCAATATCCTTAATACGGAGTTGATGATATCCAGACCTCAAGTCTATTTTTGAAAAGACGGTTGCACCACGCAACTGGTCAAAGAGATCATCAATCCTCGGCAGAGGGTACTTATTCTTTATTGTTACTTTATTGAGTTGTCTATAGTCGATGCACAACCGCATTGACCCATCTTTCTTTTTAACAAACAAGACCGGAGCACCCCAAGGTGAAGTACTTGGTCAGATAAAACCTCTCTCAAGTAACTCTTGAAGCTGTTTCTTGAGTTCTGCCATCTCGGCAGGCGCCATCCTATACGGAGTTTGAGCTATGGGTTTCGTATCTGGGATCAGATTGATTTCAAAATCAATCTCCCGAGGTGGTGGTATACCAGGAAGTTCTTCAGGAAACACATCCTCGAATTCCCTGACTATGGGAACTTCAGCAGGATTGGTCCTTTCCTTGGTAACATCTACCACATGGGCTAAGAATGCATGACATCCTTTCCTCAACAGCTTATCAGCAACCATAGCTGACACAAGACAAGTGGGCAGAATCTTTCTTTCACCTTGAAAGATCCATGTGTTGCTTTCATCAGCAAACACAGCCAACTTGGACTCACAATCCAAGACAACTCTATACTTTCTAAGGTATCCATCCCGAGGATTATATCAAATCCCTGCACATCAAGTGGTATAAGATCCACTTGAATGCGATGATCAGAAAAGAAAAGGATGCAGGGAGAACATACCTCCTGCAAAACGGCAGACCCACTCAGCGGAGTCTCTAACAACAAACTATCTGTCCTATGACTAACAGTCACATTGCAGTTACGAATCACTTCACGAGTGATGAAAGAGTGCGTAGCACCCGGATCAATCAGAACGGATACAACACTGGATGTAGACATATCAGAATATAAAAATTTCATCTGACCTGCCACTACCCGTGGATTGACCACTGCCTCAGGTGGGTTCATAGCATAGAACCTCGCAGTCGCCTGGTGTTGAGGTGGTGCTGATGATCCAACTTGAGACGCTTGTCCACGTCCTCGAGCTGCTCCTTGATGTTGTCTATTCTGAGATCCTTGTTGATTCTGTCTCGGGGGTTGTTGTGTCACACTGACAGCCCTAGAACGGCAATCCTTCATCAAGCGTCCCACCTTACCACAGTTGTAGCAACTCTTCTCCTGTTGTTGTGGCCTGGGTGGTCCAGTAACTGACACTGATGCAGAACTATGCGTCCCTTGAAGCGGTTGACTCTGCCCTCTACCTCTGCTTGGTGTCCATTGAGTTTGAAAACTCGATCTGGGTGGTGGAGGGTTAGGTGCAGAGAATCTAGGTTTCTTAGAATCCCTAGATGAAGAACCCTGGAACTATGGATATCTTTTATGGGTTTGTCTTTTCTCAACCACAGATCTCTCTATCCTTCAGACTGACTCAACGAAGGTAGAGAATCTCTCTCTGTTTTCTAAGGCAGACACAGGGGTTGACATATCAGAATTCAAACCCTTCTCGAATCTTCTGATTCTTTCCTCATCCGTAGCATCCATGTGCGGACAGAACTGCAACAACTCCATGAACTTAGCTTCATACTCACTAATGTTCATCATACCCTGCCTTAGTTTCTCAAACTGAGAGATCTTCTCATCTAGGAAGGTCTTTGGAAAATATCTATTGATAAATTCCCGACGAAACTCTTCCCATGAGAACTCTACTCCAGGTCTCTTTTGCTCTTCCATGTTCCACCAGTGACCAGCACTGCCTTTGAGAAGATAGACAGCATGTCTAACCTTCTCAGCTTCCGGAATCATAAGAATCCAGAAAGCCTTCTCCAACTCTGTCAACCATAAGTCAGCATCTGCAGGGTCGGCAGTTCCGAAGTACTCGGTAGCTCCGACACGACAAAGTCATTCGAATGTCTTACCGATACCTTGTACTTCAGGCTGGAAAGGTGCCCTAGGTGTAGGAATGGGCATCCTATCGGTTATATGTGTCATGGCAGTCATGAACTGCTCGAACATCGTCTGTACAGCTGGATCACTCATGTCAGCTGGGTGGAACTGGGGTGGCTCTCTTGGCGACTCAGGTGCAGGTTGTTCTATTCTCGGAACTCTTGCACCGCCTCGAGGTGCACTAGCACTACTCTCTGCCACGTGCTCATCACGATGTTCTGACATTCTTATGTATCTTCTTCTCCTGAGGAGCAGAAGATTCTATTAGATGAGGAAGGAGTACTAAAGGTAGACTCGACATCCTAAGTCCTATGCCTCTGTAGACTCAACTGAACCTGGAGCTCTGATACCACTAGTTGTGGGCTCTGATCTCCAAACCATGACATAAACACGATTAAAACGTAGCGGAAGCGAATTGGTAATCAGCGGAAGCCAAAAATCACGGGAAATTAAAACTTTTTGAGACAAGAGCTTGGATTCATAAAAGCTTCTTTCATAAAGTGAGGTAAACTGTTTACATCTCAGGATAATTACTTCTTGAGTAATTATATACATCAAGATACAAAATCTCAAGATCACTATACAAAAGACTCCAAGACCTGAGAGTACAGAGGACACATAGGACTAACTCTAACTACACCATATGACAGGACAATCTCCACCTGAGATTACTACTGCCCCTGGTGCTGCTGCTGAGACTGATCACCTGTAGGCTGGTTCCTTCGTCTTCGACGTCCACCTAAAAAGTTGAAGCCTACGGGGTGAGACAATCATACATAATTGTCCCAGCGAGAGTTATAACTCTTCGCCAGAAGCTTTATTATAACATCAAAGAATATTTTAAGCAGTGAAGCCTTCAAAGTATTCTATACAGTTGCAGGTATAACAAGATCTCTACAATTTAGGAGATATGGAGAATATGAACATTATTGCAATGTAACATCAATCAACTAACTTGGAGTCGTCTCTAACAAGTTATACTAAATGGTTGATTATGTTTTACAAACAAGTCACATCAGTATCATACATAGGTCATTAAGAGAGCCGGATTCTCATGACCTTCACCTTCCTCAGTCAGTAAGAGGATCACTTGTAGGACATCTCGTGTCTCTACTTAATATAGCTCACCAGGGTAAACTGGTCCTTCTCTATTCTAGAGTCACAGTGGCGTTCTGTACTCTCTTTGTCATCAGGAGGTTTCATATTTACCTACCACTGATACGGATATCTGTGTTGTCTTCATCATCAGGAGGTTTCATGTTTACCTACCACTGATACGATATGGAATTATAGTGAAGGATGGATGGATTACACATCTACATCACTTTCCTTCACTAGGATGTAAGGTTCTACACATCCATGTACCCCACATACTCAAAAGTATGTGCTCCAGGAGTTCCCTGAGGAAAACCTGTTTCACCATCATTTAATTTCTGACAATGATGGATCTATGATCAGGGCTCTACATTATACTTGATTAGTTAGGTACATTCAGTATTCTTTAACAACATACATTGTTCTGCAAACAATAACAATAGCATAGCAGCTATAAAAGAAGAATACTAAATGTAACAGGCCTAACTCATATCAATCATATTTCTCAATATCCTCATCACAAGTCATCTCTAAGGCATGACTTTGATGGTATTCATGGCTCTCGCAGCCCATTATCAGTATAGGATGCCACTGTCAAGGCATTATATCACTTTACTTATTCATAAGGCTAACAACATGCCTTTAATGAATATAACATCAACATCCATACCTGGATATGATTACCTTCATATCAGAACCTGCATGGTTAATACAACTGATAAAGGTAATACAACAATACGGAATATACTTCCTACTCTTGTCATAAGAGTTAAATCTCTAATTCTCATCAAATAGAGTTTAGTACTCAAAAGCATGCCATTACCCTTGAATTAGGGTTTACTATTCACATTAAGGTGAATTGGGCTCATAACATCATCATGTATGAGTAACATCTTCATTGATGATCTTAGATTAGTTAAAAGTTCATCATTTATCATAATTAGGGTTTCTATGATCTCACACAGGTGGATCATACCCTAATTATGCTCATTTCTGTGTATTGGGGATGCTTCAATTGAGTTTCCACTTAAAAAGGGTACTTTCTCTCTCTAGAAGTACTTTCTCTCTCTAGAAGTACTTTCTCTCTCATCATAAGGTTAGGTGATGTCAACATCACCCTATATCAGGTCGGATTAAGTCATCATAGGCTAACATAGCCAAAAACATCACCATTATGTGATTTAGAGTTACTTTCTCTCTCTAGGGTACTTTCTCTCTCTAGAAGTACTCTCTCTTTCATTATACTAATGGTGGATGATAACATTAGACTAGATCAAGTTGGATAGAGTCATTATGACTAAAAACATCATTCTCATGTAATTAGAGTTTGGATTGAGCAAGGTATAACTCAATTGACCCTTCAGGGGTATTTTGGTAATTCCCCCCATTGATCATCATTATGGTCAAAAACCTTAGTCAAATAACCCCTTACTATCCTAGATTATCATTAGGGTTTGATTTGGGCAACATTGGACCATTTATATTATGAATTGATTGAAAGAAGTCAACTTGGAATCACATTGATTGATTTCAATCATTAATCATCAATTGAGTTGAAATCGGTTGAAAGTGTTGACCGTTTGCCCACTTTGACCTTCCAAGACCGCGAGCCTCTTTCTAACTCCAAGACCGCGAGCCCCCTTAGGCTTCAAGACCGCGAGCCTCTTCAAGTGGTTCAAGACCGCGAAGCCCTATCATTGGTTCAATTGATGTTGAGACCGCGAAGATCAAATTGGAATTGAGACCGCGAAGAGACGTTGACCGTTTAGCTAGTTTGACCTCAGGACCGTGAGGCCCTTCGCGGTCTTGATACCGAGAGCCTCCTCACGGTCTTGAGACCGTGAGCCCTCTCACGGTCTTGAGACCGCGAGGCTCACATGGTCTCAGCCGCTTGGTCCATCAACAAAATCAAAGATACAATCGATGATGTTAACCGATGTTGAAGCCCTCAAAAGGTCAAAGTTATGTTGACCACCTATGGATTGGGTCAACTAAGGTTATGCTTAACCAATTGGTCATTCAATTGACCCTCAATTTTTGACCAATTAGGATTGAAATCGATTCAATTAGGGTCTATCAATGTTCACCCATCAATACTCAACAATGTGCATCAACACAAGGTTGAACCCTTCAATTGAGCTCCAATTGGGCTCAAACTTTGCCCAAATGGTCTTGAGGTCATGTGGGTTAACCCCAAATGGTCTTGAGACCGTTTTCCCAAGATTTCATCAAAATCTAAGGTGATTTGATAGAGGTTGAACCATGATTGGGTCACCAATTCAGTATTTTGATCAATTGATAACTTATTTGCAATTGGGTCCTCAATTGGTCAAATTGCCCAACCCTAGACCTTCAAACGGTCTTGGGTGATTGTCCTCTCGGTCTTGAGACCGCTTGGATGAGTGAAAAACGGTCTTGAGACCGTTTGCCCATCCAATTTTTGGATTCTAGTGCAGATTCATCAAGGTCTGACCCATTGAGTTGATGATCATGTCAATATTTAATTGCAACGTAATTCAGTGTAATTGTACCTTCAATTGGTCAACTATCCTTGACCCTAGACCTCCAAACGGTCTTGGTTGATTGCCCTCGCGGTCTTGAGACCGTTTGGTGACCCCCAAACGGTCTTGAGACCGTTTAGGTCGATCAACCCTAAAAACCCTAATTAGGTCACCATAATTTCAGTACTGCTTTTACCTAGGGTTAGCCCTAGTATTCACCCTTCAAATCTTAGCCCGTTTGGAATTAGACCATCAAACTTGGTGAGTTGTTAACTAACATTATTTTGAACAGTAATCGCATACGGTCAACGCCTGGTCAACGACCTTACACGGTCTTGAGACCGTTTGCCCAAAAAGGCAATTTGAGACCGTTTGAAAATCAGGAATAAATTCAAATAAAGTTGTTACTTAAAAAGGTCATATCTCCCGATTCCTTTGGAGTTAGCCTCCCAACTTTTGAGGGTAATTATCCTATATAATTAGGAACAGATTGCTTATATGGTACATGCTCGGTAAACGGGGCCAAACGGTCTTGGAGACCGTTTTCCCTGTCGCGGTCTCGAGACCGTTTGCTCACCTCGCGGTCTTGAGACCGAGAGAGCAAACTTTTGAGACCGTTTAAGGTAGTGAAAAGCGGTGGGTTTTTCTTGGAAATCACGCCTTCATCTCCTAGCTCAAGAACAGTACGAATATACCATGGATTTACTTGAAACATAGCAGGGAAAAGTAGGGAAACACTAAGAGCTATCATCCAACCGCATATAAAGATGCACATAGTAAAGCATGGGTTTAGAGTTATAAAACCCGCCTAAAGCTTGCTTCTTGAGCTCCAAGCTTTCCAGATCCAAGCTCTAATGGCGTCCTTGAGTTCTTACAGGTTGGACAAGGTGAAAACTCCAAGGAAGGATGAAAAGAGTCGGCTAGAAAGGTAGGGTTTCAAGAGTTAGCCATGAAGATGACCTTGAATTCGAGTGCTAACCATGGAATTAAGCAAGAAGAGGGGTTTAAACCTACCTTGAACCCCTTGGTCGTCCTCCTTAGCTCCAAGGCAGTCCTTGGTCGTCTTTGGTGAAATGAAACAGTAAGGGAACGAAGGGTGAGTTCCCTTTCAACAAAGGGAAGGAGAGCTTATATACATGGGGTAGGATTTTCAACATTAGTTCATAAGTTGTCCATAATTCCAACTAGGTCCCTCCTTCTTCACTTGATCGTCCCTTCCTCTTTATTCTAAGGACAAACCTTCTCTTAAGGTCTTAGGAAAAGAAGGTAAAGGAGAGCAAGCTAATAATGAGGTACATACATAAAGAAATATTGCACATATACCCTGATTATTCAATCACAAGGCATATCTCATAACTTGATAATTCAATTGAGGTGACTTCCTCATCATTTCTTCTCTTAATGATGGCAAGAGTCTAAAAAGATACATTAGATGACATATTTCACAATTTGTATCCCTTAATTTGGGTAATTTGCATTTTACCCCAAACTAGGGTTTCAAGCACCGGGATTGCTTCCACAGCTGCACCTTGGTTCCTTAGCTTGGAAAATCCCTCAAACTCTGCTAAAAAGATTTCTCATGATGTCTCAACATCAGAGGAACATCTCATCATGTGCAAATTGCAAGCTAACCCTTTTAACTGGGTAAATTGCACATAGGTCCCTGTATATCAAAACAATGCTACAACTTTAAATAAAAAGGAGCAAATACTGAAATATATGTTTCTGAGAAACTTAATTACATGCTCAGAGTTAATCACAAAGATTTATTCACATATTTAGGCAAAACACCTAGGGTTAACTCATAACCCAGGTCAGGGATGTTACAACTTCTCCTTCCATTAACGTTCCTAGAAGGAAGCTTGGCTTCAAGATGATGTTAGCAACCAACAAATGATTGTGTTAAGGTAAAATCCTTACTACCTATATAGTTTTTCCATCTATATTTTCACATAGATCTCATGATTTTCATATTTGCTTTTTTTTGGCAATGTAGATATTAGATACTATTCATCCCGCTCTCTACTATAGGCCAAATGTTAGACAGGCATACATCAACACTCGTTCTTAGCCATGGTAGTATACTAGAGGTAAAAGTGAAAGTAGTGTGAGATTTAATAGAAAAATGGGCTACACTGTTAGCTACACTATTATGTGCTTTAGGAACATGAGATATATGTGTCTGTCTGATATCTTTGTAGAGCATCCAAAGGCGCCTCATGTGTGGGGCAAACTTGGTTGATGTAGGGATGACCTTGGTAGTGGTGTGCGTTGTTGAAGTTGCATCTGACAAGATGACGGGAGAGCACCATCCTGTGATTTTGTAGAGCTCCAAAGCATTGATGATGATTTCTGCCTCCAATGTCGAGCTAGCACAGCTGGGTGAACCGTAACCCAGTAGGAACTTGCCTTGTCCATCGACGACATGAACTCCAATCCCAACAGGGGAGGATTGGGAAAGCATCCACAAACATAATGATATCATGTATCCCAAGTGGCCGCCCACATGGTACAGGCACTATAGAGCAATGAGTAACCAAGTGAGGAAGTGCTAGGATGGAATGAGCTTTTTCTTTGATGAATGATATTCGTTGACCGATGGGATGATTCTTATGGTTGTGAAGGAAGTCATTTTATGAGAAGCCATATAGACCAGCATGCTATGACGGGAAGAAGATAGGGCATGTCATGACACAGAGAAGAAGAGACCTCCAGGATCCAATCATCCTCCAATAGTAGGAAGAAACAAGTGTTTACATGCAATGAGAGCCATACCTCCTTGCTAACAGAATAGTCCCACAAACACTGTAGCAACGTGTCCCGTTCATTGGAATAAACAGGGCATAGATCATCAACTGGGATATGCCATTGGGCGTTTTCCACATTAGTGAGTAGCGCCTTGTGTAGGAGTAGCCAAATGAAGGTTTAGAACCTTGAGGGGATGGGTAGCTTCCATACAGCAGACCAATTTCTGCTCATTGGGAGATGTTGGTCCCTATGCAACCAATGATAAGTAGACTTTGCGGTAAGGATGTCTGATGAGTGTCAATGGCCACTGCCAAGTATCACTACCCGCGGTCGGGTCGAGGGCGTAGACATATTGAATATGCTGCCAAGAGGATACAGTGAGATATTTATGGATGAAGGACCAGTCCCAAGTACCGTCATCCAACACCATAAAAGCAAGACTAAGATCAGCAAGATCCGGTGGCAGCATAAAGGTAGGTTCAAGGTCCTTGATAGACATACTGTGGAGCCATTTGTTGGACCAACCTTTCATTGAGGTGCCAAAGTTAATGGTGACCATCGAGTCTTGCTTGATGTTCATAATATTCTTTTGGATAAATGACCAAACTGAAGAACAATGTTTCCTAATTGGAGTCCCATTGTGCATATTCTTGGCACACATGACACAGACTCAAAGAGCATTTTTATTGTTCAAAAATAACCATAAATTTTTTAACATAAGAGCCTAGTTTCTAGAACGTGCCTCCTTGATCCCCAAACCTCCATCTTCTTTAGGCATAGTAATCTTATTCCATGAGACCAGAGAGAGATTATGATGCACTCTACCCCCAGACCAGATGAAATTTTTAACATGTTTGTTGATGTCATCTCAGAGAAGGTGAAAGTTGAATAGATTGCATAGCATAGCTTGGTATGTCATGTAAGGTTGACTTAGATAAGGTTATCTGTCCTACTAGTGACAGCTGCCAGACTGACTAGCTAGTCATACGGGCCTTAAGAGTGGAAACAATTGCTGAGTGTGTAGACATGTTAACTCAGTGATGAAGGATAGTTACTCCCAGATACCAGCCCAAGTACGACATACTCTAGATGCCCAATCGTCTACAGAAGGAGGAGCTAACCTGTCGTGCGGTATTAGGTGAGAAGAAGCAACATGATTTTTCCTTAGAAACCATCTGACCAGACACACGTGCAAACACCTTCAAGAGTTTGTTAATAACTTGAGGTTGACTGGAGCTTTCTTCAGTCAATAGCAAGATGTCATCAGCAAAAAGATCATGCGAGAGAGGGGGCCATGATGAGAAAGTCGGATTAGTCTTTAGTCACCCATTGTAACATACTAGATCTCAGACCCTACCCTGGAAGTCGACATTTTGGACTTAGCCAAACAAGGTTGAAGATTAGACCTAAATAAATGTTTAGTATAACCCCAATGAGATAATGCATGTGTATATCACCTTAATGTAACCTAATGTTCAAACATTAATCTTTAGTTTATAATGTATACATAAAATATGCCACATAACTCATTTTGGTGGTAATATGAAGATAAGGAACTTAATTGGATGAATGATTTAGATAATGGGTTGTTAATGGGATATATGTCATATCTCATAAAAAGAAGTCTCAAAAGTGGAAACAAGCATCAATTTTGAAATCTACATATAAAAATTAGCCTACATGTCAAATTTCATCTAATTTGGAAAACCTTAAAATATTAGGATAAGTTTAGGAGAGAGAAAATGAGTAAAAGGCATAAGTAATAAATAATGTGATTATATAACTTCAAAATATAGAAATACTGGCAAATTCATATTCAACACATCAAAGATAACTTGTGGATGAAGTTTGGTCCAATTTGGATGTTGTTTGTGCAAGTTATGCAATTTTAGGTACATTCTGGACTTTTCTGCAATTTACCAGATTAGGAGGTTTTCTTTGCAAATTGTCACATGCATTATAATCCTTAAATATTCCCTTACCATTCTCAAGTTTGTGAACCATACGGTTCCTAGTTGCACCTTGGTTTGAAGGTGTTTCTTTCCAAGGGCATTTTATGGATTACCCTATTTATAAATGAGCTAATCTTTAGAAGCCATCAACCAATGGGGTTATTTCTTTTATTGGAGGTCGGTTGGGATGGCCTATAAGTGTCCATAAACCAACATTTTATATTCAAGAAGCCTCTATGAGTTGTCCTCTTGTATGGCCATGAAATCCCTAGGCTAAGGACACACAGAAAGCTCCATGGACACCTCATGCTTGACTTCTTCCTTATCCATAAAGGTTTGCATGTCCATGGGCACCCTTAGCATTGGACACATGGAAAGTAACTTGACACCACATTCTTGACTTCTTCCTTATCCATAAAGGCTTGCATGTCCATGGACACCCTTATACATGACACATGGAAAGTCTCATAGACACCTCATACTTGACCTCTTTCTTTATATAGCCATATCTACCCCTTCCCAACTCCCAATTTGAAAACTCTTGCTCTCTTTTATTTCCTCTATCTTAGAGCATCATTCCTACTCTATTTTGCCATGAATGTGATGTCCCAAGGTATAAGGAAGTTCCTACCTTGGTGAAGAAGGCTCCTAGGGTTCCAAATTTCTCTATTTAGGATTTCTTAAGCTCCTCCTTGGTGATTTTGACCAAAACTAGTAAGTATCCTCCTTTACTCCCTATTTTCATGTTGTTAGTCTTCCTTCCACCTTCCTACAGGTCATAACCCTGGTCTTCCATGGTGAAACCCCACCTAGAACCCATAAACACCTCATCTCCATGTTCTTTTCTTAGAGTTTTTCAACTCTAAAGTGGAGAAGGTGTTTCTTCTTGCGCGAGATAGGAACTTTGTTGGAGAAACCAACCTCTCTAAGCTTGGAAACCTTACTTATTGGACATGTCCACCTTCCCTAGAGGTTCTTTGAAGGCCTAGTCTTGTATCTAGGACTGACTTGGACTGTTTAGACTCTAAAGTTGAGGTATGATGTATCCCCTATTATTCTATGTTGAGCAATTCACCTATGCTTATTCATTCTCTTTGTCCTATGGACATTAGCCTATACACAATGTATTTTATTTTTAAAATCATGGTTCATGTGAACTACCTTATTTTATATTGATCATGTGATCATGGATATTCTTTTGAACTCTTATCTTATGCTTTGTTCATGATGGAACTCTAAAAGATGACATGCGATGTCTTTTGCCACTTATGAGGTGGATGTATATGTTGGTCACTTATGTGGTGACTAGTTTACATATTTTGACTATACTTTCTACTTGCCTCTACATTTAACATGCTATGTGATTCAGTAGCACTAGAGTAACGTAATTGTATTGGTTTTTATGGCTCTTTCCTGTCGAGCAGATGTGATATTTTCTGCTCTTTTGGGATGGAAAGGAATGTCATACCTAGGGCAAGATGTGTGATTCTTGACCCATGTTTTATATATTTGGGAGATTGGCAATATTCCTTTCTCTATCATATTTCAAGTTTATGAGACTTGGCCACCTTTGTGTTTATATTATTCTAGGGCTATGTTTATCTCACAAGCATGCAGGTTGATGATATGGGGTGTGTGCCCTAATTCTTTACATGTGCTTGTGTGGAACAATCGTTATGTTTTATTAACGTAAAGTATTCTTTTTTTATCATATGATTTCAATTCCTTTTCTCTTGATACCCATTTGGGTGGTCCTTATCCTTTATATGGGAAGCCCTTTATATTTGATGTCCTTTATTCCATATATTGCTCAATTTCCTATTTAGTATGCATATACCAGCCTTTGTTGATGTCATATATTTTCTCTTCTTGCAGGGGTATGCTTCCAACCCTAGGTTAAGGACTTGGATGATGAGGCATGAAGTTTTCGACTAACTTAAGGAGTTAAATCTTGGAGACAAAGTTGTTATGGTTTATATTTCCCTCTACTCAGATCCTAATGTTGTATTATACATGTAAACCCTTACGGGATATTATGATGTATTTTGGTAATAACCTTGTTATAAATTGAATATAGTCAACATTTTTATTCTATTTCTTTACTTTGGTTGTTTTGAATACCATTTATTGAAATTTGAAAATGTCACACCTATTCTAGCATACATTTGAGTGTGTTTGGAATGGATGTTTTATTCTTCAATTTTTCATTAGTAAGGGGTGATCCCGCCTCCTTACACCCATTGATACCGAATGCGAGATAGCTTGGCTTAATCTTTCCATACATAGGATGAAGATATATGGGTTGATGCGGTCACCTTGACGGACACCTTAAGTTGTTTTGAAAGAGTCCAAAGGACACCCTTCCCACAGAATAGAAGTACAACCCTTCATAAGCTTGCATAATCAAGTTGACAATTTTCTCCAGTAGCCATGCTCTCTTCATAGTATCAAGAATAAAGCACCAACTCATTTTTCCAAAAGTCTTTTAAAGGTCCAATTTGATGTGGGTCATTTCCTTACCCTTGTGCTTCATGCACATTGTGTGAATGACTTCCTAAACAAGAATGTTATTTTCTATGATTCTCCTTCTCGAAAGGAAGCTAGATTGAGTTTCTGAGACCCAGCCATTTTGAAGGGGTTTAATGCATTCCACAATAGTATTGGATATCAGTTTGAAGCACATGTTGTTCAAAGAGATTGGACGGAGGTCACTACAAGTTTGGGGCTGCTTTATCTTAGGAATCAGAAAGATTTACGAGTCTGTAATACGATAATCAATAATGCCAGTGGTGAAGACCTCTCAGACTATGTGGACGACAGACAATCCTATAGTAAGCCAATTCTTCTAAACAAAAGAGTTGTAGACATCGTCGGGTCCTGGAGCTTTATTAGGGGCCATCGTGAACATGATCCTTTTGACCTCATCAGATGTAGGAGTCGTGCTAATGGAGAGGAAAGTGCTATCGTCTAGATGATTAAAGTTACCAATGAAATTAGTGATGGCTGTCTGGGTCCTAGGACTCTAGCATGGGGCAGTCATGAGGCGTGAAAGATATCTCAAATAAGCACTTTCACAGATTCTGGGTTGTCCACCCAGACACCATATGCATTCTAGAGGTGAGAGATTTTATTGAAAAGACGTCGTGCTTTGACATAGGTGTTAAAGAATTTTTGTATTTTCATCTCACAAACTAAGACAATTAATGTTTGCTTGCTGACGCCAGTCTGCCTCCTCTTGTAGTAGAATGTTGTTGTAATCATCTTGCAAACGGGCCATGGTGAGATCAATAGTAACAGAACTTTGGGTGGTAGCGAATAACTGAGATTGTTAAGCCAGTGCATGATATTGTTTTTCTTCTTGCTGTTGAGGGTGTGGTGCTTTGTGTCCCACTTCATAGTGGCATCATAGAAGGCAGGCAAAGCATCCAGGAAGATTTCTTATGAGTCCCAAGCATTGAGGAGGATGTCTTTGAAAGAAGGGGTCAGTGACCAACTATCCTTGGTGCGGAAAGGGCGTGGCTGACGGTGGTGACTCGAGGAGTCATGAAGCAAAATTAGATTGTGGTCACTGTATAGGTGAGGAAGCACCACGATAGATGTATTGCTATCCATAGTCATTCAATTATCATTTGCAATGACCCTATCAAGTCTCTCCATCAATTAAAGTCACTTGAAAGTAAAGAGAGGGATGTCTGCCTTCATATCCGTGAGACCTATATGTAGGAGTAAAGAATTAAATTTCCTACTAGAATGACGATCAAAGGAATGCCCGTTTTGCTTCTCAGACACATCCAACATTGTGTTGAAGTCACCAACCACAACACATGCACTCGTGACAGAAGATGAGATCTCTTATAGGTGGTTCCAAAGAAGCTCGCATCTACAAGGGTTCAGACTGCCATAGATGACAGTTAAATACCCATAATTATTAATGCAACAGTGAATAAATTGGCAGTGATTCAGTAAGATGTTAATTGAGCAATGAGCATCATCCCATGGTACCCATATTCCACTAGAGAACCCAATGGCTTCAAAGCGGTGTGAGGATTGCTTGATGACACTTTCAGGCTTGGACCCACTAATACGAGGTTCCACAACAGCCATAATATGAAGCTTATATCACCATTTATATTCTTTAAGAAGATGAATTTTCTTCTTGAAACAAGCACCCTATATATTCCAGAAAAGGATGTTAGTCATTAAACATAGAAATAAGGGATGGGGTGCAGACATTTAAACAATGGCCGCACATAGACCAACAGACTGATCCTCAATGACCATCTCATCATCAGAGACCACCACCGATTCCTTGTTAAATCAATGGCTCATTTTGCCTCTGACCCTTGGCTTAGATTGCCAACTATCTAGGCTAGCTTTCCTTGTTTCCTTTCCCTTCCAGGAATTACAGTCTGGTATATGATTTTCTTATTCTTTAGTAGGACTCCACCACCACCACCCTTATCGCCCCAGTTGAAGGGATGACGAGAAGGGTCGACCGTTGTAGCCTCCTGAGCTACAAACTAGAAGGGTGGGTCAGAACGTGCATCTTGCTTCCTACCCTCGTAGGTATCATCATTCAGAAGGGTCATTGTGGTGTTGTTGGGGTTGGTGCCACTATTTTTGCCCAGTGGCATCCTAGGGGGCAAAATAGTGCATGTGCCCATCAGATGCTTCTATTTGGACCTATGACCTTTCTTCTTTTACTTTTTGGATAGGAGAGTCTACCATTCCTCCTCAATCCCCTATTGAACATCTGATGTAGGCAATGAGGTATCCTTGGGCGGTTTATCCTTCTCCAAATACTTGAGAGTCTTCTCCGCTAAATTGGTATATGTATGGATAGGCTTCTTAGTATCCGGATGTCGTTTCTCCAGTTTCTTTGCATGGATTTGCTGCGTATACTGGACGGGGTTTAGGAGGGTTGTACCTGACAACAAAGAAGGCTCTGGGGGAAAGAATAGGGTGACAAATTTACAAGCGTTGTCATCATGTCCAATCCTCCCACATTTCATGCAGACCATCGGTAGATTCTCATAACTCAATCTGTAGTGTTCCCCATTGAAATATATGGCCGGAAATAGAGGCTTCATTGTGTCCACTTCCACCACCAGGCGTGCAAACTTTCCATGATGGCCAGATAGGGTAGAGGTGTCTACCTTGATTGTTTTCCCAACAACATTGTCGATGCTTGATAGCAGTTGGTTCTAGTATAGGAAAACTGGGAGTTCATGGATCCTTAGCCGTACAACAAGCTTTCTAGGTATATGGTCAATGGGATGAAACTCAAGTGACTAGGATTGAATAGAAAGATAGTTGACAAAGATTTTCTAGGGACCCTCAGTCATGGCCCGCACAAAATCCTCCTTGTTGCCAAGTTGAATGATGAAATAGCCCATCTCAAGATCAATAACATGGAATTGTTTCGTTAGTTTCCAGAGAGACATAATCTGGTTGATGAGGGTAGTGAAACCAACATTGATGCCGACCACCTTGACCACTACCACAAATCTCCAAGGTTCTAGGAGTGGCGGTAGGGCATCGGGATTAACCGTGAAGTTAGGGAGTACACCGCTTCTATCGACGTGGATATATTTTGCCTTCAAGACATTAGGTGAACCTAGTTTGTTCGTTCGAATACTGTTACCACTTGTGATCGCATCACGAAATGATGTCGGCCCTAGATGTTCTTCCTCGACAGATCCTCCCACATCCATATTCCGGTCGACCCCGAGATCCTCCATGCCTCCAGTCAACGAGGGGTCCACATTATCAGATGTCTCTGTAGGGTACTCCCATCCTTCACCCGTGCACGGATGGGGAACGCTGAAGAAGTTGCGGCCCACACTGTGACCGCCAGTGCCGCCTCCTCGCATGCACGTAGTTGATCGCCTGGAAACCCTAGCAGGCTAGCGAGAATTCATTTGGTTATCAAGATGATACACAATGGGTGACGTTTTCAAATTTGCTTTATCGTTGAATAGTAAATTAAATCTCATAACAATTTGAATTCTAGATGTCATAACTACCAAAGAACAACGTGTGAGTAAGGGCTAAAACCATGAATATTACTTAAAAAACCTTGGAAAATACTAGCTAGTCATGACTTGGCCTTAACCAATAAACCCCAAGGAAAAGCTCGATAAGTAAAAACCTTGGTTAGAGCCAAACCCTCAATAATAGATATGAAACCCTTGGGTAATTAGCCACACAAACTTTGTTTTTTATACTTGAATATAACACATCAATCAAGAGAAGACATCAACTAATGAAATTTTGATTCCTACGCATCTCTATATAAGTATTTTACATATAATTTAGAATAATAACAACTATACACAAATAAATCAAACTTCATACTTTGCACTTCCCATAACACAGAAGGGAAAATTGTATTCAACTATGAAATTGATACAAAGTTTTACTTTGATCTTTTAAATTCAAATCCTACAAAATTAGTGCATCATATTTTTTTCAAATTTATTTCTAATATTTCTTGTCACATTCACACACACACACACACACACACATATATATATATATATATATATCATTCTATTTATACTTATGTACATACCTACTATTATATTACAAAAAGATTTTGTAGCCAAGAAAACATGTACATCAAGTATCATCTGTCATATTTTTGTAATTGATTCTTGATGCATGTCAATCAACACAACAATTTACTAAGAGGTTGATTCCTGGAGTTTAACTTTTATTAATGATAAAACAACCAATTAAGGTTAATTTATTAGTATATAAAGGGTCGATCCCACAAAACAACATGATTAAGATTGAGTTTTAACCTACTTTCTTTGAAAAATTACTTGAACACAAAATTAAAAATTTGTTGGTTGAAAGTTTGATTATGCTCGAACAAGTAAAGAAAGATTGCACTCATAACAAGGTAATAAAAAGTTACACTAATAACAGGATAAGAGAGACTTACACTAAGAATAAGTAAAGAAAGATTATTTATGAGTATAATTAAATTGCAAGAAAGAAAAAGGCTGATTGGAAAGTGAACCATTGGAAATTGAGATTGATGCGATGGTAAATGATATCGGATAATGGGTTTCATAACCATATCTTATGTAAACTAGATCGATAAAATATATGAAAAGAAAACTAGTTAGATGAAGGTATGTGAAACATTTTCAAATGCATTTACAAAAGTCAAACTTTCAGCAAATCCATTGATCAATTGGTGTATGTGGATCCTTAATCGATCATCCCATAGAGATCCTTTTGGGATATCATACAAAGTTCTATGCATTTGTTTGGTTGTTCTGAGCCTTGAGGTATAATATTAGATATCATCACCCAAGACTATCATAAAAAAGAGATCAAAAAGTTTAACTTGCATGATAATTCAAACAAACACCATCTAACAAGTTATATCACACAGAAATTTACCTAATTAACTGTGACCATGGGGCTACTTCCCTTGCCCCAATTAAAATAACTACTCACGATCCACGAAAATTAAAGAAGGAAGGAAGAAAGGGATCCATAGACTAGTAGGAAGGACACTGGTCTAGTGACAATAAAAAGATATCTTTGTTGATTCCTTGTCTAAAGCAAGAAGACCAAGAAAAAGAATTAAACTTGAAAGTTTATTGCAGAAAGAAGAATACAAGATGTAAAAATTCCAAAGCAAGACAATAAACAAGAACTACAAACTAAGAGAAAGATATAAAATCTGGATCACTTTCTTAGTGGAGTCTCTCCTCCATTTATAGGGGAAGGAGGGTTGGAAACCCTACAACAAACTAGTTGGCGATGCTGTAAAAAGTATATTTTGTGATAACAATCAATCGACTGGGATTATGAATCTCCCAACTCATACTTCTGAGTGTGCCGGCCCAGGGAAGCAAATCAAAACCCTAAAAAAAGAGACTTGGTCTATAAGGAATTGAGTCCCGTTTGGAGCATTGAATCTCTCGATTTTAAAAATAAGTCAACTGGTTTGAGTCGTGGAAGGAATGGTTGACTGGAGGGTCACACCTTATTGGGCAAAATAAATCGATGGATTGGCCTGATGAGACGACCGATTGGAATTCCGAATGGATTTCATTGGGCACCTGAGTCGATTGACTCGTGGGATGATTCGATCGGTTGAAATATTGAAATGCTTAGAAATATGTAATTGAAGACCTTGCTCATTTGATCTCTATGTAGTGAAGCAGACTTTTGCTTTATGGTGTTGAGAGAATGTGAATGAGTGTAGAACCTATAGAATATGAGCTAAAATGAAAAGAATTTTGATTAATGGGTCAAAAGCAAGTAAAATGAAATTATTTCTTAAAATTGACAATAGTAAAATTAGAGCCTACATAAGGACCTAAAAGATGCAATTAAAAAGATGATGAATATGCATTCATCAATTCCTTTATTTGTTCATGCCATCTCTAGATTTTCTTCAACATTTCTTTTGTTTCTTTTACCTCTTAGACTATATACACTCTCCCAAATTATAAAATAAAATGAAGTATCACTTGTTAATACATACAAAGATCATGCTAAAAAGAATAAATGAAAATAAGATACATATATGACATATTCTCAATATCACGTCATTTCTATGTTACAAAAACAAAAGTGATAAGAAATAATGTGTGGTTTGGTTGTAGAAGTTTTTATTAAACTACTAAAATGCCTTATACCATGACTCATGAAATATTTTGTATGTGACTCAATTCTATAATAAACAATATTAATATATGCTTGTTCTCTCAACACCAATTTTGCAATCTAATATCTAGAAATGTGTTATATGATATTATCACCAATTAAACGCTTCAAGTCTACGCATCTTTAACTATATAAATATCAAGGTGAAGGCTACCCATCTTCACTGAAGTTAAACTACATAACAATAAGTAAAATATTACAAAACAAGCACATGCTTACCACTTAAAAGAGTGAATATTAAAGGTTCAAAAAGATGGATGTGAAAGGAGACACTTTGGGTGACTAAAGAGGCTAGCAACACCAAGAATTAATGGCACTGATGTACATGTCACCGGAAGACATGGAAGGGAAAACATGGGGGTCATGGTAGGTGATAGTAGGGATAATTATCCTCTAGAGATCGTTGATTCCAGTTCAAATTTTAATCAAATGGGAAACAAGATAATCAATGTAGAAGTGAGAGTATCTACTGTTGAAACTAACATTGATTCTGATTCACATATGCAAGACCGTCGTAAATACCTGCAACTGTAAAATATCAAAACTTCTTTGAAGCAACTAAAACAAAAATTTTAGATGATGATGAACTAATGGCAATGTTTAGTTCAAAATCTAAATGAGACTCCATTGTTGGATCCATATCATATTAAGGTAATACATACATTCTTAATGAAATTCTTGAATTAGTAAACCATGACAATGTATCTTGGCACATGAATGGGTTTCACTGAGTTAAAAATATTCCAAGAAGCCTACTCCAATCTACATAAGCTATGGAAAATTACATTCATTGTCAAACATAGGAATAAATATAGGATACTTGACTTCGAAGGGTCATTTGTAATTCATGTGGAATCCAATTGATAAATGGAATGCATAAAAATTAAGTTTTAACCATTTTTCAAATCAATTATCATGTAAGGAAGACTATGTTCAAGCTTAAAGTTGTGTCTCCAGTGGTCAATATTTGGCCTCCTTTTCATGGTCTAGTGATCAAAAGAGGACTTCATTAACAACCTTTCTCCCCATATTATCGCTTTTGATAGAGTCATAGATCTCCATGTTCATTTTTATAACTCAATGATATTTGACAATATTGGTTGGATGCTTGGGAGGTTGATCAAGGATCATGAACATATGATTAATTATATATAGAGTAGGTTTGTGATATTATCAATAAATATTGATACTTCATTTTGGTCCAACCGATAGTGTTGATCAACATATGTGTCCTCAAAGTGGAGTATGAAACACTTTCTAGGAAATGTCTTCATTGTGGGGTGATAAGTCATGAACAGACACAATGTACAATTTCTATAACTACCTCTATATAGATAACCCTGGACCTACTAATGATAGTGTTGGTTCTCATGCCTTCAAGACAAAGAAAATTAGTCGATGGTCTACGGTAGAAACATACATATAAGAAGATAAGCTCATACTACTATGAATGATAATACATGTAGAGGTCAACAATCGATGTAATTTTCCATGAGATGATGAAATGTTTCCTAATGATAATGATCCTATATTCTATGGTATTGTTGTTACTAGTGCTAAAAATTTGAGGACAAGGTGATTTGGACATGAAAATTCAAGCAGATGACAAGTACAAACTTCATTTTGACATCTAAACATAATAAAAAAATAAATATTATGAGATAAATATAGTAGGTTACATATGATATTAACAAGCCTTCCAATGATAATCTTAATATCTCATCTTTAGTGAGTGTAGAAGAACAAAATATTGTAGTTAAAGACTTAGATGCAATTATAACACATTTTGTTGTATAAGATAATGTAGTGAATATTTCCATGGATTTAATGAAGAATATAATTCTCAACCATTACCATCTACAAATGTAATATTTGTAATGTATACACAAAATTTCTTAGGAAAAAGTGGTAGAGAAACACAAAGGAGTAGTTGAAAAATGAAGCTAAGTCCATATTAGGCCTAAAATCAAGTGAGGGAATAAGTTAATTCACCTGTTGGACTAGAAGTAATGGAAGATGATGGTCTAAATAGGGAAAATCCAGAAAGTTCGTAAATGTAGTGTTGCATGTGAAGCAAATAACTACCGTTTTCTGCCATTTGCTTTTGATATATTTGGAGTGTTAGCTAATGATTCCGTCTCTCTCTTATGACACATCTAAAATATCATAAACATAAATGTTATGACAACATCATCAACATCTTTAGATTTTGTCTTTAGATCTTTGGGGTTTGCCATCCAAAAAGGAATGGCGGTCCAAATTGCAGCTTGGGCCTCTGCAAAGATGTTTATTTAGTAGTCCTTGATGTATTTTATTGACAATTAATATACATGCTTTTATGACTTATATATTATTAGTTGTGAAAACCCATTAAATTAACATATCAATTAATTTGTATCTAGGTGATAAAACCAAGACCATTAGGTAGATAATCTTTTTCCGAATCCAATGACTATTTATTTTTAATTTTTAGACCGATAAGTAAATAGTTATGATTTCTATAAAATCGACCAATCAGACAAATCTAGAAAGCCATGTCAACAGTGAAATTGTGCGAGAGAGAGCAAAAGAGTGGATTGGATCTACTGAGTTGATCCAATTATGGGCATCCAACACAGCTAGTCCCACACCGAACACATCACATGACATGGCACAAAAACAAGGAGAAAATTGAGAAAAAAAGTATGTTTTACCCATGTCCAGAAAAACAAATTCAAAAGAAAATGGAGGGGTACAATACAGAAAGTAGGTGGGGGATTCATGCTAGAATTCACACCATAGTAGAAGCCAAGCAGAGAGCTGCTTGCAAAAAATTGGGTAAATCCCAAAGAAGAGACCAAACAGAGAAGCAATTGTCAGAAAACGAAGAACAAGGATTTGGAAATTGTACCATGGTATCAATTCGTGGTTTGGTGCAGTGAGGACTCGGGAAGAAGAGTCTCAATTATGGGAGGAAGATGAGTCAGGTGATGGCAATGCGCAAGACCTTCCAAGAAATTGAAAGGTGAGGAAGTTAGAGAGGAGGGCAACACAACTGGGGCATAAGTTATATATACGTGGGGCTTTAGTTTTATGGCTATGGGGGTGTGAGGTCAGAAAGGACGAAAACCAAAATTTGGAAAATCACTAAGAAAGAAAACTAGGTAATGAATTAGGGTTCGTTCTATGCAGAATTGTAACCTGAATCTAATGCAAAAAGAATCATGGAAAATGGTGGAGAAACAAGTTAGAAAATCGAGAAAAATTGAATCATGTAATCGGCACTACAATACACTCTCGGGGTCCTCTCCTACTCGAGGTAGGAAATAGATTTTATGCCATCTTATGAAGATCCAACATCCCACATCCTTTGTGAAATAGGCTACATAAGCGTGACAACATGAGAAATAATTAATTCCAAATTATATTTTGAATAAAGTGTGAATGCATTATTTCGTTATTATCTCTCTCTTTAATTAAGGGTGCAAGCATTATCAAAAATAAGTGAAATTTTGCATAGAGTCCAATTACGTCATGTAGATTCTGATTATGCAATTATATTTCATGTTTAAAAACTTTTGATGTATTAATTAGGCAAGTCATGTTTTCTCCTTCCTCGTGCATTAATGACACTATGATTATCCAAATTTGGTAAAACTTCATCCACAAGTAATTTTTAGTGTGTTGAATATGAATTTTCCTTTATTTCCATCTTTTGGATTTCTACTTATATGTCTTTTACAAATTTTATCTCTCCAAAACATACCCTAAATATTCAAGGTTGTCCAAATTAGATGAAAATTGACATATAGACTATTTATGGATGTAGATTATAAATTTGAAGTTTATTTTCACTTTTGAGATTTCCCTTTATGAGATATGAAACATTTATTATTTAGGGCCTATTATCCTTTTAGTTATCACATTTATCACCACTATTAGCTTTATTCATCAAATTAATTTCCAAAACTTCCTATTCCATCTAAAGAGTTATGTATGATTATTTTACATGAAATTTATATAATTCATTTTTTTACCTTATGTGCCCATTATTGGTCTCAGACTAAGGTGAAAATATTAGGTTACATTTGGGTGATTTGTACATGCATTAGCTCATTATGGTTATACTAAACATCTTTTAGGTCTAACCTCAACCTTGTTTGGCTAAGTCTAAAAGGTCAAAGATCTAGGGTAGGATATAAGATCTAGTATGTTACAAAACTATATCAAACATGAAAGTAAAGTCTTATACAACCAATTAGATTATAGTGGACTTTAAACTCCTACTTGATATGTTATTATCTGTAACTTGTTCTAATCATGCACATAATGATGCGCTTATTGATGATGTTGTCATCACATTTATCTCAGCTGTACTTGTGTAAGTTTCAAGTAATGGTTGAACCTTTTCCAAAAAAAATAGCTAATATTGGAAATAATAGCCTAACCAAATTGAATATTTAAAACCCAACATATATATAAATTTCCTCCACAATGATAGGCATAACTCGTGTTATCATAACTTGATGTTGTGTACATGGTTACAACAAAAAATGTGTGTAGGTAATATTTATAAAAAATATCAAAACACAAGATCAAAATATGATCGTTAACAAAATTATCAATTTATTTCCAATTTATGAGTGTTTTTGTTTCATTTAGTACACCACCCCTTGCTCCAAAAATGGACTCAATAGAGTTTGTCCTAGCAATGGGCTCGATGGCGCTGGTCCCAATTATGGGTTCTCTTCACCATACCATTTTTTGGTCACTCTCAAAGTGCTCATCCATTATACACTGGGATTAATTATCTACCTAAATCACCATTATCGGGTTCAAGCATCATCTTGACCATATACACAATGCACATATATTTTAATGAATGGCAAGTATTAGAACAACCAAGACAATCTTGCATAAAGAGTAGAACATTGAGTAGACTTTAGGAATCCTCTAAAGCAAAGAAGATTTAAAGTGGATTATGCATAACCAGTCCACATACCTGATTAAGAGAAAAGGAATGTCCAAATGCATAAGAAATATGTCCAACCAAGATTTTAGCTGAAACTAAATATACAACATACAAGTGTTAACAACCTCCCAAAAGTCCTTATCTTAGGATTTTGAGGTCTGGTTTAAGGTTTGGATGAATTATTAGGGTTTGGTTCTATCTACCCCTAAGTAGGAAGAAACCCTAAATCAACACATTTGACCTCAAATTACCTTTAGTGACATTTTTATTGATAACATTAAAAGAAACTTCCATTAGAATTAGGGATGTCATCATTTGTTCAGATAATTAGTCCTGAATGGACTTATAATTCAAATCATCATCGTATCTAAAGTTTATAAGAACATTCGTCTCACTAAATTTAGGGTTTGTCACATAATGATCCAATTAGGTAGTTAGAATAAGTTACACGATTTATAAAATTTTCAATGAGGCTATAAGGCACTGGTTACTGATTCCATCAGATCTGGGGTCATGGAATCATCATCACCATGATTAGGCCATTGATCATATGTTAATAATCAAAACATATATATAAGGATAAATGAGCAAACTATGATTAGATTTTTCCTTAATAACAATTTTGTTGTATTCTCCATCTTTTCCTGATAAAAATCATACATGGATTGTCTTAATAGAATATTCATAGCAACTACAAAGATCTTTCTTAGATTTAATCCTTTTGCTCTTATTTTTTAGAAGAGATAGAAACATACAATTAGTTGTGGAAAAAGGGTAGTTGTTTGATCGTAGATCATAGTGGATCCTGAGAGAATGACAACTATAACATGGATATTCCACTTATAGTGGCACATCGACTTAATTTCTATTGGAAGTCATTCGTCCTAGGATCTAGGACACACAGTGGAGAAGCACGCTCAAATGGTGATCATTGATGCACAAAACTCTACTCCAGCCCAGGGCTGAGGGCATGATGATGCACCAAAAGTGTTCATTAATTTTATGAGCAACGATAGAAGTGCATCGAGTGGATGGTCATGATGCTCTCTGTCTGTGTAATGCCTGGGCCCACTTCCCACCAGTAGCCTTAACTGCACACTTTTTCCACACTGACACACAACCCAGGATCAACTTCCCGACTAGTCACCCATCCAAGTATTACTCCAAGTTGAGCAAGCTTAACTATGGAGTTTTTTAGTGATGGGCTTCCTGAAAAGGAGGTGCACTTTGGTGATATGGGTAGTCCAATCATTCCTTTTAAGATCATGTTATCCTAGGCCTCCAATCCTGGGATGTTACAATCTCCCCCACGTAGACTCTTGACGTCCTCATCAAGGCTCAATTATATGGCCTCATAATCTGGCCCCATTTCAGTGCAGACCCACAATGGCCCATGGACACCCAGCTCCCGATCACGGAATACCAGCGCAAGGGTGGCTACGTCAACCATGGATAGCCCTTTCCTACATGCCTGGACCGTACGGCTCAAGGCTGGCATGCAACATGCCCATGCGGGCCCCACCTACTAGAGGGGTTATTGCTCTGATACCATTTGTAACGCCTGGGCCCACTGCTCAAGGCTCTAGTAGAGTTTTAGGAATGACGACTGGCCCCACAAACCACCACTAGCCTTAATTGCACACTTTGTCCACACCGACGCGCAAGCCAGGATCAACTTCCCGACTAGTTACCCATCCCAGTACTACTCCAAGCTGAGCACACTTAACTATGGAGTTCTTTAGTGATGGGCTTCCTAAAAAGGAGGTGCACCTTGGTGATATGGGTAGTCCAATCATTCCTTTTAAGATCATGTTATCCGAGGCCTCAAATCCAAGGATGTTACAGTCTGCTAATATGGAGAGAGAGTGGTTGTTGATATCAATCTCTGGTCAAAGTCAGGCGGAGATCCAATGATCATGGGACATCTTCCTCCCTAGTTGGCTTGTGCATGAAAAAGCACTTTTCACGTTGTTGATGTCTCACTAGAGCATAAATAGAAGGAGAACAATGGGGAAACATGGATCATAATGGTGTTATTGGAGTTTGTGGGGTGATCCCAAAATCAAGGGAGGGGTTTATACTTGTATTAGAGCACCAGGGATAGGGTCTGGAGTTCCTCTCCTCACTTTTGTGAGAAGAACAAAGGGTGGGATGTCCATCCTTGTCAGCTAAGGGATGAGATATGACCAAATCTCTTACAAACCCAAGATAGATTAGAGAGAGGGTGAGTTTGAGAGGGAAAATAGGGGTGAGATGGAGAGGGGAGAGAGAGAATGTGTGGGGCAGTTAACTTCCTTCTCCTACATTTCTGATTATTCTATAGGTAGAAGCAACCTTGTTTCCATAATATCATGATTTAAAGGTCTTCTAGATCTAGTACATTTGATTGGTGTTCCCCAAAGTTACTCTAAGTGGCCAAGTAATTAAATTTGTCATGCCTAATTGATGCATCAATAAATATAGCTCTTAAATTGATTTTTTTATGTCAATTTCTAATACCCATAACTTTTAAACCACAACTCCAATAAAAATGAAATTAAAATAATCACTCCTTATGGGGTAAAGTCCATATTGACCAATTGTCAACCCAAAAGAAAAATCTTAAATGTCAAAACAAAATTCTAAGGAGGCAAGTATATATACATAAATATATATGAGACAAAATGGATAATTAATTATATGTTCCTTTTATGAAATTTCAAAAGCCATACCGTCCAAGGATTAGTCATTCATTACCGTTTTCTCATGAAAGATGGGAATTAATTGGGCAACACACATGCCCGTGACTTTCTCCTCAATTTTTCCTTGACTAAAACTATAAATGAGTTAACCATATATCACATATTTCTCAAACTTGATCAAATCCTTATGTGACTCTATGAGGCAGAGACAAGGCTAGTTTAACTATATGTGTCTATATTTAACTCAAAACATCACTTGATTTGCAAATTGAATGGTGTTCTCACTATTCTAATATAATCTCCATAATTTTTTGTCCTAAATGACTCAATAGTAAGGATGCAAGAAATTTTACTAATTTGGAAGATTACAATTAATTTTTTTGTCAATTACAAGTCCTCACATGATAATTGTGTCAGGAGAACACAACAGTAGTAGTCTATACTCACGTGGATGATGTAACTTATATAACATAAAGTTCTAAAGTATGGTCACACAAGGATGATGTAAATGAAACATACCTAAGACTAAGAAACCATGTGGAACATATTATAGTTCATCTTTAGCTCCTCCTTTTCTAAAATGACATTGACTCCACAAGAAATATAGAGTGTTATTTTCATGAAAAAAATTCTACTAGTTTAGAATGGAAAGCTTTATTCATTTTGCTACACCATAAAAAGCAATGGTAGACAAAGACTTTGAATATTTATTAAACACTATTTAAGGTAAGTATTACATGAATTGAAGGAAAAGTCCTACAAAAATGTCACTACTACAGAAAATACTTTTTACAATGGGAAAAACACAACAGTCATGTTGGTTGTGTTGTAGTTAACATATCTTTTACAACAAGTATATTTGTGTGTTGTGAATTATATATTTTATACAACACAAGTTATATACAATAGGACAAACTCATTGTAGTATATGTGATACTACAACAGGTGCTAAATTGTTGTAATAGACTGTAATATCACAACATACTCAAACCCATTGTAAAAGACCATAATTACACAACATGCTCTAACCCGTTGTAATAGTCACGTATGCTAACTTGTTGTAATAGATCATCATTACACAACAAACTCTAAACCGTTGTAAAAGATCATAATTACACAACATGCTCGAACCCATTGTAATAGTCATGTATGTTAACCCGTTGTAATTGACCATCATTACACAACATACTCTAACCCATTATAAAAGATCATAATTACACAACATGCTCTACCCATTGTAATAGTCACATATGTTAACCCATTGTAATATGACATCATTACACAACATACTATAATCCATTGTAGTATACTATAATTACACAACATGCTTTCACCTATTGTAATAGTTACCTATTGTAATAGACCACAATCACACAACAAGTTTGCACGTCATTTGTTGTATATGTACAACAAACAATATATGTGTTGCATAAAATGAAACCAGTTCAACATTTTGAGATGTGACTTACTTTAAAGTGGTCTCAAGTTCGAAACCATGTGTCTAGATATATTTTCTTTTTATCTCAACATGTTATATACAACACCCCTATTACAACAGGTGTGTTCAATGAACTACAATATCTATTAACTGTTGTATAAAATACATATATTACAACATGTGCAACACATGTTGTATAAATAACCCCCCATAAGACTACACGATCTAATACAACAGTTGACACCCGTTGTAAAATGCAAAAATGAACTGTTGTAAAAACCATTTTTTGTAGTAATGTGTATGAGTGGATTCACATATATTTAAAAAGATGATATTGTAAATGCTAGCTATATATACCAAACAAAAAGGCTTGGATTAATGAACTAGAGCTAGTTTAATTGGTGTATGATGTCTTCCCTAAAAGGGAATCCATAGGTTTGACTCCACAAAGGATAGTGGCAAATCTTCTGAATGATAAGAGGGGGCTATGCAACCTCAAAAGACATTTAAAAATGTGTTTGTGTGTGTGGAAGCTTAACTACAATTATGTTGTTGAAGGAACATGGAACCAACAATCTATTCCATTTACAACAAGTGACATCACAAGTGCAAAGGTCCAAAACATGGTTTTGTAAGGATGTTGTAAAAGCAATAGAACTCACACTAGGACACCGGGTGAGATATCTAGTATTGACCCAAATTCACTATTTTGTAATGTGGCAATTATGCACCATGCAATATAGTACTCAGAGATGATGAGTTGGCTTCTACACTAGCATAACTCATGTTAGAAAAACTAAAATCCCAGGACATGCCTGTGATAGTTTTCTTAACCACGTATGAAGACAATGATTATGGATCTAAAACTGATATAAATATTGCTTGCTTGAATATTTCCATAAGACATCACAATGAAGCGACAATAGATTAGTTAAGCATTCCATTTTAAATCTACATAGTATAATAGTATTGATTAAAGGATCTTCTTGTAAGGTATCCTTACTTACTAATAATGACACAGGTAGATTAGTTGGATCATTCCATAAAGGATTATCAACTTATCAAGTGAAAACCTATGTATTGCACTGTGGAAAATTGCTTGTCTGAGATCCCCTATTGACAGTATATTTATAGAGTAAATGTACTAGGGTTATAAGGGTTAATTAGTAAATACAAGACTACACATTTATACACTATCACTCCATTGTAGTCTGAGAGGGAGAGTTGTGGACGTTCAGACTGGAACAAAAATGAATAAATAATTGATGAGGAAGGTCATTTGTAAAAATGTCTGCATACTGAATTTTGTCGGAACATGGAGCACACGAATATCACCAAATAGAACATGCTCATGTACAAAATGAATATTGAGTTTGATATACTTTGTGTGTTGGTGTTATATGGGTTTGTCGTAAAGATATACTTCACTAATATTATCACAGTACAAAATAGTGGCCCGACACAGTGGAAGATGAAGCTCAAGAAGCATATTATAGAGCCAATTGGTCTTTGAAACATCATTGGCGACCCCCCCTATATTGAACTTCTGCACTGGAACATGAAATAGTCAGCTAGCGCTTTGATGACCATGACACCAAGTTATCACAAAGAAAAATATAGTAGCTAGAAGTGAACCGATGAGAGTCCAGACAACCATCCCAATTGACATCTGAATAAGCAGTCAGACCAGATATAGCATAGGCTGGAAAAATCAAACCATGATCTAGAGTAACCTAAAGGTAGCGTAGAATGCACTTCAACTCCTAAAAATGTGATTCTCTAAGATCATGCATAAATAAATAAATAGACATGTTGGACGACATATGAAATACCAAGATGTGTGAATGTCTGGAGTGCACCGACAAGGCTATACTATTATGTAGGATTAGACATAGCTAGTTAATATGAATGTAACGACCCCGCCTCCCGGTAACCCCCAATTAAGGGAGACCAGAAGGTCAGAGCCATTATCCCAATAAACAGGATCAATGGTTCGACAAATAATCCATAATAATTATCAAATTCTACTAAACTAAATTGGGGAGCTATATTAAAAAAATTTAAACTTTGCATACCTTTTGAAAACTTGGATTTCTAAACTTCTATCCATGAAGATGCTAATCTAACTAATCCTCCTTTGTTCGTTAATTCTCATTTAATTCCACATATGCCACTTTACTATTTGTTCTTTTCATTTGTACCTAAAACGCCAAAAAACAAAACGTCAGTCAGCAAGAAGCTGGTATGTGGGGGAAACAATAATCGTGCAATTATAATAACAATGTAATTAGCCAATTATCATTTAACATCCAAGATTACATTTTAAACCATACTACTCAATCCTTACCTATCCTCTATCTCTGTGTTATCCCTGCAGTGGACTGAGATAATACCTCTCTCTAGGTAGACCCTTATTAAACCCCGCATGATCCTACCTAACAAGTAGATCAATATCTAGGGTTGAGTCGCATGACACTACCCATAAGTAGCCCAATCTCTGATTCATGTTGTACTAAAGAGTCACATGGCACTACCCATAAGTAGCCCAATCTCTGACTCAAGGTGACTTGATGGACCTACCCCATTGGTAGCCATATACTAAGTCATCCAATGACCTGATGGACCTACCCCATAGGCAGCCATGTACTAGGCCAATCCATTAAGCTACATAGGGGACTAGGATTTGAGCTAGTAGGTACATATCTTAAGTGATATTCATATCCACATTATAGTTTACAAGAATTAAATTCATCAAACAGTTTATTTCAAGTCATCGATTGAAACTTTGGAAAACCTCAGAAAACTAACTCGAGATATTCATAAGCATAACCACATACCTGTCAAGCTATCTTGAATGCAGAATTAATCCAAATAATCAAGTAATCCAAAATCAAGCAAGAAAGCACAATTCAGTCCTAAAATATACATCCAATATTCTTCTTTCATGGATCATGGTATTCAAGTCTAATATGCCTAATTGTGCCCTAGGGTTACTAGCCCTTTTTAGGGTTTTGACCATAATTAGGGTTTCACTTCGTTTTTACCACTTCTACTTTATTTTTATCAAAATATCCATCAAACCCTAATTATATTATCTTATTTTCCATTAAGATCTTTAAGATCAGGTTGGGACCATAAAACCCTAATTTTCGGATTACTATATCTTTTCTTCCCTTTTTCCTCACCTTAGGGTTTCTAAGGGTATTAATTACATTATTAGGTTTAAAACCCTAATTCTTGCAATTCCCTTTTCAAAATAGGTTAATATCCATCTATTTCATTAAACAAGTTAATAGTGCTCAAATTTATTCACTTGTAAGATTAAATCTATTCTTTATCAATGATTAGGGTTTGTAACCACAAATTATTACTTTTTCCCTCAAAATAAAACACTTTTACAAAAGTGTACAGATTTAGGCTTCCAAACCATTTTTAATGCATCCCTCGTATATTTCTGATCATTTTTCATGTATTAACTTTCCCCATCTGAGTGTTCTATCAAAAGATATGATCTTAACAAGGGAATTTCCTTTTTCTAGTTTATTTGCTAATTTTATAAAAACACAGATCATCTGATTCATGGACCGCTGGTCCACTTAGGATCCAGCATCCATAGATGTGCATGCCTACTTGCGATCAAAAGCAACCAAAAAGGAAAATATGCCCATACCTGAACAACAGACGCAGAAGGGCATTTCAGTAATTTTGTCGGGGGTCGTCTTCAAGCTCAGGCTAGCTTCATGAGAAGCCTAGCCGAGTCAACTCAGGGGTTGACTCCGGTCGTTTGTGCATCTGTGAGCAAGCTGACTGGTCCAAAAGCTCCGTCCAAGCCTCTCAATTCTGACCGGGCCTTTAATTCAGGGTCGATCTTGGAATTGAACGCTCAGGAAGCCTCCTCTCACTCCGTTACAACATTCAAGGTAGAAAAAAGACATGTAGGTTCCCTCCTTCACCCTCCCCTATATGTAGGGTCGAGGGCAGGTCCCAGCTAGGTTGGGGAGTCTCTTGAACAACGACCAAACCTTAACAAGTAGGGTTGGTTCTCACCGGATTTTCCTCCCGAGTTCAAAGGTGTTAAACACGCGATCTAACTCCCTTTCCTCTTTTCACAATGATCCAAGATTGGATCGTCTCCAACCTACCTGGCGTAGGACTCCTCGTACCTGTGGGAGTCATCCCTGATCACTGGATCGTGATCCAACAATTCACATAAATCCTGAAACCAAGGAATTGGAAAGATAATCCAATTACATTGTGACATCAAATCCTTAGGCAATTAATTACCTAATATTTAGGTTATTTTGCAAATTTCATAACCCGACAACTGTGCACTATTTTCCAACCAAAATTTAAGGGTTTCTCTCTCTTTCCTTTATCTTCTTGCATGTCAAATTTGAGTCTGAAACTCCAAAAGAAAAGGACTATTTCTTCAAAGGCAAGTTACTCATTAATAAAATTCATTTAAGGGTTATTTTCTCTTTCCTCTGAAAAACACTAGAGGGGGGTGAATAGAGTTTTAAAATAATTTTAACAATTTATTGAATTCAAACAACCACAATTGAAATTTGGAAGAAGGAGACAGGTGTTTAGAGTGGTTCCAACTTTAGCAAATACTAAAGTTGTCAGTCCACTACCCGGTTGCTTACCCAACTGGGATTTTGAAAGTATTTATTTTATTACCTTCTCAAGGATTTATACAAAATACAATACTTTCCTTTACACCCCTTGAACAGCCTTCACTTGAAGTAGGTGCACCAACTTGAGGTAGCCTTCTTGAAGTAACTCCAAGCTCCCCCTTGAAGTAGCCTTCCTCTCTAGAAGTAACCTCCCGTTGCACCAGCCTTCTGAAGTAGCTCAAGGTCGCCTTCTTCACCAAGAAGATCTCCACCCTCTCCAATCCGTAGCCTCCAACCTAGGAGTAGCAAGGAGAGTACAAACAGTAATAGAGAACAAGAAAGGAAAAAGGAAATTACAACTTATCCTTTGTAGCCCAAGGCTTGATTTGCCTAGATCAAGCGTATAGATCTCCTAACCAAGTGTATGGACTTGTGATTGCAGTGGGTAGGAGATACTAGCCTATAGGACACGAATTTTGAGCTAAGGAAGGAAGTGTCCAATTGTCACAATGCTCAAATTGCTCACAAACAGATTGCTCAAAGTATGCTCAAGGATTTCTCAAGTGTAACAAGTGAGTTTGAGTGTCCTATGGCTTGTCCTATTTATAGGAATGGTCTAAGGATGCTTAAGGACGTTCTAGACAACTTCTAGGGGTTTCTAAGTGCTTAACTAGCCGTTAGGTACAAGTTTGTTGCTTTAGCAACGGCTAATTAATTTACTATGCAGTTGCTGTCAGAGTTCATCTCGGTCGAGGAATGGTCGACCGAGATACCTACTCGGTCGAAGTTTTGTCGACCGACAGGCTCTCTGGACCAAGTGATTTGCAACGTCTATCTCCAACTGCCAACTACCTTGTCAGTTGTGTCTAACGGCTACTTTGGATCTTTCTCGGTCGAGAAGATTGTCGACCGAGAGTGTCTCGGTCGAGGAGTTAGTCGATTGAGATTGATCCTGTTTCAATGTTTCAATTTAGGCATTAATTATATGTATGAGTGTGCAAATGTGATCCTATTTGAAGGGGATGACTTATCTAAATGTGGTGTTTAGCTAGGGAAGATCTAACGCTTGATTTATATGCATTCTAAGTACTTGTACATTATATATTTGTACAAGCTTTTTACAAGGCGATTATATTGCATGAAAATATAAATATGGAAGCATATGGATTTCCCTAGTACTTTGTCATCCGCCTTGTTCCTGCACACTCAAGTAGCTCGTTAGATCATTAAGAATGAAATGTTTGTCATAATCAAAACAAAGGGATTTATAGATGTCCATTTAGCCAACAATCTCCCCCTTTTTGAAGATGACAAACATTTCCAAAATATAAATGAAGGAAATATAAAACATATGAGTTTAATACCTTTATATTACCTTTTGTAGCTTTTCCTCTTGTTGGTAAAATGTGTGCTTATTATTCCCCATGAATTATGGAACATGAAATCCAATTCACTAGGGAATATAGCAACTTTCAATGTAAAGCCAAGAGTTTATTTATGAAACTCATTGATTGAGTTTTTCATAATTACTAAGTTTTAGTTTTATATTTATTTCTCCCCCTTTGTCATTTCAAAAAGATATCCGTTAAGAATAAAAACTCCCCCTTAATTAGATGTCCCATCAAATCTAATGAAAAAGATGTCCATTTAAAAGTTTTTGTTAAGAAGCACAGATATCAAAGAAAACATCTTCCAAAGGAGTGATAAGCAGTTGCTTCCTAATTTTGTTAAATTGATCTGGTTTTGTAAAAATATCAGCCAATTGATCTTACGTATCAACATGATGAAGGGAAACATGATTCTTGGAGATATGATCCCTTAAAAAGTGATGACGGATTTCAATATGTTTAGCTCGGCTGTGTAAAATAGGATTGTGTGCTAAGTTTATAGCGCTCGTGTTGTCACAAAAATAGGCGTAGATGAAAGAGTAAAACCATAATCGTTTAACACTTGTTGCATATAAATCACTTGAGCACAACAAGACCCGGCTTCCATATATTCAGCTTCAGTTGTAGATAGGGCAACCGTATTTTGTTTATTGCTAAACCAAGATACTAAAGCTCTCCCTAACAAGAAACAGCCACCACTAGTACTCTTGCGATCAAGTCGACAACCAGCATAATCCGCATCAGTATAAGCTTTAAAATCCAAGGATTGTCCTTTTGGATACGATAAACCAAAACAAGTAGTGCCGGCTAGGTAACGAAGAATTCGTTTAACTGCTAGAAAATGAGAGTGCATAGGTTGTGATTGAAATCGAGCACAAAGACCAACAGAAAACATAATGTCCGGTCTAGAAGCAGTTAAGTAAAGCAAATTGCCAATCATGGCTCTATATAAGGAATCATCAATAGGTTCCCCATTTTCATCCTTATCAATTTTAATAGAAGCAGCCATAGGAGTAGTAGCATGTTTGCACTGATCCATCCCAAAACGTTTTAAGAGTTCTTTAGTATATTTTTCTTGGCTTATGAATATTCCGGCAGGTGTTTGCTTAATTTGAAAACCAAGAAAGAAAGTTAGTTCACCCATGAGGCTCATTTCAAATTCTTTTTGCATAATGTCACTGAATTGTGTGCACAATGAATCATTAGAAGCTCCAAAAATAATGTCATCAACATATATTTGCACAACTAGGAAATCAGATGTATATGTTTTGAAAAATAAAGTAGAGTCTGAATTTCCAATAGAAAAACCATTATCAAAAAGATATGTCTTAAGCCTTTCATACCAATTCCTAGGTGCTTGTTTTAAACCATAAAGTGCTTTCTTAAGTTTATAAACATAGTCACCTTTTTTCGGTATTTCAAAACCAGGTGGTTGAGCAACATATACTTCTTCTTGAATGATGCCATTTATAAATGCACTTTTTACATCCATTTGGTAGAGTTTGATGTTTTTATGTGCAGCAATAGCTAGTAACATTCTAATAGCTTCAAGTCTAGCTACCGGTGCATACGTTTCATCAAAATCTATTCCTTCTTGTTGATTATATCCCTGTGCTACTAACCGAGCTTTATTCCTTATTACTTCTCCTGCCTCATTTAGCTTATTCCTAAAAACCCATTTAGTTCCTATGATGGTTTTATCTTGTGGTTTAGGAACTAAATCCCATACATCATTTTTAGTGATTGATTCAATTCTTCTTGCATGGCTATTATCCAATAATCATCTTTAAGAGCTTCAGATATCTTCTTAGGTTGAATGATAGAAACAAAAGCCATGTTTGCAACATCTTTGAAGGAAGACCGAGTTTTGACTTTATCATTACGATCTCCAATAATTAGTTCTTGAGGATGATCCTTAATAAGCCTAGGTGTAGGTTGTGGTTCAGCTTGGTGATTGTTTGTAGTAACTTTCTCACTATCATTTGGTATGTTTAAATTTTCGAATTGATTAGTGAGATCTATGATTTCTAGATTTTCAGATTTGGACTCTTCATGAAAAGAAACATGAATAGATTCCTCAACTTTTCTAGAGATAGTGTTATATACTCTAAAAGCTTTGCTAGAAGTGGAATATCCCAAAAAGAATGCTTTGTGTGATTTAGAGTCAAACTTATCTCTATCATCTTTGGTATTTAAAATATAGCATGTGGAGCCAAAGGTATGAAAATAGTCAACTCTAGGTTTCTTAGAATGTATTATTTCATATGGAGTTTTCTTCAAATGAGAGTGAACAGTTACTCTATTTAACACATAGCATGCAGTGTTTACAGCTTCAGCCCAAAAGGTTTTGGGTGTGTTGTGTTCGAGCATCATAGTTCTAGCCATTTCTTGTAGTGATCGATTTTTCCTTTCGACTATACCATTTTGTTGTGGGGTGCGTGGAGCAGAAAAATTATGAGTGTACCCTTGAGATGTAAAAAATTCCTCAAATGTATGATTTTCAAATTCTCCACCATGATCACTTCTAATGGTACATATTTTGATTTGTAATAGATTTTCAATCTTGGAACAAAATTGTATAAAAACATGAATAGTATCATCTTTAGTTGCAATAAAGTGTACCCATGTGTATCTACTATAATCATCAACAATAACAAAACAATATCTTTTACCACCAATAGATTGTGTCCTCATGGGTCCAAATAAATCCATATGAATTAATTCTAAGGATCTACTGGTGCTAAGAACATGTTTTGGTTTAAAAGAGGTTTTGGTTTGCTTTCCCATTGTGCATGGTTCACAGTTTTCAACTTGATCAAAAGATAAAGTAGGCAATCCACGAACAAGATCATATTTCACTAACTTTTTAATAACATGTGAACTAGCATGTCCTAGCTTTTTATGCCATAGTTGTAAGGTATTTTCATTTGCAAGCAAGCATTTTCCCACTACTGATTTCATAGAGTTAGGTTTAAGGATATAAAGATTTCCAACTCTATTTCCTTCATAAACAACATTTGTAGTGTTTTCTATCAATAACTTGCAGCAGGTTTTGTTAAATAACACATCATAACCACTATCACATAATTGACTAACACTTATCAAATTATGGTGCAAACCATCAACGAGTAGAACATTCTTTATTTCGAGGTTTGTACCAACATTACCTATTCCAACGATTTTGCCCTTACCATTGTCTCCAAAGGTGACCGTTCCACTTTTCTTTTCTTCAAAGGTTTGAAATGCATCCTTGTTCCCGGTCATATGTTTGGAGCATCCACTGTCAACCACCCATTCCTACATTAAAATGTAGATTTTGGTACCCATGTGATGGTCCGATATGGTTAGAATCATTTAAGTACAGACTTGTATAAAAGTTCTGATTCATAAATCCAGTCGGTCGACAATTGTTCGACCGACATCTGTCTCGGTCGACTAATTGTCGATCGAGAAGATTACTGTATTACAAACAAAGAAACACAGAAATTTAGCTCGGTTGACCAATTTTCGACTGAAATAATGGTTGTTTAGTTGCTGTAGATTTTGATTTGTTACAGACATCCGGTCGGTCGACAATACTTCGACCGATTAAGGGTTCGGTCGACAATACTTTGACCGACTAAGTTTTTGTTTCAGTACAACAGTGCAGAAAATTAACAATATGCATGAAATCTTTTGTTTAGTTGAGATAAGACAATATAAATAGCAAAATGGAGCGTTTGGCCATATCTCAACTAAATTCCATTTGACTCTACTAAGTTTGGGGTTTTGGGACCCAAACTAAGTCGGAATCCTTAGTCTTATAAGGGCATGAAAAGGAATAGTGTCCAAGACGTAAACAAAAATGGCAAGTAATAGAATCAACTTCATTTCTCTTTCTAGCCATTGTGTTCTTGGGTACAAACATAGTTTGAGTTCTTTTGGGTTGATTTTTCTTTGGAGCATATCTCAAACCTTTTCTTCCATTGAAAACAGTACCAACGCTTAGAATGTTATCAAGTATATCTTTTCTTCTTAACTCATAAAGTTCTCTTTGCAGCTTAGCAATGTCATTCATCTTCTTGTGTAGATCTTTTCTTGCTTGATCTAAATCAGATAACAATGAATCTCTTTCTTTTACAACATTATCATAGTCCAGATGGTTACACAAAATAGGTTGAGTCTGAAAATCTTTTAGTTTAGCTAACAATTCAGTCTTTTCTTTAGAAAGAAGATCAACATTTGTTTCTAAAGTGAGTAGCTTTCTAGTGCAATCATCTAAAGATGTTTTGAAAGACAAATTCTCAAGATCAATGCTATTCTTTTCAGAAGAAAGATTATCTAATTTAGCAATTAGCTCATCATTTGATTTGATAACCTTCTTTAGTTTCTTCTTGACATCAACATACTTATCATGAATTTCTTGTAGACTAGTAACTAACTCTTCTTTAGGAAGATCAAGTAGGCTTACCTCTTGAGAGTCTTCATCATCTTCTCTTGCCATTAGACATTCCACCTTTTCTTCTCCGCTTTCACTGTCACTTGACTCGTCCCATGCAGCTTTATAGGCTTTTTCTCCCTTCTTCTTGTGTGAGCTTTTCTTTCCTTTCTTTGCTTTAGGACATTCATTTTTGAGATGCCCTTTCTTCCCACATTCAAAGCACCTAGGAGGGGTAGAAGAAGAACTGGAAATTTTGTTAGATTTAAATCTTTTGTATTTCTTACCGTTGACGATCAAGGCTTCTTCTCCTTCTTCTTCACTTGACTCCTCACTTTCTTGTGTGACGACCTTTGAAGCTTTTAGAGCCACATCCTTCTTTTTTCCTTGCTGAAGTTCACGTGCTCTTCTTTCTTCCTCTTCTAGGGTTGCTTCATGATCTTCTAGGTTGCCAATAAGTTGCTCCATTTTCAGTCGAGTGAGGTCGTTTGCTTCTTCAATGGCTGTCACCTTTGGCTTATATTTTGGAGGAAGTGATCGAAGGATTTTTGATACCTGATCTTCTTCCAGGACAGGTTTTCCTAGGGCACTTAAACCATTAACAATAGTAGAGAATTTTGCAAACATTTCACTAATAGATTCATCAGGATCCATACGAAAGTGTTCAAACTTTTGTTTAAACATGCTAATTTTTGAATTTTTGACTTGGACTGTACCTTCATAGGTTATGGACAGTCTATGCCAAATATCATAGGCTGTGTCACAATTAGATATTCTATTAAATTCTCCTACCGAAATAGAACACTATAAAATGCTTACAGCTTTTGCATTCATTTGAGCCAGCTTTACCGTATTTGCATCCCATTCTACAAATTGAGTTTGAGGGAGCTCATATGGAGTTGACACCATTCTCCATAAGTCCCAATTGATGCCTTGGAAGTAGAACTGCATCCTTCTCTTCCAATATTGGTAGTTTGTTCCATCGAACGCTGGAGGCCTAGCAACAAGTGTCCCTTCAAAGTTAAGGTTATTGAGCACTCTGTCACCCATTTCTTCAAGACCTTGTTAGGGTTCCTTGAAGCCTGCTCTGATACCAATTGAAAAACACTAGAGGGGGGTGAATAGAGTTTTAAAATAATTTTAACAATTTATTGAATTCAAACAACCACAATTGAAATTTGGAAGAAGGAGACAGGTGTTTAGAGTGGTTCCAACTTTAGCAAATACTAAAGTTGTCAGTCCACTACCCGGTTGCTTACCCAACCGGGATTTTGAAAGTATTTATTTTATTACCTTCTCAAGGATTTATACAAAATACAATACTTTCCTTTACACCCCTTGAACAGCCTTCACTTAAAGTAGGTGCACCAACTTGAGGTAGCCTTCTTGAAGTAACTCCAAGCTCCCCCTTGAAGTAGCCTTCCTCTCTAGAAGTAACCTCCCGTTGCACCAGCCTTCTGAAGTAGCTCAAGGTCGCCTTCTTCACCAAGAAGATCTCCACCCTCTCCAATCCGCAGCCTCCAACCTAGGAGTAGCAAGGAGAGTACAAACAGTAATAGAGAACAAGAAAGGAAAAAGGAAATTACAACTTATCCTTTTTAGCCCAAGGCTTGATTTGCCTAGATCAAGCGTATAGATCTCCTAACCAAGTGTATGGACTTGTGATTGCAGTGGGTAGGAGATACTAGCCTATAGGACACGAATTTTGAGCTAAGGAAGGAAGTGTCCAATTGTCACAATGCTCAAATTGCTCACAAACAGATTGCTCAAAGTATGCTCAAGGATTTCTCAAGTGTAAAAAGTGAGTTTGAGTGTCCTATGGCTTGTCCTATTTATAGGAATGGTCTAAGGATGCTTAAGGACGTTCTAGACAACTTCTAGGGGTTTCTAAGTGCTTAACCAGCCGTTAGGTACAAGTTTGTTGCTTTAGCAACGGCTAATTAATTTACTTTGCAGTTGCTGTCAGAGTTCATCTCGGTCGAGGAATGGTCGACCAAAATACCTACTCGGTCAAAGTTTTGTCGACCGACAGGCTCTCTGGATCAAGTGATTTGCAACGTCTATCTCCAACTGCCAACTACCTTGTCAGTTGTGTCTAACGGCTACTTTGGATCTTTCTCGGTCGAGAAGATTGTCGACCGAGAGTGTCTCGGTCGAGGAGTTGGTCGACCGAGATTGATCCTGTTTCAATGTTTCAATTTAGGCATTAATTATATGTATGAGTGTGCAAATGTGATCCTATTTGAAGGGGATGACTTATCTAAATGTGGTGTTTAGCTAGGGAAGATCTAACGCTTGATTTACATGCATTCTAAGTACTTTTACATTATATATTTGTACAAGCTTTTTACAAGGCGATTACATTGCATGAAAATATAAATATGGAAGCATATGGATTTCCCTAGTACTTTGTCATCCGCCTTGTTCCTGCACACTCAAGTAGCTCGTTAGATCAATAAGAATGAAATGTTTGTCATAATCAAAACAAAGGGATTTATAGATGTCCATTTAGCCAACATCCTCAACCCATTATCTTGTTATTTGGGACTCCTTGGACCCCAAGGAACCCTGTTATTTAGAAATCCTTTTTATTGGATATTAATCATCCTTCTAGATGCATCTATATCCATTATTTCTCATTATCTTTTCTTTAAAATATCTCTTTTTGAGGATTTCTCTTTATTTCTCTTTTATTTTCCTCATTGGTATTCCTTTTAACATTAGGAATCCTTGGGATACGAAATTACACCAAGGATAACCCAATTATACCTCTTTCCACTTATTTCCCACATTTATCATTGTTTTCAATTTCTTTCTTAATAAGGAAATATTTAATTGATCTTTTCTTTTCTTATTGCATTCTCTATGCAACTTTGGACTCCTTGGACCCCAAGGAACCCAAGAGGCATGAAATCTATCTTTGGATTGCATACTTTTTCCTTCTAGAGGTTTCCACATCTTTCTTTTCAAAATCTCAATTATTCATTAATTAATTAAATTCCTTGTTATTGGGCCCAATAGACAATAAAGCCCACAACACAATCATTAAGGCTATTGTAAATGAGACTCATTTATTCAAAACAAATTATATCATTATTTGTTCCAATATCTTTATTATGAGAAATTATATTTCTCTCCAAATGATCCCAAAAATTGGGGTTGTAACATCCTTCCTCTCTTATAAGAATTTTGTCCTCAAAATTCCATCAAGCAAGCAACAAACAGGATAAGCCTTTCTTATGTCCATCAGGGCTCCCATGTGGCTTCACCCTTTCCATGGTGCTCCCCAAGAACCTTCATCATCTCATATTCTTCCATCTGAGTTCTTTCTTACCTTGGTATATCGTACCCCCATAGGCGACTCAGGATTTTTTAGCCTCTCAAAAGCTAAATAGGTTCAGGGCTCAGCACATAGCATGGGTACCTCACATAGTGCTCTAGATCGGACTCATGTAACACATTATACATCATGTTATCCTGAGGGGTAAGGCTAAACAGAACCATCTCCACCAATCCATCTCTAATGGACCCATACATCGGGGACCCAGCTTTCTCAGCTGTAGTTCATAGGGGTCGGATTTTCACATCACATACTCTCCCACAGTGAGTTGCATGTCAGTCTACTTTGCATTAGCTCATGACTAATGTCACCTCTGGGCTCTCTCTCAGCCATTTCTTGATCAAAGTGACTTCATCTGCACCCACTGTGGTTCTTTTCTAACCTTCGCGAGGCCTCCTTCACCAACATCATCTTAATGAAGTGGTGACCGACACAACCTCCTTTTAGAACTTCTTGCATCCCGATAAAGGTTGTGGTGGTTAACATCACATCTTAAGAACTGTCTCTTTGTATCACCCTGAATGAGCACACATGCTCTCATCAGATCCTCTAGTCTGGATCATACTAACCATTAGTATGGGGTGCCAAACTGTACTAACATCTAGTCCTTCCGGTATCTAATTCCACCTCACAGAAGTGAATCTTTAGGTTATACTCAAAAACTTTGAACTCGCATCATGGTGTAGTTGAACCATCTCTCTTATAAGTAGTTCAACAAATTATGTCCCATGACAGTACTTTTTCTTTCTCATTTCATCTAGGTAAGGCGATCTACGATAACCCATATTGCATCTTGACCTTCCTTGGTCTAGGGGAGACTCACAACATCCATAGTGATGAACTCCTATTCCCTCTTTATATCCATGCACTGGGTTACTAGTGTTCATCCTTCACCTCCTGGCTTGCATGGCCACATGCTACATGTATCAGACATCCAAAGTACTACCATCACTTACTATCTTTATAGTTTCACGGTGTATGATGATCTTAAAATCATAATTTCCTATATGTCATGATTCCTCAAGATCGATTCCTCAAAAACCCTAAACCTCTTTAGTCGGGGTCTCATCACCTTCTTTTCCAAAGAAGTGTACCTGAGGTTCTACAACCATCCTTTTATCGCATCAAGGCCTAGGTTGGCTAACCAAACAACAACTAATCTTGTTCAATAGATCCCTTGTTAGCCAAAGTTATTTCTTTTTCTCAACTTAAGTTTAGCCTAACAAACTCAACTTCTTCTGGCTTCTAGCTAAACTAGGCAGCTACATCTCAACCAGATCATTCATTACCACTTCTTATCCTTAGGTGTTAGGTAATTTTGAAGACATATACTTCCATGTATTCAAACTCTAAGTCTATACTCATCAAGAACTCTGAGCTCATCCTCATGGTCATCAAACTCAACCTTGCATAACTTGCATATTCCACATAGCTTCTGCTAAAAACATCCTTATTTCTCTTACTATTTGTAAACCATCCATGTATCATTCACTCCACAAGGGTATGTTATCATCTCTATCCTCATACCTCATAGCAACATTCCAACTTCCATCATCTTTTATCCTTGGTGTAAGGCATGCATATTGTCCTATCTCTCACTCTCATAACAAGAGGAAATAAGCATTTGGATGCAGTCCAAATACAGAGTTCTTCCTGTTCCAAGAGTAGAGATGGTACATCCCACCTTGCCAGTACACCTTTAAGTTGAAATGTGCATCTTATGTATCAACATCACAACCATCTTGATATCAAAGTCACTTCCATAGAAAACTGATATGGAACCTACTTGGGTCACCTACAAAATCCTTCGTCATCTCCTCTAGGTCTATAGGGTGCTGGCACTTTTTGGGGCCATTCCTTTTCCCTTATGCATCCAGAGAGTGCCCTACTTATCTGCCCTTTGGGTCCCATGACTTCATGAAGGTGATCAATCTCCTAACCCATGGCCCTAAGACAATGATAGTTGTTACCTCCCGACCCTATGGTCATGTGCAACTAGGGAATTAGGCAACTCCTTTCATCGATCTTATCCCTACTTGTTCCTAGGACAGACTTAGGATTCTAACACAGTACATGTTCAACTTAGAACCTTACCCAATCCTTCGTCATCTCTCTCTGCATTCTTGAGCTGTCTTTCATCCTTTCTCAGGGATCATGGCGACCTGCCTACCTTGGTCAGGCCCCATACCGATTACCTCCATGGTAACACATCCACATGCACTTAGAGATGGTTAACTATGGGTCTACAGGTTCATTCTCATACCATGTACTTTTTACTTAGCTTTCTCAAGATCCTATGAAACCTCTTTAGGTTACCTCAAAACCAACAAAACTGGTATACAACCTACAAAAGGGTCCCTCTCCCAGGATGGGAGGAAACTACACCTTGATAACAAAGGTCACCAGCGTCCTTATGTTTAGGCTCTGCATCCACATGAGTATGCTTAACCCTAGCAAGCTAATAAGGCACAAGAAGACCACCTACTAAACCATACTAGGTCACCCTTGTTCTCATCCTCCACATTAGATCAACTTAGTTGTGAGGGGTTCATCAAACATACCCTTAACTTAAGGGGTTTCCTTTACCTCTACATAAGAGGAGTACCATGCTCGAAACTATAGAGACTCAAATCTCATCATGAGCATCAGATACACTACTTCCCCTCTTAGGCCTAGGAACCCTAGGTTTTCCTTTAGATATCCAACTGCAGGCTCAATCTCTTAACCATGAATCAAGCACGTCCAAGGTATGTCATGTACTCCCATGATCCTTTTATATGAGCAATACCTCAGAGTTGAGTCCTCCTTAAGGACAACCAACTAGGTATAAAACCTCACAAATGGTTACTTAAACCTCCTCAGGGTCTAAAGCATTCTTTATCTCATCCAACAGGTAGTCACTTATACCATAGGTACCAGAAGCATCATCCTCTCTCTAGGGTTTGGTTCCTCTAAAGATAACAAAGATATCATCAGCCTCCAGGGGTCAAGCATAGGGCAACCACTATCATCCACTTAGGTCACATCATCCTTGACTCCCCACTTTTCCTCATATCTCAGAGTCTAGGCTTCTAACCTTCCTACTCGGGGTCCTGCTCTCTCTCTCTCTCTAGATCTAACCTTACAATCATCCTCACTATTAGAGGTCCTCTCTCCATCAAGGATCGAGCTCATAGGCATACCTCTATGCGGGTGAAGCCTATGCTCAACTTATGTTTGCTCATGATTATTCATAGCCCCTTATGCTTATCCCATAAGCCATCCATCACATCCTTCTAGCCTTGGTTTTAACTTACTGCTCATACTATTGATGTACTCTGGGTTCAAGCTATATCCTACTTGCAACAGCCCATAAGGTTTCTATAGGTTCTTCTCTAACCTCATCCATGAAGGGGCTATCCTTCGCTCAAACATGCATGACCCTCTCTAGGGTTGGGTTGCCAAAGGTAGTAGGCCATCTAACCTCTCACGGCTCATATGACATCCAAGGCATGTTTATCCAAACATCTGGTCTACCATGACATCTAACTCATCATGTCATCTCTCTCTAACCTTCAATTAGGGTTAGGGTTAACATCATCCTCAAAGGATGTGCTAGGTCTCTACTTTTAATGGAGGTCTCTACCTCCAAGACTAACTCTCTCTACTCATCCTCCTGACAAGGAGGTCTATCCTCAGGTCTCTCCTAAGGGCAATGAAAACTTGTGTCATACGACCTAAGCATGTATCTATTCTTGTGCTTAAGCTTATGTCCATGGCATCTTATTTACATGCTTTTCATTAATTTGGTGGAGGATTCCTTAAACCTTATTAACCTTACCCATACCTTAAGAGGGTGAGGAGAAGAGAGAAAACCCTAATCCTTAAGGTCCTTAACATAATTTGAGTTGAAAAGGGATGAACAAGATGAGAGAGTCCTAAAGGTATCTTATTTCGATTCATACCCTAAGACTTTGGCCAGGCAGTCACACGGATCTAGGAGTCCTCGTATTCTGACTAGCAGTGCGAAGGAAAATATTGCCAGCCCCCAATGGTGATCCTTTTCTAGACACCTCTGTCTTTCGAATAATCCTCTAATAACTCCCTTGGGTTCTACAGAATTTGTAAAATTTAATAATTATTAAAGATTAAGTGAGGAACCTATGCTCTGATACCAATTGTAACGACCCCACCTCCCGGTAACCCCCAATTAAGGGAGACCAGAAGGTCAGAGCCATTATCCCAATAAACAGGACCAAAGGTATAATAATGATCAAATTCTACTAAACTAAACTGGGGAGCTATATTAAAAAATTTTACTTTGCATACCTTTTGAAAAATTGGATTTCTAAACTTCTATCCATGAAGATGCTAATCTAACTAATCCTCATTTGTTCATTAATTCTCATTTAATTCCACATATGCCACTTTACTATTTGTTCTTTTCATTTGTACCTAAAACGTTGACAAACAAAATGTCGGTAAGCAAGAAGTTGGTATGTGAGGGAAACAATAATCGTGCAATTATAATAACAATGTAATCATCCAATTATCATTTAATAGCCAAGATTACGTTTTAAACCATACTACTCAGTCCTTACCTATCCCCTATCTCTATGCTATCCCTGCAGTGGATTAAGATAATACTTGTGGGCTCTGATCTCCAAACCACGATATAATCACGATTTAAACTTAGCGGAAGCGATTCGATAAACAGTGGAAGACAAAAATCACGGAAAATTAAAACTTTTTGAGACAAGAGCTTGAATCCATAAAAGCTTCTTTCATAATAAGAGATAAACTGTTTACATCTCATGATAATTACTTCTTGAGTAATTATATACATCAAGATACAAAATCTCAAGAACACATAACAAAAGACTCCAAGACCTGAGAGTACAGAGGACACATAGGACTGACTCTAACTACACCACATGGCAGGCTAAATCTCCACCTGAGATTTCACTGCTGCTCCTGGTGCTGCTACTGCTGAGACTGGTCACCTGTAGACCGGTTCCTCCGTCTCCGACGTCCACCTAAAAAGTTGAAGTCTACGGGGTGAGACAATTTTACATAATTGTCCCAGCGAGAGTTATAACTCTCCGCCAGAAGCTTTATTGTAACATCAGAGAATAACTTAAGCAGTAAAGCTTTCAAAGTATTCACTAGCAGTTGCAACTATGAACAAGATCTTAACATTTATGAGATATGAAGAAATATAAGCACTATCACAGTGTATCATTAATCCACTAACTAGTAGTTATCTCTAACAGGTATACTACGTGGTTGATTATGTTTTACAAACAACATTATGCCCTGTGGAGATGAGGCATACCACTCATACTCCAACTGATCGCTAAGAAGTCACATCAGTATCATACATAGGTCATTAAGAGAGACGGATTCTCATGACCTTCACCTTCCTCGGTCAGTAAGAGGATCACTTGTAGGACATCTTGTGTCTCTACTATTATAGCTCACCAGGGTAAACTGGTCCTTCGCTATTTTAGAGTTACAGTGGCGTTCTGTACTCTCTTCGTCATCAGGCGATTTCATGTTTATCTCTACTAATACGGATATCTATGTTTTCTTCATCATCAGGAGGTTTCATGTTTACCATCCACTGATACGGTAGGGTTTTGTAGTGAAGGGTTGACGGATTGCACATCTACATCAATCACCTACACTAGGATGTAAGGTTCTACACATCCATATACCCCACATACTCAAAAGTATGTGATCCAGGAGTTCCCTTAGGAAAACCTGTTTTACCATCATTTGATCTCTGACAATGATGGATCTATGATCAGGGTTGTACATTATACTTGATTAGTTAGGTACATTTAGTATTCTTTTAACATCAAACATTGTTCTTCAAACAATAACAGTAGCATAGCAGCTATGAAAGGAGAATACTAAATGTAACAAGCCTAACTCTCATCAATCATCATTTCTCATTATACTCATCACAAGTCATCTCTAAAGCATGACCTTGATGGTATTCATGGCTCACACAGCCCATTAAATCATAGGATGCCATTGACAAGGCATCAAGATATTTTACTTATTCATAAAGCTTATAACATGCTTTCAATGAATACAGTATCATCATCCATACCTGGATATGATCACCTTCATATCAGAACCTGCATGGTTAGTTCAACTGATAAAGGCAATTCAAAACAAGGAATACATTTCCCACTCTTGTCATAAGAGCTAAGTTCTCTAATTCTCATCAATTAGAGTTTAATACTTATATTGCATGTCATTACCCTTGAATTAGGGTTTACTATTCACATTACATATCATCACCCTTGAATTAGGGTTTACTATTCACATTATATGTCATCACCCTTGAATTAGGGTTTACTATTCACATTACATATCATCACCCTTAAATTAGGGTTTACTATTCACATTATATGTCATCACCCTTGAATTAGGGTTTACTATTCACATTATATGTCATCACCCTTGAATTAGGGTTTACTATTCACATTACATATCATCACCCTTGAATTAGGGTTTACTATTCACATTATAGGTCATCACCCTTGAATTGAACTCATAACATCATCATGTATGAAGAACATCATCATTGATGCTCTCAGATTGGCTTAAGATTCATCATATATCATAATTAGGGTTTCCATGATCTCACATAGGTGGATCATACCCTAATCATGCACATTCATGTGTATTGAAGGTTCTTTACTTGACTTTCCATCATATGAGGGTACTTTCTCTCTTTTAAGGTACTTTCTCTCTCTAAGGTACTTTCTCTCTCTAAGGTACTTTCTCTCTCTAAGGTACTTTCTCTCTCCTCATACTAGTAGATGGTGATAGCACCACTCTAGATCAGGTTGGGTGAAGTCCACTTTGATTAACATAGACAAAATCACCATTGTTGAGTGATTAGGGTTTGATTAGAACAAGGTTTCACTCAATTTGAACCTTTCAAGGGTATTATGGTAAATTACACATTGATCATCATCATGGGTTAATTTACTAATCACTGGACCCTTAATGTCTCTTGGTATCATTAGGGTTTAGTTTTGAACAATCATCAAACTAATTAAGCCTTCAAGGCATAAGGCAGACTTATCCTCAAAAGTCTTTGTTAGGTTTCACACCTTCAACCTTTATACGATCTTGAGATCGTATAAGGTTGCAAACCATTTAAGCTTTGTAGACCGTTTGAGCTTGGGTTGACTTCAAGACCGTATAACATTCAAGACCGTTTACCCTCATTGGGTCTTGAGGTGGAGCGACCTCATTCGGTTTTGAGGTCGAGATACCTCACACGGTCTTGAGATCGAGAGACCTCACACGGTCTTGAGGTCGAGAGACCTCACACGGTCTTGAGGTCGAGAGACCTCACACGGTCTTGAGACCGAGAGACCTCACACGGTCTTGAGACTGAGAGACCTCACACGGTCTTGAGGTTGAGAGACCTCACACGGTCTTTAGACCGAGAGACCTCACACGGTCTTGAGGTCGAGAGACCTCACACAGTCTTGAGGTCGAGAGACCTCACACGGTCTTAAGACCGAGAGACCTCACACGGTCTTGAGACCGTTTGCCCAAAAAGGGCGATTTCAACAGATTGGAAATTAGGAGTAAATTCAATTAAAGTTGTTGATTAAAAAGGCCATATCTCACGATTCCTTTGGAGTTATCATCTCAAATTTTGTGGGTGATTAGCCTACATAATTACGAACAGAAAACTTATACGGTCCACGCTCGGTCAACGCGGCTAAATGGTCTTGAAGACCGTTTTCCCTTACACGGTCCTGAGACCGTTTGCTCACCACACGGTCTTGAGACCGAGAGAGAAATTTGTGGAGACCGTTTGGTAAAGTAAAAAGTAGTGGATTAACTTTGGAAATAACGTCTTCATCTCATAGCTCAAGAACAGCAAGGATTTCTCACGGATTTTCTTGCAAGGTAGCAAAGGAAAGCAGAGAAGAAGAAGAACTATCATCTAAAAGCATGAACAAGATGTATATAACAAAGCATGGGTTTAGAGTTATAAAACCCACCTAAAGCTTGCTCTTTGAGCTCCAAGCTTTAATGGCGTCCTTGAGCTTCCACAGGTCGGCCAAGGTGATCCTTCCAAGGAAAGTTGAGAAGAGATGGCTAGAAAGGTAGAGTTAAGGGAGCTAGTCATCAATTTGGCCTTGAATTCGAGTTCTAACCATGAAATTAGGCAAAAGGAGGGATCCAAACCTACCTTGCACACCTTTGGTCGTCCTCCTAAGCTACAAGCTCTCCTTAGTCGGTTTGGTTGAAAAGAACAGTGAAAAGAACGAAGGGAAAGTTCCCTTGCTTAGAGAGGTGGAGAGTATATATACTTGGGGTGAGGTTTTCAACATTAGCTCATGAGTTTTCCATAATTTCAACTAAGTCCCTCCATCCTTCTTTGCTCGTCCTCTCTTCTTAATTCTAAGGACAACTTTTCTTATAGGGCCAAGAAATGAGGCAAAGAAGATCAACCTATTACTAAAGCACACACATAAAAAGGGCTATAGTACATACACCCTGATTATTCAATCACAAAGGTGTTTTTCATAACTTGATTAATCAATTGAAGTGACCTTTCATCATTTATTCTCTAAATGATGATAAGAGTCTTAAAAGATACATTAGATGATGTATTTTACAAATTGCATCCCTAAATTTGGGTAAATTGCATTTTACTCCAAATTAGGATTTCAAGCACCGGGATTGCTTCCACAGCTGCACCTTGGTGCCCAAGCTTGGGAAATCCCACCCACTTTACCAAAATGATTCTCATGATGTCTCAACATCAGAGGAACATTTCAAAATGTGCAAATTGCAAGTTAACCCTTCTAATTGGGTAAATTGCACATAGGTCCCTGCATAACAAAACAATGCTACAACCCTATATAAAAAGGAGCAAAATCTGAAATATATGTTTCTGAGAAACTTAATTACATGCTCAAGGTTAATCACAGGGGTTTAATTACATATTTAGGCAAAACACCTAGGGTTAACTCATAACCCATGTCAGGGATGTTACAATACCTCTCTCTAGGTAGACCCTTATTAAACCCCACATGGTCCTACTTAACAAGTAGATCAATATCTAGGGTTGAGTCACATGGCACTACCCATAAGTAGCCCAATCTCTGACTCATGTTGTGCTAAAGAGTCACATGGCACTACCCATAAGTAGCCCAATCTCTGACTCAAGGTGACTTGATGGACCTACCCCATTGGTAGCCATATACTAAGTCATCCAATGACCTCATGGACCTACCCCATAGGCAGCCATGTACTAGGCAAATCCATTAAGCTACAGAGGGGACTATGATCTGAGCTAGTAGGTACATATCTTAAGTGATAGTCATATCCACATTATAGTTTGCATGAATTAAATTCATCCAATAGTTTATTTCAAGTCATCGATTGAAACTTCAGAAAACCTCAGAAAACTAACTCGAGATATTCATAAGCGTAACCACATACCTGTCAAGGTGTCTTGAATGCAGAATTAATCCAAATAATCAAGTACTCCAGAATCAAGCAAGCAAGCACAATTCAATCCTGAAATATACATCCAATATTTTTCTATCATGGATCATGGTATTCAAGTCTAATAGGCCTAATCGTGCCCTAGGGTTACTAGCCCTTTTTAGGGTTTTGACCATAATTAGGGTTTCACTTCCTTTTTACCACTTTGACTTTATTTTTATCAAAATATCCATCAAACCCTAATTATCTTATCTTATTTTCCATTAAGATCTTTAATATCATGTTGGGACCACAAAAACCCTAATTTTCGGATTACTATATCTTTTCTTCCCTTTTTCCTCACCTTAGGGTTTCTAAGGGTATTAATTACATTATTAGGTTTAAAACCCTAATTCTTTCAATTCCTTTTTCAAAATAGGTTAATATCCATCTATTTCATTAAACAAGTTAATAGTGCTCGAATTTATTCACTTGCAAGATTAAATCTATTTTTTTATCAACGATTAGGGTTTCTAACCACAAATTATTACTTTTTCCCTCAAAATAAAACACTTTTACAAAAGTGTACTGATTTAGGCTTCCAAATCATTTTTAGTGCATCCCTCGTATCTTTCTGATCATTTTTCATGTATTAACTTTCCCCATCTGAGTTTTCTATCAAAAGATATGATTTTAACAAGGGAATTTCCTTTTTCTAGTTTATTTGCTAATTTTAGAAAAACACATATCGTCCGATTCATGGACCGCTGGTCCACTTAGGATCCAACATCCAAAGATGTGTGCACCTACTTGCGATCAAAAGCAACCAAAAAGGCAAATATGCCCATACCTGAACAACAGACGTAGAAGGGCATTTCAGTAATTTTGTCGGGGGTCATCTTTAAGCTCAGGCTAGCTTCACGAGTAGCCTAGCCGAGTCAACTCAGGGGTTGACTCCGGCCGTTTGTGCATCTGTGAGCAAGCTGACTGGTCCAAAAGCTCCGTCCAAGCCTCTCGATTCTGACCGGGCCTTTAATTGGTGGCGGGCTCTGCTCCTTCACAGCCAACTAGCCGTCGTTTCTCCGGCGAGGTCGACATGTTATAGATAGGAAAGATCAGGGTCGATCTTGGAATTGAGTGCTCAGGAAGCCTCCTCTCACTCCGCCGCAGTGATCAAGGTAGAAAAAAGACATGTCGGTTCCCTCCTTCACCCTCCCCTATATATAGGGTCGAGGGCATGTCCCAGCTAGGTTGGGGATTCTCTTGAACAACGACCAAACCCTTAACAAGTAGGGTTGGTTCTCACCAGATTTTCCTCCCGAGTTCAAAGGTGCTAAACACGCGATCTAACTACCTTTTCTCTTGTCACAATGATCCAAGTTTGGATCGTCTCCAACCTACCTGGAACATGACTCCTCGTACCTCTGGGAGTCATACCTTATCATTGGATCATGATCCAACGATTCACATAAAGCCCAAAACCAGGGAATTGGAAAGATAATCCAATTACATCGTGACATCAAATCCTTAGGAAATTAATTACCTAATATTTAGGTAATTTTTCAAATTGTATAACTTGGCAACTGTGCACTATTTTCCAACCAAAATTTAAGGGTTTCTCTCTCTTTCCTTTATCTTCTTGCATGTCAAATTTGAGGCTGAAACTCCAAAAGAAAAGGACTATTTCTTCGATGGCAAGTTACTCATTAATAAAATTCATTTAAGGGTTATTTTCTCTTTCCTCAACCCATTATCTTATTATTTGGGACTCCTTGGACCCCAAGGAACCCTATTATTTAGAAATCCTTTTTATTGGATATTAATCATCCTTCTAGATGCATCTATATCCATTATTTCTCATTATCGTTTCTTAAAAATATCTCTTTTTGAGGATTTCTCTTTATTTCTCTTTTATTTTCCTCATTGGTATACCTTTTAACATTAGGAATCCTTGGGATATGAAATTCCACCAAGGATAACCCAATTATACCTATTTCCACTTATTTCCCACATTTATCATTGTTTTCAATTTCTTTCTTAATAAGGAAATATTTAATTGATCTTTTCTTTTCTTATTGCATTCTCTATGCAACTTTGGACTCTTTGGAACCCTAGGAACCCAAGAGGCATGAAATCCATCTTTGGATTACATTCTTTTGCCTTCTAGAGGTTTCCACATCTTTCTTTTCAAAATCACAATTATTCATTAATTAATTGAATTTCCTTGTTATTGGGCCCAATAGCCAATAAAGCCCACAACACAATCATCAAGGCTATTGTAAACTAGACTCATTCATTCAAAACAAATTACATCAGTATTTATTCCAATATATTTATTATGATAAATTATATTTCTCTCCAAATGATCCCAAAAATTGGGGTTGTAATAATTAAGCACTAAGCTTAGAGCCAACATCCACATGAGTCACATTGATTTACAATTAGACATAGATATACATGCAAGAATCTCTTGACTATACTTCTTTTTTGACAAAAATAGTCATGACTTTTCACGAGAAAAATCAATGCCAATGAAATGATGGAGAGAAAGCCAAGATCAGACATAGCAAATTCTTGAGACAATAAGGTAAGAAAATGATGCATAAGGTCATTCAAGGATGTTGTAATCACAATATCATCCACATATAATAGGAGATAAGGATATTAGATCCAGAGTGATAAAAAATAGAGAACTTTCACATAAGCTGCCTTTGACTATACATTATAGAACATATGTAGAAAACTATTTACACTATACCCATGGAGCCTTCTTAAGTCCATATATATATATATATATATATATATATATATATATATATATATGTAGCTGGAAAACATGAGATGGTCGAGCAGGATATGCAAAACCAGGCAGCTAAAACATATAGACAGTCTCATTTAAATAATCATGAAGAAAAGCATTTGAACATCAAGCTGATGAATAGGCCAAGAATGAGTAAAATATGAATTGTTGCAGGTTTAACCACATGGCTAATAGTTTCATCACAATAAATAATGACCTGTTGGGACTTTTGATTAGCAAGAAGTCGTGCTTTATGCCGCTGAAGAGATGCGTCAGAGTTGTATTTATGCCAAAATAACCACATGCATTGGATGACATGAGCACCTAAAGAATGCAAAACCAAGGTCCACATATTGGTTTTAATCAAAGCATTGCACTCATCGGTCATGGAAACATTCCATTTAGGGTCTCTAAGGGCATAGAAATGGGAGTAGGGTAAGGGGGAATTGGAAGGAATGGCCTAGATATGGATATTGAGGGGTTTTTTGGGGCTTCAACATACCATGCATGGATTGTGTGGTCAAGCGATTGGTGGTGGTAGGTCAGCTAATGGTGGTATGGTAGTGGGGAGGGGTGTATCTGAGGTGTGGTGGGTGGAGAGGATGGAGGAGGTGAGTGGAAGGGTAATGATTGGGTTGGGTGCTAAACAATGTGTTGGTGGGGTAGGTAAAGGTGTCAGGAAAAAGGTGTGACAGGCATGGCGGTGTAAGGAATTCATACGATGGGGAAGGCATGGAACAAGATGCAAATAGAAAAATAGACTCATCAAAGATGAAGTAACGGGAGACAATAATCGTGTTAGTTGCAAGATCAAGACAATATTATGCCCTTTGACGGGAGGGGAAACTAAGGAAGACACATTTTGTGGAGTGAACAAACAACTTATGAGGTGCATGTGTGATTGTATTAGAGTAACATAATCACCCAAATGTGCAAAGATATCAGAAGTGGGATGATGGAGGTAGAGTGTAGAAGTGGGGGATCAAACATTGAGGATTTTGGAAGGGATGATACTATGGAGGTAGACAACCATGTGTAGAGAGTCTGCCTAAAATTTGGGTGGAAAGGAGGTATGTGTAAGGAGTGTATGGGAGATCCATTGATACAACATATCATGCATTCAACATTTCCATTTTGTGAAGATGTTTGAGGACATGAAAAACAAAACACAATCCCCTTGTGACTAGAAAAGGAATGGAAAGATTGATTGTCAAACTCGTGCCCCAAGTCACATCGAAAATATTTGATTTCTTTTTCAAATTGGGTACGGATAAGGTTGCGGAACTCAAGGAATCTTCTGTACACTTAAGATATAAGCTTAATGGAATAAACCCATAGAAAATTTGTGAAGTCATCTAAAAGAAGAAGATAATAACTAACACTTATAATGTTATGATTGTATTTGTGCTTAATTAGTAAATTAAGGTTTACCTAAATGATTATATGCTTGATTACATTGAACATCGTTTAGACTTGATTCATGATAGTAGGTCAATTGTGATGTTTCAAACCTAATAAGAAATTATAATTATGGTTTTAGTTTGAAAAGTTAGGGTTTGAGAAATATAAACCCTAATCGGAAAACATTAGGGTTTTTATAGTACATGAATATGGAATTTGATCAAGATAGTAGTGTGGTAAATGATTTTTCATATTTTATATGCATTTCATATTTAATTAAATTTTGAATATGACATGGATAACTCAATAATTCATGCTAGAAAAAAAATTCAGAATATTTGGATGTTCTTTATATTTGATTATCGATCGAATTATACTTCGACCGACCATGTTGACAGATTGTTGTTCAGCAATGTAGTGTTTGATTTTAATTATTTATTGATATCTCCAAATGATCTGAAATTTATATTGGATCTCAAAAATTATGTTTCAGACATCATGATAATTTTTTATAATTTTGGGAGGATGTTGGACCTCAGAAATAAATGAATTACAATAACTTTTTTGTAATAGAAAAATATTATGAAATAAGAAAAAGTATAGTGAGGGGTTAATGTGTAAATTACCCAAGAACCTCAATTTCTCTATATGTACAAGTTAGCACCCAAGGATATCTCATATTTCATTATCCATTCTAGAGAAATGAAATTCTAGAGAGAGAAGAGAGCTAGGGTTTTGAGAGGGGAAAGTGGTGGAGATGCTGACCTAGGATTTCTCTATCTGAGATATGATGAAATCAAGTAAGTTTAGCTTATTTACATATCCTTTCATGGTGAATATTCTCTCACATGTCAATATTTCGTCCCTCCTTGATTTTATTTGAAATGGTATCAAATCTTCCCCTTTTCTCACTCTTTTTTCATATTCCCCCATTTCTAGGGTTTCTAGGTTGAAAGGAAGAAGAAATAGGTGATTTGCTAGAGTTTTGATATGGATTCAATATTTTCATAGATGGACCACATTTGTAAGGTATTTTCACACCTTGGGGTTAGTGGGTACTTCCTTTAAATAATAGATTGCATGAAAATGAGTTTAGATTATCAACAATCTTTAAAATCTTAGTATGTTACTACAAACCCTAAATTGTCTTTTGATCTAGTTGTTGAAAAATGATATGAAATGGATTATTCCTCTATTGTGATTAGTTTTATATGATGAAATTATATTATAAATGGATACAATTCATCCTAATGAGTATTCCTTAAGTAATTGTGGAGGTTATAAGAATAAACTGAAATTTAGGATTTTTGACTATGACTGAAATTGCTATATAATTAAATAAATAAATTTGTCTATCTGAATCTCCTTATTCATGAATGATTGTTAATACGTATGTGTAGTACATATATGTCAGATACTATCTTGGATTTCATGTGATTTCATCAGTGTTTGCTTGATATCTCAGAAAAGAGGGTGAAACCCCAGATGAGTGGAAATTTGGAAATTTGGGAATATATATTGTGAAATCCATTTGAGGTGCTTCTCTTGACATCATATATTTTATTTATTAAATGTTATTCTTGTTGCATGACATCTCAGTGAATGTCGTGGAAACCTTAATTTGGCTTTCTTCTAGGATTTCATACATATGTTGATTGTATATGACTTGTTGAAAGAAATCTTTATTTGGTGAATGTTTATGATGCATTAAATCCTTATGTGAGTCATATAATAAGTGAATGAGGTAAATGAAACCCTAAGGATAGGATTTTCAGTGAATCAAGTATTGTGATATCAATGTTTCTTAGTATGATATGTGGTGATGCTTAACAGTTCAGTTTGTGGTAAATATTATCAGATGGTCTATGGAATGAACAATTTACAAAGCCAAACTAAGATATGTTGATGTGATGATTGAATTGTGAATTTAAAGAGTGAATTAGACATTTAGATGCCCTAAACACTGTAGAATACTCACAGGATGAGGCCTGTCTTGTGGGGAGGAAATAATTTCTTGACTGGAGGTAGTCCAGATCGAGGTAAGCCAGAGCGCACCAGTAGGGTGCAGGGGTCTTGACCAGTAAGGAAGACTCCTTACAGTTGTGTGGTACCCAACACCAACTGGGGATACCGATGGTACTTGTGTTACATGTAGTGATCGGTGGTGTAAAAGAGTGAAATCACCCCTTTACTAAAAATTTGAAATATCAAACCTCCATTCCCAACATACACAAAAGGTATGTTGAAAAGGGTGTAAAATTTTCAAAACTTAATTAATGGTATACAAAACAACCAAAGTGTACCAGCAGACTGAAAACATGACTATATTCAATTTATAAAACAAGGTAACACCTTAAACCTACATGTAGGGTACGTCATGAGGATCCATGTAGAGGAAATGTAAACCACCTCAAGATTGTCTCCAAGCTTTAACTTCTCAATCTATGTCCATGTCCACCATATCCTTCACCTAGGGTTGGAAGCATACCCAGCAAGAAGAGAAAAATAGAAGACATCAACAAAAGTTGGTATGTGCATATTAAGAAGCAAATTAAGCAATTTATAAATAATAAGGGACATCAAGATAAAAGTCATCCCATGCAAGAGATAAGGACTACCCCAAAGAGGGAATAAAAGATAAGAATCATCATCATCATAAAAGAAGATACTTGCCATAATCAAAATAATAAAGTAGTTACACATAAGCACATATCATGATTTGGGCACATAACCCATCAAGATTTTTGGGCACATAACCCACCATCAATTGACACATAACCCATCATAAACATCATCAACCTGCATGCATTTGAGATAAGCATAGTCCTAGAACAATATAAATAACAATGGTGGCCAAGCCTCATAAACTTGAAACCTGATAGAGAAAGGAATATTGCCAATCCCCCAAATATATATAAAATGGGACAACACTCATAAAGTTGAAAACCCTGGGTACGAGGTTCCTTTTCATCCCAAAAGAGAAGGAAATATCACATCTTCTCAGTAGGAACTAACACATCTTCCATAAACAAAAACCAATGCAATTACACTACTCTAGTGCTACTGAATTACATAGCATGATTAATGTAGAGGGAATTAGAAAGTATAGTCAAATTATACCAATGTAGTCACCACATAAGTGACCAACATATACATCCACCTTACAAGTGGTAAAAAGATATCACATAAACATCCACATCATAGTGGGTAGATACCATCAACAAGTCCAACATGCACCAAGGCAACAAGATAAGAGTCCAAGAGAGTATCCATGATCACAAGATCAATATAAAATAAGGTAGTTCACATGAACCAAGATTTTCAAAAGAAAAGACATTGTTTATAGGCTATTGTCCATAGGACCAAGAGAAAGAATAATATAGGTGCATTGCTCAACATGGAGTAATAGGGGATACAACATATCTCAACTTTAGAGTCCAAAGTCCAAAGTTACCTCTAGGTCCAAGCCTAGGCCTCCAAAGAACCTATGATGCATATATGTAGAATTAGGGTTAGGTTTACATTAATTATTCAAAACCCTAGTGTGGGGGAAGTATGAGCGGGAGCGAAGGAGGCCCGACGAAAAGGGTGATCGACGAGGCGACCTCACTCCGACCTGATGGGATTTCCTATGGAGGAGCTTCAATTGAAGGTGGCAGCTCGCAATCATCTGGTTGTTCTTCTCTGGCAGCTCCTACCCGAAGGACTTGGCTGAATCTCTTCACGAAGGAGACAGGAGGGGCGGGTCTGAGGTTGGTAGAGAAAAACATCAGGGTTGTCGATGGGAAATTGGTGTACCCTAAGGAGATTGCAATCAAGAACCTAGAGAGATGGAGGAAATCAGCGGCATGCTACATCATTGGAGCAAAGCCTCACTGGCTGACCTTGGAGGAAACACTTACCTGGATGTGGAAACCCTTGGGATCGATTGAAGTCAAATCGTGAGGTAAGGGTTTCTTCATAGTGAATTTCTTATGTGATGAAGATCTCCGTACTGTGGTTGAAGGAGGTCCATGGTTTATTTCTCGAAAATCAGTTATTGTCAAAAAATGGGAACACGGGGAACCATTGGAGAAGTTGAGTTTGGCGGAGATGCCGATTTGGGTTAGAATTTTCGATCTTCCCTTGGAGCTATGGGACGAGGATTTGTTTGGATTTATTGGTTCGTTCTTGGGGAAATCGATCTGTGTGGATTCTTCTACTGGTATCTTTAGTCGCTTGGAGTTTGCTAGAATACAGGTGCTCATGTATGTTGAATCGAGTTTTCCATCGGAGATTCCAATCATGAGCGATGACTGTTTTGAAAACATGATTCATATCGAGTATGAATGGTATCCTGAAATTTGTGCTCATTTTGGAAAGTTTGGTCATGAATCAGTTTATTTCCGTGAGAAGAAGGTGATTGGTGGTGCTCAGACTGATAAACAACAGAAAAAGGTTTGGGTTTGTAAGAACCAGGTCAGCACTAGAAGTGAGGGAGAAAAACTACTTATGCTATGATTGATCTATCAGTAGACAATGCCCCTAAGGTCATGCCTGTTTAGAATCTGGTTGTTATGCCTGTTCAGAGTCTAGTTGTTACACCTACTCAGAACTGTGATAATGGATTCATGGAAGTTAGAAGCTTGAGAAGGAGATCTATTGTGCCGCCAAGATTTTCTAAACCTCCCAATGTTGCTTTTAGGTAGGGGTTGTTTTCAAATAACAGGTGTTCATCTTTACAACTGAATGATGAAGGAGGAGAAGAGAGGGAGATCGTGGGGCTGAGATCAGCAAGGAAAGATTCAAATGACTAATTCCTATATTATAACCTCTTGGAACGTGAGGGGAGCAAATAAAAAACTCAACCGTGTCTAAGAGGAAATAAGTAGGATGGGTAGTGATATTGTTGTCATTTTGGAATCGCATATTACGGTGGAGAATTTGGATAATGTTGTTCAGATTATGTGGAGAGATGCTCAGGTGGTGTCAAATAAAGATTTCTATTCATTTGTGAGAATTATGGTTCTCTGGTATAATCCTGCTATTCGTATCTCCTTAGTTTCTGCTAGTCTCCAAGTTGTTCATTGTGAAGTCTATGTTGGGAATAAGAAGTTCTATCTTTCAGCAGTTTATGGCGTTAATCCTGATAGGGAGAGGAAAGAGCTCTGGGATGAGATTGAACATCTTGTACAAACTATTGATTCTCCTTGGTGTGTCATTGGAGATTTCAATGTTGTTCGGTTTAGCTGTGAAAAGTTGGGTAAGCATCCTCCATCTACTATGTCTATGACTAATTTTAATAATACTCTAGAGAAAACTAGTCTTCTTGAAATGCCTTCTCAAGGCCCTTATTTTACCTGGGATAGTAAAAAAAGGAAGGGACAACCTACTTTCTCAAAGATTGATAGGGTGCTAAGTAATCTGAACTTCTTGGAAAATTACAATGATTTTTGGGTTCAAGTCTACTCTACTCTGTACAGTGATCATAGGATCATAAATCTCTATTCGTTTAAATCTCAAAGGAAGGGATCCCCTTTTAGATTCATAAATACCTGGATTAAGCATGATGATTTTCAAAATGTTGTTAAAAATCTTGGAAGGATTTAGTTGGGGTGAGAGGACCTCCTATGTACAGACTGTATCAAAAACTAAATTTCTTGAGGGGAGAGCTCATTAAATGGAACAAAGAGAAGGTAGGCAATTACATTTCTGCTACTCGTAAAATGGAAAGTGAGGCTCTTGAGTTGCAAAAGATGGTTGATACTCGTCCTCTTGATAATGAAATTAGAGATAAGTTGGCTAGTAAAAGAAGAGAGGTTGCTGAAGACCAAGCTAATGAAGAAAGTTTCTTAAAGTAAAAGTCTAGAGTTCTATGGCTAACTGAAGGGGATCAAAACTCAAAGTTTTTTATACTTCTCTGAAAACAAGAAGACTAAAGAATAACATTTCCTTTCTTAATATTGAAAATGTTCAGATAAATGATCAAGATATGATCAAAAGTCATATTGTGGATTACTTTTCTAATCTTTTTAGTTCTACCTCTGCTTTTTTGAGTGGATGGAGGGAAGAATGGGAGATCCCACATATTAGTAGGTCCCAAGTTGGGAGTTTTAGTACTTGGATTTTGAAGGAGGAAGTTAAAAATGTTGTTGACAGCATGAAGAGCAACAAGGCTCTCAGGCCTGATGGCTATAATGTACATTTTTTTAAAGCCACTTGGGAGGTTGTTGGGGAGGATGTAACGAAGGATGTTCTAAGATTCTTTGATAATTCTAAACTCTTGAAGGAGTGCAATAGAACATTTATATCTCTCATCCTAAAGAATAACATAGTAGAATCCATCAAAGATTGGAGGCATGTGTCTCTCTGTAATATTGTCTATAAGGTGACTACCAAAATTTTAGCTAATAGATTGCAGAGTATTTTACGTAATTTTATTGATCTCAATCAAGTTGCCTTCATCAAAGGTAGAAATATTGGTGATGCTCTTCTGTTACCAAATGAAGTGTTGAGTTCCTTTTCTAGCACAAGTGGTTGTCCTAAGATGTGTGTGAAGGAAGATCTTACTAAGGCTTATGGTATTGTCGACAGAAATTTTATTCTCTTTATAATGATGAAGATGGGCTTTCCAGGATGTTGGATTCGATGGATCAAGGAGTGATTTGATTCTAGTTCTTTTCAAGTCCTCTTCAATGGGATTCCTACTTGTCACTTTTCTAGATCTAATGGAATTCATCAAGGGGACCCCATAGCTCCCTACTTGTTTGTAATAGCTATGCATGGTTTGAGCTCCATTTTTAAACATTATGTTTCTGATAAAAGACTTGAACCTTTGATAGCTTCAAAATGCTTTGGAGTTTCTCATTTAATTTTTGCTTGTGTTTACTAGAGGAGATAAAAAGAATGCCTCTGCCCTTAAAGAAATTTTTTCTATCTTTGGTGAAGTTTTGGGGTTGCATCTGAATCCCTTGAAGAGTCAAGTTTTTGGAAGTAAAACAACAAAGAAGGAGGAGATCTCAAGTGTTCTGGGTATAGAAATCTACTCTTTACCGGTGAAGTATCTTGGTTTTCCTCTTTTTTCTAGAAGACTAACAAATAATATGTGTTTAGCTATTGTTGATAAAGTTACGATGAAGCTTAACTCTTGGAAGGGAAATATGCTATCTATGGCTGGAAGGTTAGAACTTGTTAATTCTACCTTGGTGGCATACTACATGTTTTGGTATTCGACCTTTCCTTTACCAAAAGCCACTATCAAAGAGTTGGAGAGAATTTTTAGGAACTTTCTATGGGGAGATGCTGATAAGAAGAGGAAGTTGCATACTATCTCTTGGAAGGACATTTGTAAACTGAAGAAGGAGGGTGGCCTGGAAATTAGGCACATTGAAGATTGGGTGGAAGTAGGCCTTATTCTCAATCTTTATGATGTTGCTCAAAATAAAAGATCTTTGTGGGTCAAGTGGGTGCACGAGAGGTACATAAAGGAGATGTCGATCTAGAGTTGTAGCTGTAAAGCTAGTTATTCTTGGTTCTGGAAACAGATCATTGAAATCAGAAATAAGTATCATAAGTTCTTCAGTATTAAAGTGGGGGATGGTAAGAGTACGCTTCTATGGCTGGACCCTTGGTACAAAAATGGGTTATCTCTGACTCAAGTTCTTGGTAATAAGCTTGTTTTGAGATTTGCTAATGGCTTAAGAACAAGAGTTAGTGACCGTATTAATTCTGGAAGATGGAATTTTCCTCTGGTAAGAGGTTCAGAGACAGCTGGTGAGTTGTTTAACGAGCTGGATAAACCTAGTACTAGAGAGGATAGTGTTTTTTTTGAAGCAGAAGTGGGTATTTCTCTGAAAAGGGCTTGGAACACTTGCAGGAGTTCTAGAAATCAGGTGGTATGGGAGAGATGGGTGTGGTCTAAGGGTCTACCTCGAAGGATCTCTATTTTCCTATGGAAAGGATGTTTGAATCGCTTGTCTATTCATGATATTCTTGACAGCTCTGGTATGTACATAGTTTCTAGATGTATTCTTTACTGCAACCAGGTGGAAGATCGGGAGAACTTATTCTTTGGCTGTGTTTTTTCTGGGGATCTGTGGGTGATGTTCTGGCAGACTCATGGCTGGAAGATCTTGAGTTGGATGGAGATGCTTAATGTTTCTGGGAGGGCTAGAGTTTTAGCTGCTTGCCTTGCAGATACTATTTGGAGAGAAAGGAATAGAAGACTCTTTACTGACACACATAGAGAGCCAAATCAGATTTGGGAGGAGGCTCAAGCTGATTCTTTTTTGCTTTTGGGCTAATTGGCCCTGTAAAGTTACATATAGTTCTCTTTATGTTTCTTTGTCTCTTTTTTCATTTTTAGTTCAGTTGTATATGAACTTCTTTTTGAAAACTAATAAAAAGGAGGGAGGCGCGCTTGGAGCAACAAAAAATTTTTTATTCAAAACCCTAAAAATTGACTTTTTCTTATTAATGAATTAGGTTATGAAAGTTGCTCCACATTGTAGCTTATGTTATTAGGAGTACAAAACTTATTTTATTATATTTTTCTGACTTATAAATATTTAGTTATGATTTTTATAAGTGAATTCCTAATTAATTACATCTATTGAAAACACATGTTATTAATCATGGGATTTAGTTATCAAAACTTATACCATCAGTTAAATCTTATTTTTCTAATTCCAATGAGTATTTTTCCATATTTTTCTGACCAATGATTAATTAGTTATGAATTTTTCAAAACCTGATCAATCAGAAATCACCAAATATCTTTGTCAGCAAATAAATCTCAATCAGTGGTCAAAGTTGTTGTGTTGGCCCAATGACAATTGGCCAACACATCACCCACTCAACACAAAACTAGAATGCCAATTGACGTTTTTAACCCTAGTGAGAAAACAAAATGAGAAGAGAAAATGGGGGCAAGGAGGTAATCAGTAGAGGGGATTCATCCCCCGATACCTGCTTCACACCGAGGCAGCAAGAAGCCACAGGCCATGGTTCTAGAAGGAAGAGTAGAAAGAGGGAAAAACCACATGTACCCTTTTAGAAGAAATTGGCGGCATCAACAACCACCAGAGACCTCCAGGGAAAGAAAGCAATGATCCCCGAGCCTTGCCTCAACTTTCTGGACCAGGACGAACCCACCGCCACTACTGGGAAGGTCCTATGACACAAGTCCAGTTGGGTTGGCGATGGCCAGGGCATATAACAATGAACCAATACCACGAAAAGATCACAGGGGACCTCGAGAAGCTTTGGGCCCCAAAAACCGCAGGTCCGGTGATTCCCGGCCGACGAGAAGAAAGGAAGGAGGTGACGAACAGGGGAGTCGCAGAGCAATAGGGAGTTGATACCCACTCAAGGTATGGGGTCAAAAAACCTAGGCATATATATAGTCTTTGGATGTGGAAGAAGATAAGGAAAGAGCGGGGGAAGGAAAGTGAGACCAAGGAGGAAGGTAGGTGGAGAGAAAAGAGAATAATCAGAGAAGGAGTTCTGCACACTACTCGTAAGGAAAGAAGAAACACGAGGTAGGTGAAAAGCAGCTGCCATTGGATCTAGATCCAACGGCCAAAAAAACCCAAAAATAGTAAAGTCGTGTGACAAAATCAAATGTGGAAACCTTACCCAAATCAAAATCTAAATAAAGTGATATTTAGATAATAATTTCTTTTGTCCCCAACTTAAATTCAGGGTCCACACCTTATCCAAATTAAGTGGAATTTTGCATATAGGTCTATTAAGGCATGTAGATTCTGATTATGCACTTAGTTTTACCTTTTGGAAACTTTTAATGGGTTAAATAAATCAAATCTGATTTTCTCTTTCCTCCTTCATTTATGACTCTATGCTTATCCAAATTTGATGAAACTTGACCCACAAGTCATATTTAATGTGTTGGATATGAATTTGTCTTCAATTTTACATATTGGAGTTGTTTGTATATTTATTTAATATTTTGAAGGTTCTACCCACTTTCTCTAACCTGATTTCACCTTTTAAGCAAACTTTCTCCAAATTGGATGAAAATTCACCCAAAGGCTATATTTATTATGTAGATTACAAATCTTAGATTATTTTCCTCTTTCGGAGTCATTTAATATTTTATTTTATACTTTGGGGAAAACACAGATCTTCTTTTCCAAATTGAATTAAATAAATTATTATTATGTGAATTATGTGATACTTCTCCCAAGGAAATTGGGACCCAAGGAACATGATTTTAAACTTAGATTTCTCTTTTGGGATTTATTTTTATGAGATATGGCATATGGCCCATTAGTTCATTATTTATCCAATTAAGTTATGTATGTTCATATTACCTCTAAGTGAATTATGTGGCATATTAATTAATTACATTAAGATGATACATTCTTATTGGGAGCATTCTCTTAAGCCTAACCTCAACCTTGTTTGGCTAAGTCGAAAAGGTCAAACTAGGATAGGGTTCGAGATCTGACATGTTACAACACTACACCCCTTAAAAGGATTTCATCCTCAAAATCTATAGATTCAAACATCAACCACCAACTACTCTCCACCCCTTAAAGGGTTCAACCTAACAAGTCAAACTAAATAATTTTTTAGAGCTACCCACATCTCTTAGTTGTGAAATTTTTAGATATTTATGTTTCTCATGTATCCAACTAATAGTCATACAATCTAGGGTTGAGTTTTAGGTCCTTATGTCTCTAACCTATCAACCCTACATGAACATCAACAAGTCAAAGGGTAGGTCAACTACACCTTTATATCAAACCTAGTCACAACTCCAAAGTCAAAACTAGGGTTAGATTCTACTAAAACTAGAGTTTCTCTTCATTGTGACTTAGTTCAAGAAAACTTTGGGAAAAACCAGAGAAAACATTTTGTTTTGTACATATAGTATTATATGGAAAATAATTTGTTGTGAAAAACTTTAGTGATTGAAAACTGAAATTAGGGCCCAAAAACAAAACGAGAAACTAAGTCACAATATTTCCATATCAAGGTCTTTGTAACCTACTACTTCCTCAAAACCTAATTTCGTCCTCATATCAATACCTTATTGCATAAGAAGATCAACATTGATCAAATCTAGGGTGACCATCTCACCTAGAGGCTACTATCTAAGTCAAAGGTCTAACTAGGGAGACAAAATTGAAATATTCAGATTCTGACTACCATGGGCTTTGATACCATGTTGTAAAAGAATGAAATCACCCCTTTACTAAAAATTTGAAATACCAAACCTCCATTCCCAACATACTCAAAAGGTATGTTGAAAATGGTGTAAAATTTTCAAATATTTATTAATGGTATACAAAACAACCAAAGGGTAGCAACGGAATAAAAACATGACTATATTCAATTTATAAAACAAGGTAACACCTTAAACTTACATGTAGGGTATGTCATAAGGATCCATGTAGAGGAAATCTAAACCACATCAAGACTGTCTCCAAGTTTTAACTTCTCAATCTATGTCCATGTCTATGCCATGTCCACTATATCCTTCACCTAGGGTTGGAAGCATACCCCAACAAGAAGATAAAAATAGAAGACATCGACAAAAGTTGGTATGTGCATACTAAGAAGCAAATTGAGAAATTTATAAAGAATAAGGGACATCAAGATAAAAGGCTTCCCATGCAAGAGATAAGGACTACCCCAAAGAGGGCATGAAAGATAAGAATCATCATCATCATAAAAGAAAATACTTGCCATAATCAAAACAATAAAGTAGTGCCACATAAGAACATATCATTATTTGGGAACATAACCCATCATCAATTTGGGCACATAACCCATCATAAACATCATCAACCTACATGCATGTGAGATAAGCATAGCCCTAGAACACTATAAATAACAATGGCGGCCAAACCTCATAAACTTGAAACTTGATAGAGAAAGGAATATTTCCAATCTTCCAAATGTATATAAAATGGGCCAACCATCATAAAGTTGAAAACCATGGGTACAAGGTTCTTTTCCGTCCTAAAAGAGCAGGAAACATCACAACTGCTCGGCAGGAAATAACACATCTGCAATAAACAAAAACCAATGCAATTACACTACTCTAGTGCTACTGAATCACATAGCATGCTTAATGTAGAGGAAGTAGAAAGTATAGTCAAATTATACCAAAGTAGTCACCACATAAGTGACCAACATATACATCCACCTTACACGTGGGAAAAGATATCACATAAACAACCACATCATAGTGGGTAGATACCATCAACAAGTCCAACATGCACCAAGGCAATAAGATAAGAGTCCAAGAGAGTATCCATGATCACAAGATCAATATCAAATAAGGTAGTTCACATGAACCAAGATTTTTAAAAGAAAAGACATTATTTATAGGCTATTGTCCATAGGACCAAGAGAATGAATAATATAGGTGAATTGCTCAACATGGAGTAATAGGGGATACAACATACCTCAACTTCAGATTCCAAAGTCCAAAGTCACCTCTAGGTCCAAGCCTACACCTCCAAAGAACCTATTATGCATATATGTAGAATGAGGGTTAGGTTTACATCAATTATTCAAAACCCTAAAAATTGCCTTTTTATTATTAATGAATTAAGTTATGAAAACTATTCCACATTGTAGCTTATGTTATTAGGAGTACAAAACTTATTTTATTATATTTTTATGACTTATAAATATTTAGTTATGATTTTTATAAGTAAATTACTAATTAATTAGTTCTATTGAAAAAACATGTTATTAATCATAGGATTTAGTTATTAAAACTTATACCATCAGTTAAATCTTATTTTTCTGATTCTAATGGGTATGTTTCCAAATTTTTTTGACTAGTGATTAATTAGTTATGAATTTTTCAAAATTCGACCAATCAGAAATCACCAAATATCTTTGTCAGCAAATAAATCTCAATCAGTGGTCAAAGCTACTGTGTTGGCCCAATGACATCTGACCAACACGTCACCCACTCAATGCAAAACTCAGCACTGAAGAGAACAAAACTAGAACTCCAATTGATGCTTTTACCCCTAGCGAGAAAACAAAACGAGAAGAGAAAATAGGGGCAAGGAGGTAATCGGTAGAGGGGATTCATCCCCCGATACCTTCTTCGCACTGAGGCAGCGAGAAGAAACATGCCATGGTGCCAGAAGGAAGAGCAGAAAGAGGGAAAACCCACATGTACCCTTTCAGAAGAAATTGGTGGTGTCGACAACCACCGGAGACCTCCAGGGAAAGAAAGAAATTATCCCCGAGCCTTGCCTCAACCTTCTGGACCAGGACGAACCTGCCGTCGCAACTGAGAAGTGTCGACGACACAAGTCCAATTGGGTTGGAGATGCCCAGGGCATATAACAGTGAACCAGTACCGCGAAAAGATCGCAGGGGACCCAGAGAAGCTTTGGGCCCCAAAAACTACAGGTGTCCGAAGATTCCCTGCCGACGAGAAGAAAGGAAGGAGGTGACAAATAGGGGAGGAGAAGAGCAACAAGGAGTTGACACCTGATCAAGATATGGGCTCGAACAATCTAGGCATATATATAGTCTTTGGATGTGGAAGAAGATAAGGAAAGAGAGGGGGAAGGAAACTAAGACCAAGGAGGAAGGTAGGTGGAGAGAAAAGAGAAGAATCAGAGAAGGAGTTCTGCGCACTACTCACAAGGAAACAAGAAACACGAGGTAGGATAAAAATAGCTACCTTTAGATCTAGATCCAACGGCCCAAAACAAACTTGAAAATAGTAAAGACGTGTGACAAAATCAAATACGAAAACCTTACCCAAATCAGAATCTAAATAAAGTGATATTTAAATAATTATGTCTTTTGTCCCCAACTTAAATTGAGGGTTCATAACTTATTCAAATTAAGTGGAATTTTGCACAGAGGACAATTAAGGCATGTAGATTTCGATTATGTACTTAGTTTTGCATTTTGGAAATTTTTAATGGGTTAAATAAATCAAATCTCATTTTCTCTTTCCTCTTTCATTTATGACTCTATGACTATCTAAATTTGGTGAAACTTGACCCACAAGTTATATTTAATGTGTTGGATACTAATTTGCCATAAATTTTACATAATAGAGTTGTTTGTATATTTATTTAATATTTTGAAGGTTCTACTTACTTTCTCTCTCCTGATTTCACCTTTTAAGCAAACTTTCTCCAAATTTGATGAAAATTCACCCAAAGGTTGTATTTGTTATGTAGATTATGAATATGAGATTATTTTCCTCTTTTGGTGTCATTTAATATTTTATTTTATATTTTGGGTAAAACACACATCTTTTCTAAATTAAATTAAATAAATTATTATTATGTGAATAATTTGATACTTGACTCCCAAGGCAATTGGGACCCAAAGAACATGATTTTAAACTTAGATTTCTCTTTTAAGATTTATTTTTATGAGATTTGTCATATGGCCTATTAGTTCATTATTTATCCAAATAAGTTATGTATGTTCATATTACCTCTAAATGATTTATGTGACATATTAAATTACATTAAGGTGATACATTCTTATTGGGAACATTCTCTTAAGCCTAACCTCAACCTTGTTTGGCTAAGTCCAAAAGGTCAAACTTCTAAGATAGGGTTGGAGATCTGATATGTTACAAGTGGTAAGTAGGTCCACTGATGCACAATAAGCCTGAGGGATTTGACTCACCGCCTGAGTACCCAAGTTGAGAGGTAGATTCTGAGATATTCGACCACTCCCATTACCCATTGAGAGGCAGACGTGCTGAGGCCTGCTGCAGATGGAGTCTTACTCGAGAGATAGGCTTAGGAACCCGGGCATACTTTTAAGCCTTGTACAGTGAGATCGTAGCTTGCTGCGATTCTTTCACATGTTGTGGTACACCTCATGTGGGTCCAGGGCATAATAAGATGAATGAGAGGTTAACCAAGTGTGTGCAGTTATTGAATTATTCCTTTGTATGTTTCTGAGTTATTAGTTCTCTTTGAGATTAATCAAGCATGTTCATATATTTATTCACTCTTGAAGATATCTGTAATATCTTGACATATTTATGTTTGCGAATGATTAGTCTCTTTAAAGCTTACTGTTGTAATAATTGATATTAGTTTCTCAACTGTATATCTGTAATTATATGAGTGCTTTAGATTGTTTCTTTGAAGTACTCATTCATTGTGTGAGTAGACTCACCCCTCTACTCACACTTTTTAGGGATAACTCATAGATTGAAGATGTCATTTCATCAGCGTAGATCTACCACAGGAGTTCAGTATGAGATTAGTTAAGTTTAGTCGGTACCTGTCACTCTAGGTCCTTGTATAGAGTTGAGAGAGAGTTCTAAATGATGATTTGTATTTTTATTTCCTTAATAATAGAGTATATATCCGGTTATCATGTTGTACCTATATGGAAGTGTGAGGAACAAAAGGAATGTATGGATGTGTATCATTAATGTTGAGATCATATTAGAGTAATCAAAGTTTAATTCCTTTGTAAAGTTTGTTTATGTGATTGAATGAGAGAAAACAAAGAGTTTTAAATAAAAGAATAAAGTTGGGAGTGAACTTTGTATTAAGTATAATCCCCAAACTTATGTTCTAATCTCATGATTAGTGGTAATCGTGGGATGTTGGTGTAACATGTAGGGCTTGGTACCGAAGAGGTCCATAAATCACTATGTATTATATCAAAAGGAGCTAAAGTAGTTGATTATGAATCAAAAAATGGTAGACGAACATGTAAACTAAGTTGACAAGAATGACAAAGATGGGAGTGAGGCTCCTTATTACAACGAATGAATTGACTAGTACGTAAGCGAGATAGAATATTATCACCTGAATGACCAAGATGACTATGTCACACAGTGGTCGGAAGAACAACATATGATGCATGATGAGACTCGAATGGTGGTGGGTGAACAAGGGATGCAGCTGCGGTGGTGATGGGGTACAACTCTCCGTTACTAGGACATGTTATTAGAGTCCTCCTCGTAGTCAGGTCCTTCACATAAAACCATATGGGTCAAATTTAACAGAGACATGATTATCAACTGTAAATTTACAGACAGACACAAGGTTTTTAATAATTTTGGGCACGACTAAGGAATTTTTGAGGTGTAGGGAATGTGAAGGGACATGAAAAGTTTTAGTTCTGGTGGATTTAACTGGAATAGCTCTACCATTACCAATCACAATGGACCGAATAGAACTCAAGCCAAGAGTAGAATTTAGAGTACCTACACTTGACGTAAGGTGTGAGGTTGCACCTGTGTCCATGTACCAATTGTCATCCGGGGGGTTCAATGTCATCGAAATATATGTGCCTCAGCAATATCAGAGGGCTGAAAATTTTCGACCGTGGGCGTCAGATAAGTGTGTCTGCGACCATAGGAGGTTGGCTGGGTTGCAGGATGGACTGAGTAAGGATACCACAGAGCTAGTGGCTGTTAGAAAGGAGCATCGTGCCCTGGAGCAACTGTTGTTAACGTTGGTTATTGTCGTTCATGCAACAGTGACAGGTGCAATATAATTAACAGTCCAGGCAGATCCGAAATAAGAAGCGAAGAACAAACAAAGAAGGAGATAGAAAATAGGAGTTAGATTCGCAAACCAGATCGTTCATTGAGAAACGAACGTGTTACTTAAAGAAACCAGTGCCCGGCAATCCTCACGGATAGGCACCGTTCTCCCAGTCTTGATCTGGCACGAACCTAAAACTTGCACGTCTCGCTCGCGCACGTCGCACTACTACCAGTGCAGCACAGCAACCGCAGATACCACCGCCTGATAGTTGCATCTGAAGGGAAGGAGAAGTCGCGCTTCGCACAGGAGAACGACTCCACGAAGCGACTCCGGGATGACAACTCTCACACTCGGGATTAGGTCTCTCAAAAAACACAGCGGAAGAAGATTGTTTTCGGTGTCTTTAACCCTAATGACCGGATGAGTATATATAACAACACACGTCCCTAATCCTATTCCCAGTTAGACGCAACACTCGGTTGCTCTCATACACAATACGGAATAAACCGCAAAAGAGAAACACTTTCTAATTAGGATTAAGAAATCTGAATAAGAAAGCAACAATTAATTACACGAGTAATTAATTACTTAGTCGTATTCTAGTATAAAAAGAAGACGGAACACGGAAGACATTCTCCACAAGCCACAAGCCACAAGCCACAAGCCCAAGCCCGAGCCCAGCCAGGCCAGGCCAGGCCAGGCCGGGCGAGGCGAGGCGTGGTGTGGCGTGCGCGCGCATACGTGCGTGCGTTGTGATGTGGCAATCCCACCCTCCAAGGAGGTGAGCATGCCTCCTTCCTAGGACTCCTTTAGACACTAGTGCCCCATGTGATCCTACATATGAGGACCACAAAAGTTCTAGGAGTGAGCAATATGGGATAAAACTTCTTTGCCATTTGCACTAGAAACAACACTACATTCTCACATGTACTTGCTGCACTACATTGGGCTTAACCCATGTTAAATAAATGATTACTACAGTAAATGCACTACAGTTACAAGATGCTACAGTAATTAGCAGCTACAGTAATTAGCATCTACGTAATCATATATCTAACAATCCCTCACAAAGTCCAATGTGTAGTGTGTTCTACCATTCAGTCCTCCATATTGTGCTTTCAGCATATACCTTTCGGTTTGAATCTACCTAAGTTATCTAACTGTGACTCCTGTAGGAACTAGGTGAACAAAAGTCTTGAACATGAACCTTGGGTACAAGAGTATAGGTTGGTAACAACACAATAAAGACATGATAAAAAGAAAACAATGCATTAAGGCCATGCATACAAAATTTTATATCATGATTGATAACAGAGAACAACCCAATTCTCCTGTTGCGGCCTACACAACATCAATCACTTAGTTGGAGTCTCCAAGGATGTACTGCTAACATCATGTCCTAAGACTTGACACCATTAAGAGACTACTCTCTTACTAACTTGCAGTCATGACACTAATAGGTTTCCCAGGGAATAGACACACAGATGTAAGAAGCATCAAACAAGAATACATAGTGTCATCTGATTTACCCGACAACTTGTTATTACCACATTGAACCCAATTTGTGGGATCTCCACTCTTTTGGGTTGGGTTTCTACTGCATGCAAATCTATAGGGGTTTCAGTCCCATTCCCAACCTGGATTTTTCCACTAAAGCCAAGGTAAGACCTTTAGTGAAAGGATCAGCTGTATTATCTTTGGTACCGACGTAGTCCACAGCCACGACCCCATTAGACACTAACTCCCTTACAGATTTCAATCTGACTTGGATGTGTCTACACTGTTTTTTATTGTACTTGGAACTCTTTATCTTAGCAATGGTTGTTGTGTTGTCACAGTGAACTGAAATTGCAGAAAGCGGCTTCATTACCATAGGTAAACTAGACATAAGTCCATGTAGCCATTCAGCTTCCAATCCAATTTCATCTAAAGCACACAACTCTGCTTCAAAAGTGGACCGAGACAATATGGTCTGTTTCTTAGACCTCCAGGAAACAGATCCTCCTCCCAACAGGAATACATATCCTGAGACACCATTACTCCCAGAATTCACGGCAATCCAGCTTGCATCACTATATCCTTCGACTACGGAAGGATGTTTACCATAATGCAGCCCAAGGGAACGTGTTCCCTTGATATAGCTCAGAACTCTGTCAAGAGCTTCCCAATGGGTCTTGTCAGGACAACTGGTGTATCTACTTAACTTGTTCACGGCAAACACAATGTCTGGGCGTGTACAGTTCATAAGATACGTCAAACTTCTGATAATCTGAGAGTATTGTAATTGAGACACTGGAACCCCAGTCTCATTCTTGAACAAGGGCTTGGATGAATCATATGGAGTCTTAACAGGTTTACGTGATGTGTACTCAAACCTCTCCAGTATCTTCTCAACATAGTGAGACTGAGAGAGAGTTATACCATCAGTAGACCTTATGATTTTAAGCCCTAAAATCACATCAGCGATACCATATCCTTCATCTCAAACTTGCTACACAAGAATGACTTTGTCTCTTTTACTACTTTCATATCGGAACCAAAAAGTAGGATATCATCGACGTATAAGCATAACAAAATGAATCCATTATTGACAATCTTGCAGTAGAGACACTTATCAAATTCATTAGAAATAAAGCCAAACGATGATATCACAGAATCAAACTTCTCATGCCATTGCTTAGGGGATTGTTTCAAGCCATATAATGACTTAACAAGTTTATACACTTTGGACTCATTCCCACGACCCACAAATCCCTCAGGTTGTTCCATATATATCTCTTCTTGAAGATCACCGTGTAAAAACACGGTCTTCACATCCATCTGATGGATATAGAGATTATAAATGGAAGCCAATGCTAAAAGCACTCGGATTGTGGTCATACGGGAAACATGTGAATAGGTATCAAAATAGTCTATTCCTTCCCTTTATGTGTAACCCTTAGCAACTAACCTAGCCTTATACTTATTGATTGTCCCGTCTGCATTAAGTTTCTTCTTAAAAATCCATTTGCAACCAACTACAGAACAACCAGGAGGCAAATCCACCAATTCCCAAGTTTCATTCGAGAGAATTGATTGGATTTCATCATTAACGGCTTCTTTCCAAAACTTAGCTTCTGGAGATTCCATAGCTTGTTTGAAAGTAACAGGATCATCCTCAACATTGTAAGTGAGAAACTCACTTCCAAAGTCCTTTGATGTCCTAGGTCGTTTACTTCTCCTTGGTTCAACTATTTCTTCAGAATCATCAGATTCAGAAATAGCTTGTTCTGAGTCACCCCCCACATTTGTCATCCTTTCCACATAATCGGGAATGGAACCTGTGGTAAATGAATCTTCTTGAGAAACTTCATTGGGCACACCAGTTTTCATAGGAAACACATCCTCAAAGAATGTTGCATCACGTAATTCTACAATTGTATTGACCTCAATGCCAGAGATATCTGATTTTACAATCAGGAATCTATAAGCATAACTTGTCTCTACATAACCCAAGAATATGACATCAACCGTTTTCGGTCCTAATTTCTTCCTTTTGTGTTCAGGGACAAGTACCTTTGCAAGGAACCCCCACACTCGAAGATATTTAAGACTCGATTTCCTTCCTCTCCACAACTCAAACGGACTCCTCTCTGAATGTTTATGAGGAACTCTATTCAGAATATGACAAGCCGTATTCAAAGCTTCCCCCCACATAAAGTTGGGTAATCCAGATGTTTGGAGTAAGGTATTTACCATATCTATTAAGGTTCGGTTTTTACGTTCAGCTATCCCATTTGATTGTGGTGAATAAGGAGCAGTGACCTCATGAACTATACCATGTAATTGACAAAACTCCAAAAACAAATTCGAGGTATACTCTCCTCCCCTATCAGACCTTAATCACTTAAGTACTTTACCGGTTTGAGTTTCGGCTTCTTTCTTATAAATTTGAAATTTATCCAATGCCTCATCTTTACTTCTAAGTAAAAAGACATAACAGTATCTACTCGCATCGTCAATAAAAGTTATAAAATAACGCTTTTGATCCCTCGTAGCAACACCATTAAATTCACAGATATCTGTATGAACTAAATCCAAAATTTTCAAAATCCTGTTCATAGAATGAAAAAGTTTCCTAGGCAATTTAGCTTGTACACAGATTTCACATTTATTGTTGCTAATTTCAGATTTAGGGATCAAATCTAGATTCATCATACGCTTCATTACACGAGTAATTAATTCGCTGTACGGGATCCCTTGTTGTCTTGGAATAGCACCTTCACCTTGTCCCTGACGACTCTTGCTGTTTTTCCAGATTTGAGAACAATGAGCATCAAATCCTTTGACATGGGTGCAAACATCCACTGACGAACTAAGGCATCCAGCTGTGCAAACGTGGCATCGTCAAGATCAGTAGGTCAAGCAGTATCGTCAATGTGGGAAGTGGATTTGAAGATGCAATTCGAACAGATCAGCCCAAGAGGAATACTCATCGTCCTTGAGATCTAGAGCAACTGGAATCAGACTATAATTTTCTAATAAATGTTTGTGCTCCCTAGAGAAGATAGACAATGTTTTTATGGTTATTATGTAATAGTTACTAATTGTTGAAGTCCAACTACTACAATTCTTGTACACTTCTTCTTTCAAGTAAAAGAAAACATAGCATCTTCAACTGTCATTTTCTACTTTACCAATACTTCCACGTTGTATAATGTAATGAATAATTGATGTATAACCTCATTTGCAACCAACTTTTTAATAATATAGTTGTTTATTTACGGTACTTCAATGGAAACCCATTAATCATCCCTACCAACACATGATCTAGGCGTTTTCTAAGAGATCACATTCAAGAAGTCGAGCAGTGATGTTTTCTTTCAAACAAGAAGTCACGAGACTAGATAGTACATTTTTACGGATCAAGTTGGTCCTTAACGTAAGTTAGATTCGAGAAGAACACAAAGTAAGACCAATCACCTATTGAAGTTATAGATGATTTAATCACACCTTGATCTTTTCTTTTCTTAATTTCATTTTAGTTTTGTATGCCTCCCGCGAGGGAGAAATTGCATTGACTCTAAGCTTCGTCTCCTAATACTTTGACAAGACCCGTAGCTGCTAAGGAGCTCCATGTACACAAGACCGGGTGCGTGTCTTGAAAAGTCACTAACAACTTTATGGTAGGAATCTTACGGTGACGTGTGAGCTAGTTTGCCTATACTCGGATCTGGGCCCCCGACTAATGGTTAATGTCCGTTTGATTGTCTGCAGGCCAACTCCGTTCAACAGGTCTGTGAACCCAACATGCACGGTCTCAGTCATTAAAAACATACTTCTTTAGTTATCAAAAAGCATACAAGTAGAGAAATAAAGTTATTATTTGATAAGGTACGTAGGAACGGCAGGAGGATGTGTCTGGGTTTCGAACTATTTCCAAGTCTCTCATTTAAAGAATTTTTTCACTGTCTTAGACAGAGCCCGCATCCTTTTTCCAGCCATAGCCCGGATAACTGACGGGTGATAAATCCAGCGCTCCACAGCGTGGCTCGAACCCGGCTCCCCCCGGAGGGGGACACTGTGCCTTACCAGCTGAGGTAACACTGACCGGGTCATGTCTCTCATTTAAGTAGTATGGTCACCGTATGGAAAAATATGAATCCCTTTTAACTCATGTCTCTCATTAGTAAGGGCTAGTTAGTTGGTGGGATGTAGTCGGATGATAAAGTGTGTGTATGATATATATTTTTATATTTTAAACGTATACAACTGCACCCTACTACACCCAATCAACTAGCCCTTACTAATGTTTTTACGTAAACGAGAAAATAATGGTAAAAGTTGACACCCTCATCTACATTGTCTCCCCAACAATAAATACAATCCAATAAGACTAATGTTGAAATATTATTGAGTAAAAAATATAAACATGATATATATAGGTTAATTGACACTCAAAGATGGTTCATTGACACCTAGAAATAGTTCATTGACACCCAAAATATAAAAATGACGCCCAAGTAAATAATGTACGTGCTGAATCACATCTAAGGTAATTGACAACCAAACACTTAAGGTAATTCACAATAAAAATAACATAAGGGCGCCCATAAATGGTTATTGACACCCAAAAATGGTTAATTGACACTCAAAATGATTTTTTGACACCCAAAAGTATAAAAATGGCACCCAAATAAGGTATTGACAATAAAAAATAATGTAACGACGTCTAAATAGGTTTGTTTGACACTCAAAAATTTTAACAATTTTTTACCGCTATTTAGTCATTTTGGGCCCTATTTAGCCATTTCAAGAAGTTATGGCGCCCATAAACGACTATTGACACTAAAAAATGGTTAATTGATGCCTAAAATTATTCATTGACACCCAAAAGTATAAAGATAGTGTCCAAATAAGGTATTGACAACCGAAACAACATAACGACGCCTAAATAAGTTTGTTTGACACCCAAGAACATCTTAATGGATCCCAAGTATAGTTTTACGCGTTAAATATGGTATAACGGTACTTCACTCCTATTAACAACTTAATGACGCCCAAAAAACACTAATTGACACCCAAAGATGGTTAATTGATTCTCAAAATAGTTCATTGAAACCCAGAAGTATAAAGACGCCCATAAATGACTATTGACACCAAAAAATGGGTATTGACATCCAAAATAGTTCATTGACACTCAGAAATATAAAGATGGTGAATTGATACCCAAAGATGGTTACTTGACGCCCACAATGGTTCATTGATATCCAAAAGTATAAAGATGACGCCTAAATAAGGTACTGACAACCAAAAATAGCATAACAATGCCCAAATAAGTTTGTTTGGCACCCAAAATTTTTAGCCTTTTTGGACGTTATTTAGCCATTTTTTGCCGCTATTTAGTCATTTTTTGGTGCTATTTTTTCTTTTTGGGTGTTTTTAACCATTTGTATATCAACATTACTCTTGTTTAATTTGAATATATTTTTATCACAAATTTAATGGTTTTTATTTCGTTCAAAAAATTCATCACGGTTTACAAATTATAAATAAAATAATTTTCTCTCTCATCACATCACCTGTTCATATCATTTTTGTATTTTTATGTTAAAAATGTATCAATATAATTCTTTGGGGGCGGGGAGTAGCTCGGGTGGTGCGGCTCGGTAAGTCCCAGAAAAGAGACCCGGGTTCGACCCTCGGTGAAAATCACCGGGGTGCAGTTAAGGCCCCATGTTATTGAGCGCGCCGCGGTGCCCCCATGTACGCGGCTGGTTCCGAGGTTTACCTTGTCTGCGGGGGTCACAAAAGTGGCGCTCGTGCGAGAGGGGTTCCTCGTCATAAAAAAAATTCTTGTAGGAATGTATTTTTTATAACAAATCTAACGGTTTTTGTTTCGTCATAAATTTCATCACGGTTCAAAAGTTATAAACAAAACAAATTTATTTATCAATTACACAACCTCCAACTCATCCAATTAAAATCTGTCACGTCATACACCCCAAATCAATTTTTCCCCAAACAAAGCCACCCAACCGGCCGCACGGAACACCCGCGTGTGAGGAGTGTTGCGCTTGACTATATCATTTTCGGTAATATTTATTCCTGTCAGCACGCATGGATGCGTGCGGAGGCTAGCTAATGCAGATATTTATTGCTCATCACGAATAGATAGATACCAACGTAGCAAAGTTGCCATCTTTTCATGTGAAAGATACCTGCTTAACCTTTTTCATCATGATCAGCGGTAAAACGATGAGAAAAGACTGGGATCATATTAGAATAGCTGATACACAGACGCTTTTTGTGAAGACATGGGTGGATTTTAGCTGTTTAAAAGTGCTTTCTGCCTCAAACAATTGTGAAAAGCATGGCTCTTCTTTTTGCCATAAATATATCATAATTTACTGATCTTCCATTTTATATATAATCTGACCATGATCGACCTAACGTGTACTCTAGTTTGGACCAATTGACACGGCTTAACCCTTGGCAATAGATCGAATAGGTCATGTTCACACACATCCCCATCATATTAATGCAGTAAGTACTACGCATTCAACTCAAGTACGACATGACACCTAATAAATTCTCAATGTTGACTGTCCATGTGAACTAGCAAGTTTTCAACTATTCCAGGGCTTCTCACCGTCACGCACTCTGATATATACCTCCGAAGCCATCAATGTTAACAAGTTGAACATCAATGTTAACAAGTCTTCCTTTGCGGCTTTGCCACACCGTTGGTGAGCGAAAAGGGACTAGGCGCTAGCATTACATGTCTCCTGTATACATGCAATCTGTGCACAACCGCTGGACTCTTTCTCCATGAGACCATACGAGACGGCGGCAAGATCCCATGGCAATGGCGAAAGGAGGTCTGCTTGATTCACAGATTCCTACACCATCATAACATCAGCTGCATCTGCGTGCTACCTGAGGGAAACATGGTGGCACACACCCTGGTCGTGTGGGCAAGGACAAACATGGCGGCACACACCCTGGTCGTATGGGCGAAGCCTCACCAAGGAGCAGTGCGCTTCGGATCGCAAACGGCGAGTTCAGCGTGAGAAAAATCTGTTGTTAATATAGGTTATCGTCGTTCATGCAATAGCGACAGGTGCAAAATAATTAACAGTGCAGGCAGATCCAAAATAAGAATCAAAAAACAAACGAAGCAGGAGAACAAAAAACAAGAGTTAGATTCGCAAATCAGATCGTTCGTTGAGAAACGTTCGTTGAGAAACGAACGTGTTACTTGAAAAAATCAGTGCCCGACAATCCTCGCAGATAGACACCGTTCTCCCAGACGCGATCGGACACGAACCTAGAACTTGCACGCCTGGCTCGCGCTCGACGTAGTAACGTCGCACTGCTACCAGTGCAGCACAGCAACCGCAGGAACCACCGCCTGACAGTTGCGTTTGAGGACAGGAAGGAGGAGTCGCACTTTGCTCAGGAGGATAACTCCACAAAGCAACTCTGGGACGAAGCTCTCGCACTCTGGATTAGGGCACACAAAACACACGGCGGCAGAAGACTGTTTTCGGTGTGTTTAACCCTAATAACCGGATGTGTATATATAGCCACGCACATCCCTAATCCTATTCCCAGTAAGACGCAAATGCTCGGTTGCTCTTGTACACAATGCGGAATAATCCGCAAAGGAGAAACACTTTCTAATTAGGATTAAGAAATCCGAATAAGAAAGCAACAATTAATTACACGAGTAATTAATTACTTAGTTGTATCCTAGTGCAAAAAGAAGATGGAAGACATTCTTCACAATCCACAATAAGCCCGAGCCCGAGCCCGGCCCGGCCAGGCGAGGCGTGGCGTGTCGCGCGCGGGCGCACGCGTGTGTGTGTGCGTTGTGATGTGGTAACTCCACCCACCAAGGAGGTGAGCATACCTCCCTCCTAGGACTCCTTTGGACACTAGTGCCCCATGTGATCCTGCATATGAGGACCAAAAAAGTTCTAGGAGTGAGCAATATGGGATAAAACTTATTTGCCATTTGTACTAGAAACAACACAACATTCTCACATGTACTTGCTGCACTACATTGGACTTAACCCATGCTAAATAAGTGATTACTACATTAAATGCATTAAATGCACTACAGTAACCAGTCGCTACATAACAGCAGCTATGTAATCACGTATCTAACAATCCCCCACAAAGTCCAATGTGTAGTGTGCTCTACCATTCAGTCCTCCATACTGTGCTTTCAGCAGATACCTTTCGATTTGAATCTACCTGAGTTATCCAACTGTGACCCCTGTAGGAACTAGGTGAACAAAAGTCTTAAACCTGAACCTTGGGTACAAGAGTATAGGTTGGTAACAACACAATAAAGACATGGTAGAAAAAGGAAAACAATACATTAAGGCCATGCATACAAAATTTTATATCATGATTGATAACAGAGAACAACCCAATTCTCCTATTGCGGCCTACACAACATCAATCACTTAGCTGGAGTCTCCAAGGATGTACTGCTAACATCCTGTGGCAACACATCCCACTATCACACAGACAACGAGGTGTTACGCGAAACGTGCGGAAATCACCATAACCACAGATTATCGAAAACACGGGTTAATTAAAACCGATTGTGGAAAACTGATAAATTGAGAAACTATTACATTCCAGTCCACATCCTGCAAGAAAACAGGTTATATAATCATATACAAGCCTTGATACATGTCCACAGCCTAGAGCAACAGCTGTCCTGCCATCATACGAGTTCATCACCTGTTCATACATATAGAGGCCCACATCCGGCCAACAGCAGGATATACAAAATATCTACAGATGTACATCGTGAAACAACGTCAAAACACTGTCAAGGACCTGAGAGTACAGAGATGACTCTAGACTCTATCACAAAACATCCAAAACAACAGCACGTCCATCGCTTGCCTTCTACTGTTCTTATTGCTGCTCGGCCGCAACTCCGCGACCACCACCGTGTCTAGCTCGACCACCTAAAAAGGGTGTAACTCAGTGGAGTGAGACAATTAAACGGTGTCCCAGCGGGAAACATAACTCCCCGCCAAAACTACAAAACCTCAGATGAATATAGAAGCTAACTGATAAAGAGTATAACATGACAAGAGCAGTTAAATAAGGTAAAGTTGTTCATACATAGCAAGCTTACCGGGAGTACAAGTATTTCTTTGTGGAACATGATTAGTCAAGACAAGATATATAAGTCCTACTACATATGAGAAACATATAAGCAACTGCAAGATATAATGAGAGTAACTACACAAACAAGGCCTCGACCAATATTTTGTGTTTGTCTTAAGCAGTAATACTATTCGGCTGAATTATGTATTATTATGCCCTACGGAAGTGAGCTTTACCGCTCAAATCCAACCTTCGGTTGCGAAACCCAAGCCGGTGCCATACAAGGTCAATAGGAGAGTCGGACTCCACGGCCTCGCCCCTCGTGGTCAGTGCACGAGTACAAAACAAGCAGGACCACAGTCTCATGCTGAAGTGGTCTTAGCCACAGGGTCAGGCTACCCTCTGCCTAGCCCGCCTTGGTACAGGTCTCAGCGCAAGTGAAAGTGAGCCACGGGCCTGTTCACTGTGCTCTGAGCCATGAACGCATTCATGCTCCTCATATCACATATCCTGAGCCATGGGCCTATTTACCATGCTCTTCATCACAATCAGGCTATGGGCCTGAATCCGCACCCTTGAGTCTACAACCACAGTTGCACTCTTACCTCCTCACTTTAGGCTAGGAGAAACCTCGCATATTCAACAATATGTGCTCCGGGTTAACCCGCAGGAGAACCCGTTTCACAATCACCAAATCCTGACGATGATGGATCTATGGCCAGGGAAACTACATGATAGATTTCACTGTGATTACTTAGTATCTTTTAGATGGATTGCAAGATTCAACCAAGTTGTATAACATGCAAGCTATAAAAGGAAATAAACAACATAAACTCATCATTATGCCTTTACTACAATTCACATCATATTGATCCATCACAAGGATCCCACATCACATGTTATCACTTGGCCTCTTGCCAATCATCCGGATCCATCTCAAGGATCATCACCTATCATGGGATCTCAATCCCTCATCACATAGTGCCACTGCCTCTCAAGGCTTATATCATCATCATGGAACATCATTCATAATGTACCTGTCATCTCATTGTTCACATATAATCATTCCTCATAGCCTTTCATTTAGCTATGCATTACTCGCATGGTTAGCATCATTCAATAATCAACATGAATAACTTAGAGACTTATATTATTAATACAGGGTGACATTTAGGGTTAAGCGTATTATTAACACAAAATAACATTAGTAGATGTAACCTTTACTTAACTCATGCCTCATCTCATGATCTCATGTATAAGTCATAGCATTAGGCAAACCCTAATGCATGCTCATTATTTCTCTTATCATAATAAGACAAATAAGGTGCTCACCCTCGTGTGTATAACCATATTAATATTTGACGAACAAGCTTTATCGTAAAGAACATTATCATGCAACAAGTCACCATGGATTAACAAAAGTATAGCCGACACATTAGCTTTCTATGACAAGCTGAACCCTCACAAGAAGTACTCAAAACCCTCACTAAAAACCATACCGGGCAGGGCTCACCCTCACCCAAGACTGTACTGTGCAACACATGAAAGGTGACTCACCCGTGCACTGTGCCGGGCAACACATACCGGGCGAGCAGCACAGGAATCAGGCGTGTCGGGTACTTGTGTCGTGCAGAAGGGTATCGGGTGACACAGTTGGGCGATACAAGGCATATCGTGCATGGGTGTGTCGTGCAAGGGTCTAACGCATTCTGTCGGGCGAGCAACTCTGTCGGGCGAGCAGCTCTGCCGGGTGAGCAGCTCTACCGGGCGAGCAGCTCTACTGGGCGTCATGGTGCTGGGAAAGATCAAGCTCAAGGGCGTGCAAGGATAGCGTGCACCTTATCTAGGCGTGCAAGGCTGGTGCCGGGAACCCAAAGGTGGCTCGCACGCCCAACACAACACAGAACTAACAACAACTACCGAGATGGGTATACCAGGCAAGATGTTTCATAAGCATGTCGTGCAGGGGGTCTAGGTCAAGAGGGCTAGCGGGAAGCACCTCCCCATGCCCATATCGTCCAAGGTACATATCAAACAAGGGTTATGTACTACCTCACACACATGGACACCCGAAACCCTAGAGAAGGGTCACCACCAAACCGAGCTCACCCTTCTAGCTCATTGTGAGAAGAAGGTGTTGCTTAAGCAACTAGGATACAAGCTCACCTCAATCGACTGAGAAGGAGGAGTGTTGCTCATGGCACTAGAATCTCAAACTCACTCTTCTAGACCAAGGGGAGAAAGGAGTGTTGCTCACCTACAAACCCTAGATCACAAGGATCGACCAACAAGAAAGCTAAATAAGATCCAAGCTACTAACATGCATATAAGCAAGATCATAGCAAGAGATAAAGTAGTTAGGGTTAGAAGTTATGCAACCCGCCTTAAGAAACTCTAAGCTCCAAGCTCCAAGCACCACCAAGCAAGGAATATGGAGGCTCCAAGGCTATCGGCCACCACTTGTTCCTCTAAGGTGTGTCGGCCGATAAGCTGCTCCTTCCAAGGGAGTATCGGCCACCACTAGCAAGGAAGAGGGGGATATCGACCACCAACTAGCAAGGGAGAGGGTTGTGTCGTGCAACAAGGTGGAGAGGAACCAAAGGGACCTTAAGCTAAGGAAAGAACCGCCTATATATAAGGAAAGGGAGGAGGAAACAAGGTTGGTTCAAGCAAGGTGTCACTTGCCTAGGGACACTTGTCCTAGTGCACGAGCCACTACTCTAGCAAGCTCCATACACATGTCCAAGATGTGCTCCAAGTGTCCACTAAACAAGGTCAAGTCTAGGGCAAGCATCATGGGTGACACAACATGTTGCTCCTCGGGAGACACACTCCATTGGCCGATACACATCCACACTTGGCCGATACAAGGCTCAACCCTAAGCAAAGCAAGGCACCTCAAGGCCCAACAAGCTCAACTAGGCCCAAAAGAACTCAGGCAACAATCCCAAGCCTACTTCTCAACCCTAGAGGAGGCAAAGAGAGAGGAAAACACCAAACAAGGTGGAAAACTTGCCTACAAACCCTAGACTTGGGTTATTTGCAAGTAGCACCTCCAACTCTCAACAAAGCACAACCAAACCCTAATCACCACTAAAGGTGATTAGCAAACACCAAAGCACCAGGGTTAAGCAAAGCAAATAGGGTAAACCCTAAACGAAGGTCAGGGTCCTTACACATCCTGTCCTAAGACTTGACACCATTAAGAGACTACTCTCTTACTAACTTGCAGTCATGACACTAACAGGTTTCCAGGAGATAGACACACAGATGCTAGAAGCATCAAACAAGAATACATAGTATCATTCGATTTACCCGATAGCTTGTTATTACCACATTGAACCCAATTTGTGGGATCTCCACTCTTTTGGGTTGGGTTGCTACTGCCTGCAAATCTATAGGGGTTTCAGTCCCATCCCCAACCTGGATTTTTTCACTAAAGCCAAGGTAAGACCTTTAGTGAAAGGATCAGCTGTATTATCTTTGGTACCGACGTAGTCCACAGCCACAACCCCATTAGACACTAACTCCCTTATAGATTTCAATCTGACTTGGATGTGTCGACGCTGTTTTTGATTGTACTTGGAACTCTTTATCTTAGCAATAGTTGTAGTGTTGTCACATTGAACTGAAATTGCAGGAAGCGGCTTCATTACCATAGGTAAACTAGACATAAGTCCATGTAGCCATTCAGCTTCCATTCCAGATTCATCTAAAGCACACAACTCTGCTTCAAAAGTGGACCGAGACAATATGGTCTATTTCTTAGACCTCCAGGAAACAGCTCCTCCTCCCAATAGGAATACATATCCTGAGACACCATTACTCCCAGAATTCACGGCAATCCAGCTTGCATCACTATATCCTTCGACTACGGAAGGATGTTTACCATAATGCAGCCCAAGGGAACGTGTTCCCTTGATATAGCTCAGAACTCTGTCAAGAGCTTCCCAATGGGTCTTGTCGGGACAACTGGTGTATCTACTTAACATTTTCACGGCAAACACAATGTCTGGACGTGTATAGTTCATAAGATACATCAAACTTCCGATAATCTGAGAGTATTGTAATTGAGATACTGGAACCCCAGTCTCATTCTTGAACAAGGGCTTGGATGAATCATATGGAGTCTTAACAGGTTTATGTGATGTGTCCTCAAACCTCTCCAATATCTTCTCAACATAGTGAGACTGAGAGAGAGTTATACCATCAGTAGACCTTATGATTTTAAGCCCTAAAATCACATCAGCGACACCCATATCCTTCATCTCAAACTTGCTACACAAGAATGACTTTGTCTCTTTTACTACTTTCATATCGGAACCAAAAAGTAGAATATCATCGACGTATAAGCATAACAAAATGAATCCATTATTGACAATCTTACAGTAGAGACACTTATGAAATTCATTAGAAATAAAGCCAAACGATGATATCACAGAATCAAACTTCTCATGCCATTGCTTAGGGGCTTGTTTCAAGCCATATAATGACTTAACAAGTTTACACACTTTGGACTCATTCCCACGACCCACAAATCCCTCAGGTTGTTCCATATATATCTCTTCTTGAAGATCATCGTGTAAGAACGCGATCTTCACATCCATATGATGAATATAGAGATTATAAATGGAAGCCAATGCTATAAGCACTCAGATTGTGGTCATACGGGAAACAGGTGAATAGGTATCAAAATAATCTATTCCTTCCCTTTGTGTGTAACCCTTAGCAACTAACCTAGCCGTATACTTATTGATTGTCCCATCTGCATTAAGTTTCTTCTTAAAAATCCATTTGCAACCAACTGCAGAACAACCAGGAGGCAAATCCACCAATTCCCAAGTTCCATTTGAGAGAATTGATTGGATTTCATCATTAATGGCTTCTTTCCAAAACTTAGCTTCTGGAGATTCCATAGCTTGTTTGAAAGTAACAGGATCATCCTCAACATTGTAAGTAAGAAACTCACTTCCAAAGTCTTTGGATGTCCTAGACCGTTTACTTCTCCTTGGTTCAACTATTTCTTCAGAATCATCAGATTCAGAAATAGCATGTTCTGAGTCACCCCCCACATTTGTCATCCTTTCCACATGCTCGGGAATGGAACCTGTGGTAAATGAATCTTCTTGAGAAACTTCATTGGGCACACCAGTTTTCATAGGAAACACATCCTCAAAGAATGTTGCATCACGTAATTCCACAATTGTATTGACCTCAATGCCAGAGATATCTGATTTTACAATCAGGAATCTATAAGCATAACTTGTCTCTACATAACCTAAGAATATGGAATCAACCGTTTTCGGTCCTAATTTCTTCCTTTTGTGTTCAGGGACAAGTACCTTTGCAAGGCACCCCCACACTCAAAGATATTTAAGACTCGGTTTTCTTCCTCTCCACAACTCAAATGGACTACTCTCTGAATGTTTATGGGGAACTCTATTCAGAATATGGCAAGCCGTATTCAAAGCTTCCCCCCACATAAAGTTGGGTAATCCAGATGTTTGGAGTAAGGTATTTACCATATCTATTAAGGTTCGGTTTTTACGTTCAGCTATCCCATTTGATTGTGGTGAATAAGGAGCAGTTACCTCATGAACTATACCATTAATTGGAAAAATTCCAAAAACAAGTTCGAGGTATACTCTCCTCCCCTATCAGACCTTAATCGCTTAAGTACTTTACCGGTTTGAGTTTCGGCTTCTTTCTTATAAATTTGAAATTTATCCAATGCCTCATCTTTACTTCTAAGTAAAAAGACATAACAATATCTACTCGCATCGTCAATAAAAGTTATAAAATAACGTTTTTGATCTCTTGTAGCAACACCATTAAATTCACAGATATCTGTATGAACTAAATTCAAAATTTCTGAATTCCTATTCACATAATGAAAAGGCTTCCTAGGCAATTTAGCTTGTACACATATTTCACATTTATTGTTGCTAATTTCAGATTTAGGGATCAAATCTAGATTCATCATATGCTTCATTGAGGCAACATTAACATGTCCCAAACGTGAATGCCATACATCGAATGAAACAAGATTCATGCAAACAGAACTATAATTATTCAAATTTAAAACGGAATTTGAAATAGGTTCAACATGAATCTTAAACAAGTTCTCCACATCACATAAGTACCCTTTGCCAAAAAACAAAGAATCACGAAGGCGTGTAATAATAGTCTTATTACATTTACAGTCTACTCTATAACCTTCTCTAACTAATATGACGTCACTAAGGATATTGCGTCGAATGGTTGGAACATGTCTGACCCTGCTAAGAGTCAAAACCTTCCCCGAAGGGAACTTCAAGTCCACCCGTCCTTCGCCTTTGACTTCTGCAGAGCTGGAATCGCCCAAAGTCACGGACCGACCTCGAGAGGCCTGATAAGACACAAACAGGGATTTATCAGCACACACATGTACATTAGCCCCAGTGTCAATTATCTAATAAAGTGGTTTAAATATAGAAAGAATTTCAGGTTTAATAGACATGTACCCATCATTGAGGTTCAAGGATGCAGTCATCATATTGACAACAGCCTCCTCAGTTGCAGATGTGGTAGCTTTCTTTGCCTTCTTAGTAGGACAATCCTTGTTCCAGTGGCCAACCTGTCCACAAGTCCAACAAGGTTTGTTCTTCGGTTTCTTTTGGATCTTTGTCTTGAGTTTATGTGCATTCTTAGATTTCTTATCTTTGGTGTTTTTCGTAGAAGTAAGATTAACAGTTGGATTTGCATCAGTAGGCACCTTGACCCCTTTCTCCTTTAAGATGTTCTTGTATATTAATATCCATCATTAATTCATCCATGGTGTGTGTCCCTTTGCGATTCTTTAGAGACATACCAAACGGCTCCCATGACTTAAGGAATTTTTCTATGATAGACATAACAACAAATTTCTCAGGCAACACCATCTTGACATCTGAGAGTTCATGAACTAGGAGTTGTAGATCGAGTGTTTGATCAGAAACTGACTTGCCCTCAACCATCTGAAACTTAAGAAATTTAGACACGCATTATTTTTCAACACCTTGATTTTCAGTGCTAAAATTCTTAATTAACAATTCCCATAAAACCTTGGACATAGTGACTGGCGGCTTTGAGTAAGAATCATAGAGTTTGTTATTTAAACCAAACAGAATCAAACCGTGACACGTTTTATCACCCTTCTTCCAATTAGCAATAATGTTTGCATTATCAGGAATTGTTTCATCAGATACAGGTTCAGTTTCAACTAAATACTGATCATAACCCGCAATATTCAGCCAAATTTCTATACGACTCTGCCAACGGGCAAAGTTCGTACCAGTAAACTTTTCAGGCATATTGGTTGTATCAATTTTACATCCCGAACCACCCTAACCGGCCATAGTTAATTAACGACAGAAATATGATTTCTTTAAGAATGTTGTTAATATAAGTTATCGTTGTTCATGCAACAACGATAGGTGCAAAATAATTAACAGTGCAAGCAGATCCAAAATAAGAATTGAAGAACAAACGAAGCAGGAGAACAGAAAACAAGAGTTAGATTCGCAAACGAGATCGTTCGTTGAGAAACGAACATGTTACTTAAAGAAATCAGTGCCCGGCAATCCTCGCGGATAGGCACCGTTCTCCCAGACGCGATCCGGCACGAACCTAGAATGTGCACGTCTCGCTCGCGCTCGACGTAGTCGCGTCGCACTGCTACCAATGCAGCACAACAACCGCATGAACCACCGCCTGACAGCTGCGTTTGAGGACATGAAGGAGGAGTCGCACTTTGCTCAGGAGGACAACTCCACAGAACAACTCCGGGATGAAGCTCTAACACTCTGGATTAGGGCACACAAAACACACGGCAGCAAAAGACTATTTTCGATGTGTTTAACCCTAATGACCAGATGTGTATATATAGCCACGCACGTCCCTAATCCTATCCCCAGTAAGACGCAAACACTCTGTTGCTCTTGTACACAATACGGAATAATCCGTAAAAGAGAAACACTTTCTAATTATGATTAAGAAATCCGAATAAGAAAGTAACAATTAATTACACGAGTAATTAATTACTTAGTTGTATCCTAGTGCAAAAAGAAGACGGAAGACATTCTCCACAATCCACAATCCACAATCCACAATAAGCCCGAGCCCAAACCCGACCCCGGCCAGGCAAGGCGTGGCGTGGCGCGCGCGCGTGCGTGAGTTGTGATGTGATAACCTCACCCATCAAGGAGGTGAGCATACCTCTCTCCTAGGACTCCTTTGGACACTAGTGTCCATGTGATCCTACATATGAGGACCACAAAAGTTCTAGGAGTGAGCAATATGGGATAAAACTTCTTTGCCATTTGTACTAGAAATAACACAACATTCTCACATGTACTTGCTGCACTACATTGGGCTTAACCAATACTAAATAAGTGATTACTACATTAAATGCATTAAATACACTACAGTAACCAGCTGCTACATAACAGCAGCTACGTGATCACGTATCTAACCGAATCTCGGTGACTTCTTGATTCAAGAGCCTCCTCGGGTTTTATGGGTTTTAAGTGGACACATGCTATTTTTTTGTGTTCCTTTTCCTTGTGGAATTCACGTAGGGCGCTGCGCTTTCCTGTACACCGGCTTTCTTCTTTGCTCGGTTCAGGGACCCGATTGTTTTTTAATGAAGAAGGGAGGTCCATTCATCCCGTTTCTCATTCGGGCAACAAAAAAAAGGCTTACATTAATGACAGCTCCATGTTGTACACGGGATGGGCAATTAGCGCCTCATCAGAAGAAAAAAAAAATTCCGAAGCCCCCCTCACATATCCCAAAATTTCTGAATATTCCTCTTCTTTGTCAAATCTCAAATAACCCCCATTAGTTTAACCAAATTCTGGAGTGCCCCTTACTCTTAACGGATTCCGTTACCTGCTGTTAGAGAACTAGCGAGTTGTGTTTTATTCCACTAGCACTATCGTCCATATTGGCTAACTATGTTATGAAATCGTACTGTATATTAATAATGATAATAACGATAACAATAGTAATATAATATATGGCTATTATTATTTTAGTAATATATAATATTAGAAAATGTAAAGCCGCTTTTCAATACTATACAAACACAAGGTCCCTATCAGCACTACTATAGAAATAGCTTATAACGTCACATTTAGAGACGTCAGTTATTACCGAAAATCGACGCCTAAATCCTACAACGTCAACTAATTACAGAGACCGACATCTATATTTGAAGACCGGTCAGACATGGGTATCATTTTTTATTAAACGTCGGCTCCCTAAATCGAACCGATGCCTAACATAGTCCGCCAAATTCAATTTTTTGAGAGACAAAAATTATCCCCCAAAGTTTCACATACGGCGTCAGTTTTCTACCTAATAAACGACGCCTAACGACGAAAAAAATTACCTCCAAAGGTCGTCGGTTTTTGTAGAAAAACCGATGTTGATCAGGTTTCGCGCGCCGTCCCTGCAAAATTTTTTAGGGTTAAGATTGTCCAATGGACGTCGGTTTTGTCTGGCAACTGACGCCTATCGTCATAATTTGAGAACATTTATTTTTTGTCGGCATATATAGATAGACGTCGGTTTTGCTATTTGGAACTGACGACTATCAATGAACATAAGTGTCGGTGTGTTGGCGGTAACCGACGCGGAAAGTTTAAAGTGTCGGTTTATGTTAATAACCGACGTCTATTGTTAACTTAATAGCACCCGCACGAGCCAGGCTCTTCTCCTTTCTCTATTTCATTGGCGATTTCACTAGGGTCTGACGATTCCGCCACCGTCTATTGCTCTTCCGCCTTCCCCGCCGCCGGTCTGCCTTCCCCGTTGTCGCCGCTGCTGCCGCTGCTCGTGCCTACCACTGCCTGCTCCTTTGCTTCCTCTTGCTGTTGTCGCCGCCTGCTCCATTGCTCCTCCGCCTCTGCTCCTTCTCCTGCTCCGGTCGTCGCCTGCTCGCCGTTGTCGCCCGCCCACCGTTGCCGCCCGCTAGCCGCTACTGCCTCCTACTCCTGCTCTGCTCCTGCTCCTCTGGTGCCTCTTCTTCTTCTGCTCCTGCTCCTTCTTGTGGTACCCTTCTTCCTCCTCTTCTTGCTCCTTGCTCCTTGATCCTGCTCCTACAATTTTTAGTAACACATGCAGCAAAATGATCAAAATAACCCCTAACTTCTTGCTCCTTAATGGCCCTTTTGTCATTAGGGTATTTTTTCTTATTAGTGGACTTAGATTGTATTTTTGCAATTAAGGTTACACATGCAGCATATTTTCTGATTTCCCATTTGTAGTAGCATGGACTAAGAGAGTCTCACTAAAATTGATGCTTATTGACACCTAATTAATTCATTATAACAGAATTGTGTTGATTGCACTTGTGCTCTTGGGCTGAATTGAGTTGTTGTGTCATCCATTTGTGTTGTTGACTTGCATATATTTGTTCTTCAGCCTTCAAGTGAGGTATAATCTCACTCTCCCAATGTGCCATTAGGCTTCATTTTGATTCAAATCGTGTACTTGCATATATTTGTGCTTCTAATCCTCATGCTTGACCTAATTCAGTAAATTTTGATGCATATTGAAATAAGATTCAACCACTACAAAAAAATGGGTTTTTAGTGAAGGTCATTTGTAAAGGATCAAAACCCTTCAAAAATATTGATTTTTTGTGAAGGACCATCCTACACAAATGAACTAGTTTCCTTCAGCCGAATTCTTTATGGAAAAGATGATTAGTAAAGGTCTAAAATCCTACACAAAAATTTCGTCCATTGTTCCCAGCGAAAATTCCCGCCCACCCACTAATTAGTAATTAGAACTTAGAAGCTGTTTCCTCCCCTTAGCGCTCTCGCCTGCGTTGCCCTCTTTGATCGTCCGCGTGCAGACGACACCTGTCGTCACGCCCCAGCGGAAGAGCGGCAACCCTAGCGGAATAATGGCAGCCGGCAGCCGACAGCCGACAAGAGGACCCCTCCCAGCGAAAGCATCGACCGCCGGCGTGAAGATTTTGCCTGGAAGCAGCGGCCGCCGTGGTGAGCTCGCCCTACTTCGACGGTGAGGTAGGTCTGCTAGCATCAGCCCTTTGCTCTGTCGTTATGCTTACAAATTCTTAATTATAATGTACTAGTAAGAGTCCTGCTCTTCATTGTGGTGATGAAAACTGAAAGCAAGATCTCGAAATAGATGTAGCAACTGGGCGGTGTTTGGGGGGGAGACGCTTAGGCCGCCGGAGAGCGCCAGCCCTCTCCCCCTGGGCTATTCAAGCTTAGCGTCGACTGAGCATCGACTATCACACACCCCCACTCTTTCGTCCTCCTTCCTCCTCTCCATAATACTATTGTTGTATGCTATCATTTGTTATCTCTCTCCCCCTTGTTTATTATCAAACACACCGCCAGCCTCATCCTGCTTCTCTGCCTCCCTTTCCTTCCTTACGCAATATACATAACTTGTCCATATAAGACCCTCGATCCGAAGGCCCTCTTGTCTTTCCATTCCTCCTCTCCCCCTTCCCTCTCTGCTCCACCTGCTGTTCCCAGCAGCAGTAGCATCTTCAAACTCTTTTCTCCTTACCTGCACAATTTGAACATATAACCAACCATATACTACTAGATACTGGATAGCTGCGCAGAGCCAACTTCAACCCCTGGGTTTTGGCCGCCGTCCAGAACAGGCATCTTTGCTTCGACACAATTCGGTGGCGTGCAAGTTCCAGCCGGAAGTCAGGCACACTAGTACAAAGTATGGTATATTCAGCACGGTGACCTGACAAATTCAAAACAAAATGAACTCCAAGCTGTGTCGAATCAGTAGCATGTGTCACAATCATTTTGTCCCATGCACGCACTGGAGTCAAAGGAATAGAGAAATCAACATATAGCCAAGATCATGTCTGACATATGTGTTGATTTTGACAGTCACTAACTGCCACAAGCTACTCCTTCAAGGTCATTCTAGCACGTCATATTAGAGAATAGATAGAAAAGAAAAAAAATGCATGGTCTACTTTGAATGTAGACCACTCAGCCACAACGTCATCTGCTATTGGTAGTGAAAACAGTAATATTTGGACAACAGTTGTACTCAACTCACATCAGAAATACTATAAAAGTTCTCTAGATGTAAATGGAGCATCTCACACCCACATCCTTGCACAAATATACTTCCAGATTTCATATAGCATCTGCTGCTACAGGGAACAATTGTAAAGTGATTTTATAATTAATACATGTACCACTTCAAAGCATTTTGACACTTAAGATCAGGATAGACGAAATGTATGTGTGAAATGTTTGGAAACCAAACATACAACAATTCACTAGACAAATCCACAAACAAAGCCAGAGACCAATAACACAGCATCATTCTGATAATTTTTGCAAAGGAGCGCAAGCTGAGTACCAACTCCCTTCATCCGCTGGAACAGGTCCTTGTAGTGTCTGTAATCAGAATTCAAGACAGTCCAGATAATGTTTCTTAGACATATCCTTGTATAGCATCAAAGAAATCAAACATGTAAATTTGTAACATTTCGACTAGTATCAAGCAAATCATTAGTATATTTGAAACAGAGGGACTTGTATATTTGAAACAGAGTCATGTTATAAAATGGCAGGGGCAATGTATTCAAGACATTCATAAGACTAGAGAACAAAGACCTCGTACAAGGTCAGCAACAAAAAGTAGACAACATAGAAATATGGTAATATTTGTAAAGGGAGTCATTTCTCCAGATCTCTACCATTTGACAAAAAGCATATGAATAGAAAATTCGCCTTATCTTCCTAAAGAAGGAAAGTCTCTTATAAGTTCAGCTGCATATAATAGACAATGCAGTTAGAAATGATAAACTTGTCATGAGAGTCATGTATCTAGATCTCTCCAGGTTTAATAAATCCACTTGATCATATTTACAGATGTTGTGCTCTAGTTTCTCTCTAGGTGTCTTCTCTAAGGTCCTTCCTAACATAGACCTCTTGCCTCTATGAGTTTCTTGGTTCTGTTATGGACAGATAACAACAGTAGATTGTATACTTCTGGACATAATGAGACAAGTGTGAAGGATCACTACATAAGAGATAGCAAGGGATAATGATTAGCTTTGCAGAGTTGTCAATGTGGAAATTTAAGATAAGACGCTTTGAAGTGTTACTGGGGTACTTGACTCTGTCCAGCTTCCTCCTTAAAATCTCCATAAATTGTATGTGTTTCACTTTCCAGTTAAAAACCACTTCTCTTGTTTCTACTTCTTTTCTGCAGTTGCACGCTTTCTTCAGGTAACATTTGATGATTCCATCAACCCACACATTCGCATCCCACCCCGAACTACACATCTAATTCTTCAAGCGATGGCAGATCACTCCATGGAGAATTCTCATATAGATACCACCACCTTGCTCGTAGTAACTTATTCTCTACCACTATAGTTTTACTGACGTGCTGTGTCAGTATCCTGATATGACCCAACGACCACAACCCCGAAAAAGGCCTTTAGTGACACCAGATCCTATATGTAGTAGCCTCTGAATAAGGGGGAGTAAGGTAGTTAGCGGATGATGCAACTCATACCTCACTAATACACTTCCTCTAGTGCATGTGAAGAATTGTGCTTTTTTCTATTTTGTTATGTGCCACACAAAACAGAATACTAGCACACCATGATGATTCTAAGATCTAAAGCTCCTCTGGCCCCAACTTCTATAGTTTCTGCAAGTTCACAATTGTGGGCATTGTTATTGTCACCAGGATCTAGCAGATTACCCTTCTCCATTAGTCATGCCCATCATAAGGACCTCAATCATCCAGGACAGCTAACACGATCAACCCCTTGCAATCTTCCCATCATTAGTTGCACTCCCTACAAAGGAGTTGGTTTGACAATATTAACATCTTCTCACTATGGGGAAACTAACATTCTCTAGGTAATGTGCTAACATATTTGCACTACTGGTTTAACCGGTGTTGCATATGCATGTTGATGTAAAAATCACTCTTTGACCCCAATGAACAATTACTACATATAGTTAAAAGTTATGGCCCTCTATAATTTACATAAGTATAAATAAATTAAGTCTCATCAAGAAAACAACATCTTATCCGTTCAACATTGATTTCTCCATCCAACATTTGGATCTAAATGCAGCTTTTAGTTATTATTGTAATCACATGAGCATCTCCCAGATTTTGATTTTCCTAGTAGATACATTTTCTCTACCACCCTTTCATGTCCATCATTTTTTATTCTTCATTTCTTCCTCTCCTTTAATTGCCATCCCTCCATTATATCCCCCACTATGGTCTCTCCCTTGTCCCTCCCTACTCCATGGCAATAAACGTGTGACCTATAACCCATCCTCTACATCACCCTTTTCAACTAAAGATGTGAATCTTCACAAACACCTAGAAGATGGGGGTTCACTGATTTAGAGGATGTGGGGTCATTTTGCTGCTAGAGTTGAACACACTGGTGGCAAGGAAAAGATACATTTAGAGGTTATCAAAAGATTAGTATCCCCCACGGGTTATATCAATATGCCACTCAAAATTTCTAAGTTCCATGTAGGTATTCAAAAAAGACAAACAAGCATCAATACCTTGGCACACATGACAACAGACTCCTAAAAGAAATCATAATACTAGAATAAGAGAGGCACATATGCAAAAGGGACTGGAAAAACAACCATGTTGTGCCCCTTACGGCAAGGAAGAACAATTGCAACCAAGCCACAATTCAAACAACAAAAAGTAAGAGTCTTCAGGAAATACCAATACATATTCCAGAAAGCATGATAGAGAACTGTCCTTTTGAGTTTTCTTTTATTTTATTGGGTTGGAATTCCCTCCCCAATATCCATACATCTCCCATGGCTCTGCTACATACTCAAACCATCATCTAAAGTTATTCATCCTCCTTATCTTTCACCCATGTCATTATCGACTATTACCTTTGGCTTTGGAGCATATCTATTGTAAAGTAACCATAATGACTTCTTCCACATGAGTACATGACTTATTACCCATACCTTCCCTTTCTTTTATAACCTTCTCATAAGGAGGCATTTACTTTTCACCCATGCCACCTATCTTTGAATGGAGGATAGGGATGTGCATTGGGGTTCATTATATATTGAACACAACGCCCTTGTCCTATCGCTTACCTTACAATGCTATCTAATGCCCATGCCCTCACCCTCCCCCCTAACCTTTCCATTCCATCCCAACTTGTGTTCAGACTAAATGATTTATTTCTCTTCCTCTAGTTGCTCCAGCACCAGGGCGGGAACATAACAAAGTATTGAGAAAATTATAAGGAGACTAAAATGGCATTAATCAAAATGTTCTAATGACATTAATCATCCTATATTGAGTGATAAATGACTCACTATGCATTTGAAGTGGTAGCCACATGGTTATTGTTCCACAAAATTGCAAAATATGTTGCTTAAGAAACAGTCTTCAAGGGCTTCAACAGTAAAAAAAAGGGCTGAAAATTAGAGACTTTGAGTGAGTGAACCTTATCATACCAAATCCTATCAAAGTATAAGGAGACTTATGAGTGACAAAAGCATCTACAGCCGAAGTGGGCAGTTGTGGGGGCTGGATAGAATAGCAACACCTCTGACTGTAGGAGCTCTAGGTGGCTTGGACTAGTAGCTGGAGTGGAGGCCTATGCTGGCTAAAATGAACAACAACACCTCTTGCATAATGTTCAAACATTAACTACAAAATAGATCTATCTATTCATGCCTAAAGCAATAGAATTGTATGTTTCCAAGTTTTAACATTAAATATATTTATAAATCTGTGTATATATCTGTGATGGGAAAATTCATTATATCCGTATTTGCATGTACAGAAAATAGAATTTACACAAATGTTTTTGGGATGCTATTTGTTATGTTTTTGTCCAATGCATGATAACTACTTTTAGGTCCTGTTCAGAATTTGAGAACATGTATTTACTGAAGCTTTAGTTTTAGCATAGGCGTGATTCACCTTCATCAGAAAATTTATCTTCTTTTTCTTCTTCTGCAGCTGAGCATCATTATCTTATTAATGAGAGCACCCAAAACAAAGGTTCACTGCTATCTATCAGCTATTTCTTTTTTCTTTTGACTATTTTGTTTTATATGTAACGTATATTGGGTTTTTGAATGCAAATGTTCTTATTTGGTGCCAAAGCATTGGAGAAATTCATGGATCGTTTGATTGGGTGGCCTCAGTACTGTAATCACATTGTTCAGATATCTCATTTGTGTAGTACACATGCTGATCTTGTTTCTTTCATTGAGCGAGCACTTGCAAGGATTTCTTTAAGTCAAGCAGACTCTAATGGCATAACTAATACACACATTGACCAGCTGTAAAGTTCTGCACCTGCTTCTGCAGATAATGTTGAGGTAGCCTTAAGTGGGTGGCTGTTGTTTGCAACTTGCTATTAAAGTCCACATTTTTTGCTTTTCAACCAGGCTTTCTTTGCCACAGTTGTTGATACAAATATTCATTTTGTAATTGGTTATCTGCTCTAGTTAGGTAGAAGGTGCATATATTGGTTCGTGGGAAATCTAGTCTGAGGTGCCTAGCATTTTTACTTCCTACGCAAGCTAGGAAATCTAGACTCCCCGCCTTAGTATCCTAGTCACCAAATATATTGTAACTAATTCCTGAAATTGTTGTTAGGGTAGTTAGAGTTACACAGAGTTTGAGTTCCGTAATTTTACTTTAAATGTTACTATTTTTATTTGAAAGCAAATGTTATTAATTATGTATATTGCAGCAGATTTCTGTTTCTATAATTGCAGATTTCTGTTTCTATAATTGCAGATTTATGTTTCTATAATTGCAGATTTCTATAATTGCAGATTTCTGTAATTGCAGATTTCTATAATTGCATATTTCTATAATTGCAGATTTCTATTTCTATAATTGCAGATTTCTATAATTGCAGATTTCTGTTTCTATAATTGCAGATTTCTGTTTCTGTAATTGCAGATTTCTGTTTCTATATTGCAGCAGATTTCTGTTTCTATACTTGCAGATTTATGTTACAAGCTAGGAAAATTTACAATTGGTAGGATCAAGCATTAAGGGCTCGAGAAATAGACCCCAAAGTCTTGATCATAGAGGTACATATTGTTTGCATCACTTATATGTTAATCTAATTAGGAAACCACCTCAGTGTCATTTGTGAGGATTTTTTAGCGCCCACAGTAATCTTCCATGCAGTTTTAGAAATAGGTTGGATTTAGAAATTTCTCTCCCGATTTTGTTATGTTAACTTCCAATGTTTTTTCATGTACGTAATATTTACATCTTGTCTCCTGCAATGATGATTTGAACGATATTTTGAGCATTTGTGGCTTTTAACTGTGTTCAGGCATATGAGAAGGGTTTGATGATTGCTGTTATTCCTTTGACATCCAAGGTAATAATATCCTCTCTCTCAACTATGAGCATCCTTGCTATTTTTGTTCTAGTTCCATCTTGCTTATAAGCTAATATTGCTCTTCTATAGATTTTGGAACCATGTCAATGCAGTCTAGCATATCAACCTCCAAATCCCTGGACTATGGCTATTCTTAGTTTGTTGGTAGAGATATACAATCTGTCGAACTTTAAGATGAACCTGAAATTCGATATTGAGGTATGTAAGTTATATAAGGTTCGGTTACATCTAGTATTAAAGATTTTTGTATCATCTGCGTTTTAGCTGTTCAGGTTCTGTTCAAAAATCTTGGAGTTGATTTTTGTATGGGGAGTGACATTTTAATTGTTTAATTGAGTCATGGGTGAAGGAGGACTCTACCAGCTTCACCTACCTACGTCTGCTTCGCAACACTCCATCCACATCTCCTCCAGTCATCAACCTAAGTATGATGTACTACTAACTATACCATGATACTTATGTATATAGTTACTGTTTATATTTTGAGATATATGTTGTATTTTACACAGGTCATCTTAAAACTTATGCTTAAATTTGGGCAAGGCAGTTCCCCAGATTCTCCTCTTGGTCTTGAGTACGACAACTTGCAGTTCTTAATGCTGGAGTTTTATTGTATACCCAATGAAGAAGGTAGCTATTGCACTTTCCTATTGGTTCATTTGGTGGTTTTCTTCTCCTCGACATGTTTTCATGATATAATTATGAAGTGTAATTGTCTTACAGGGGAGCCTTCTTTTGGCCCGTTTTTTAGACTTCCGACTGATTGCCAAGAACTGAGCCTTTGTTGTTTGTATTACTTCTCATGCTTGACTGTGGAGTTACTGGAAGCATTGGCCAATTGTTGTCTCAATGAGTCTGTGAACTTGTTTGGCTGTTGTATATTGGAAAAGAACAAAGATTTATTATTTTGTCTTGATAAATTTCTGTATTTGTAGCTCATGTTCTTCTACTTATATTTCTTCCAGGGTCTAAACCCGTATCTTTAAGGGATGTGGATGCATTGAGGTCAGCATATAAAGCAGGGCGTATCAAGATTGCAAAATTTATCAGTTTTTTAGTCACTATAGTCACGAAATCAGACCCACAGGATGGTATATATTGCTCGTAAGCATAATGGTAATCTCATTCATCCCGTATAATAGATGTTGCCCGTGAATGATGCTTCAAAATGTCTCGAGGACCCTATACATGATGAATCAATAATGGAGATAGATGATAATAAAGGTCAGTTTTTTTATTGCTTTGAGCTATAGTGGTACTGTGATGTTCTTTGTAGCTCTTCATAGATTGTTCAGCCTACTGAATTGCTATTGATAATCTTCCATTGGTTGACATGTTTCTAATAATATTTGTTACAGAATCGGAAAAGTTAGTTTCAGCTACCTCAAAGCAACAAAGTATCTGCAGTTAAGACGGCACCAGCTAGAGCCAGTGGCAGAGGGAGAGGGAGGGGCAGAGATGTTCATGTTCTACCAAAAGATACCACAGCTGAAGCCAACCTTAATAAAGAGAAAGATTTAAAACCTCAAGATATATTAAAAACCTTTTCTACTCAATAGTAGTGGAGCATGAACTCTATGCTGGACAAGGCCTGATGTACAAGCTTCCTCTCAACATTATCAAAGTTGGTCATTGGCTAAATGAGTGATAAAGTCAAAATGTCGATATATACTTACATTGAAATTTGTATCGATTAAGGGGAAAAGGCCGATGTCCTCCCCTATGTAATGAACAATTTTTCTATGTGAAATAAAAAGGAATGTTTCAAAAGAGTGATTTGTTTTGGTTGTTGTGTCTTATTAACTAAATTAGTTTATTAAAATATTCTTTGTGCCTGATAGAAGCCACAAAAATATTACTTAATGAAAAATAAGAAAGTTAAAACCTCATTGACAAATAGGAAAACATAGATCACAATTGTAATTCATGATAAAATAAGTATATTTATGAAGGCCCTAGAACTTCATTGAAAGTTGTGAAATTAGCCTTCACAAATGTATTTGGGAGGCCTGGGAATTGTTTTTGTGAAGGTCAAATAATCCTTCAATAAATGTATTTGTGAAGGCCCTAGAACCTCATTGAAAGTTGTGAAATTAGCCTTCAAAAATGTATTTGGGAGGCCTGGGAAGTTTTTTTGTGAAGGTCAAATAGTCCTTCAAAATAGTATTTGTGAAGGCTAGAGTCTCTCATCAAAGTATTTGTGAAGAGGCTTTTAGAGTAGGACTTTTTGTGAAGGAATGGCCTTCAACCGAATTTTTTATTGAAGGAATTAATGTACATTTGTGAAGGAATCATCCTTCACAAATAGCCAATTTTCTTGTAGTGAACTTGTCCATTCTAGCATCCTAATTTGATTTAATTATGTGCTTTGAACCTTGAAACATACATGTTAAAGATACATTGATGTTAAATCTCAAACTTAACTCACATGTGGGTCTTCTATTTCTAAAATGATAATGTGAACTCCTAAATTAGTAACATATATTATTTTTTGTGCACTCAAATACCTTGTGAATCATGTATGCACCCTAAGGTGATTAAATGCCTAAATCTTGACTTGAAATATGACCTAGTATGTATGTTGATATATGAAGCTCTAATGATAATGGTGAAATGGAGTGGATTTGAGGTGGATATATATGTAGTAGAAATGGTAGGGTAGGTTGGTCACCATGGTTGTGTTGGAGTGCCACGGCCGTGGTGAGGGTAGTATAGGACGGTCATGGTGTAAGAATACAGTCGTGATATGGGGTTGGTGGTATGCTATGTTGGTGGCCACGACCGTGGCGGAGTGCCACGGTTGTGGTGGGTGAGTGGCACCACGGTCATGTTGGGTCACACGGTCATTTTGGAGGAGGGGGATGTGGTCGTGGGCACTTCCCACGGTCGTGCGAATTTATGACCAAGAACCAGCATTTCAACAGGGTTTTTCCCCAAGTCGCCACGACCATGGCCAATGAAGAACAAATCGACCGTGATGCTGCTCCACGGCGTGGTGACTTGGGGAAAAACCCTGTTGAAATGTTGGTTCTTGGTCATAAATTCACACGACCGTGGTGAGGCTTGCACCACTTGATTATCCTTTAAACTTCATCATTCTTGGATGTCTTTGCTTGGTGACGACTCTTGGCCATTGGAGGTAGGTTGAGGGAGATTTTGGGGCCTCCTTTGGACCTCCCCATGAGTGGAGGAGCCCTAGAACTCCTTATTTCTCTCTCTTCCATCTAAGGCATGGTCCAAGTACCTGAAAATAGTGCAAAGAACATCATAAGTGCATTTGGCAATGATAAATACATTAGGAGCAAAAGCTTGTAATCTAACATGTTTAGATGTGATTTAAGTACAAAATGACACAGGATGGAGCACTAAAATAGGGCTACATCACCCCCTGATTCAAATCTTTGATATATAGAATCATGGTTTATTTACTATTTAGTATTTATTGACAAACATGTTTAAATGATGTTACACAAAACTTAGGATATGAATGATGAAACTAGGATTGTAGGTATAAGAATGACAACATACATGTATTTGTTGGCCTAGAAACCCGTCCAAGATTTACTCATTAGGAGTAAATCTTAGATAGTCCCCGGTTTGGGACTATTCTTGAACACCTAATCTCACTTAGGATGTAAGTGTATAATGTGTATTGGATTTTCAAGAAAATTTTGGTAGAATTTCCCCGTTTGTTCTCTAAGTACATATGTACTTGGAGAACAGTGGGGAAATGCTGCCAAAATTTTCTTAAAAACCCAATACACATTATACACTTACTAATGAGATTAGATGTTCAAGAATGGGATAGGTTGTAACAACCCCACCTCTCGGTAACCCCCAATTAAGGGAGACCCGAAGGTCAGAGCCGTTATTCAGTTAACAGGATCAATGGTTCGACAAATAATCAATAAAATTATGAAATTCTACTAACTAAATTGGAATTGGGTATAAAATTAAAACTTTACTTACCTTTGAAAAACTTTGGAAATCTATCTATCCAGAGCTTGAATCTACTCTATCTAATCCTCCTTGCACTTTATGTTTTATTTTCACAATGTGTCACTTTACCGTTTGTTCATTTCAGGGTTGTACCTAAAACGCCGACAAAAAAAACGTCGGTCAGTATATCGAAATATACTGGTATGTGGGGACAACCAAAAGTTTGCACATATGGATAACAATCTAATTATCACAATCAAGTTAATTAACCAGCCAATTTACATTTTCTAGTTTGACATTCTCCACCGCTTTTGCCCTAACCCTAGAATACCCACCTTAGGGTTTCCTTTGCTAATGCCTTAAGGCCACCTTCTCAATCTCGAGCTTGGTGCCTGGGGTCACCACTCATGTGTTGGTATGTATGCCCTGAGAGCCAATCATGGGATGATTGGTGGGATATATTAAAATTGATTTGATAAACATCAAAGGCAAGCTTCCAATTCTTTCTGGTTCAGTCATATGAGATAGTGATAGAACAGATTGAATGTCTAGAGAATGACAGTACTCAATGACATATGCTTTCATGTTAAGGACCTGAACGATGAGATCATAGAGATGCTAAGAGTTTGTACATTCTTGTTATGTCCCTAGTTGGATGTCATTGTGGAAGGTAGATAGACAGTAATGACACACAATACTAGATTGTGGTGTTGGTTGATGACAGAATCTCATTAGTCATGATATAGAGATATCAAACCAAACACATAGGTACTTGTTAGAGAACAAGTGTACCAGACAGACCCACCGTGAGTTTGATACATGGAACCATGACATGGTAGTCACAGTCAATACTCACAGTGATGGTAGTGAGTGTGATTCTTTGACCTGAAATCACTACACTCAACACATGTCGTTGGGCACACTTTGACATCATCAAATGCAATCTTGAAACATGGGTTGTTATAAAGGTGATGATTGGGTGGCTTTGACACATGGGGCTTTTGAGGGGTGAGTGATAGATATGGGATTTGTCCCTCCTGAGGGAGTTTGATATCCAAGGCCACTTGATGAGTAGGATTGAGATAGGCGTGCGCACGCATGTGTGAATTAGTATGTGATATTGATGTCATACATATCTCGTTCAATCTACTCTTAGATCAAGAAAGTGAATGAACGTTGACAGGATGATTGTTCCATGCCTCGAGTTCATTTGGGATATCAGTGACAAAGGAATTATACATTCATTGTAACACCATTCACAGATTGTAGGATTGAAAGTTGTTCTCCAACTTTCTACTTTCACTTGGGTAGCACTGATGTGTGACTAGGCACCGCTCTTTGCTTGTGAAGTCATAAGTGTTATGGACTTTCACTGCCAATATGAAATGGACATGCAGGGTCACACACATAGGATTTAACCTGGAAGAGGAGTTTTGTCCACAAACAATGTTTAGATTGATTACTAAAGGAGTTTAGTAGTTCAATTAAACACTCAATCAATTGATAGCTTAATATCATATTGTTCAAGGTGTTGGACATATTGATTGGAGTATCGGATTGATTGAAATCGCAATTGACTGATTCTGCACAACCTGTACTCCCAATCGATCGGCTCATGTGATGAACCAGTCAGATGAGGTTGCTGAACCGGTCGGCTCAAGTGTTGAGTCGATCGGCTCATGGTCAGAGTGAAACGATCGGTTCAAGTGTTGAAATGATCGGTTCAACTGGTGCAACCGAGCAAGTTGGGAAAGTCAGGTCGGTGAGAATTTTCCTTGCGTTTCACTTGCCCAATTTGATTGGAACAAGGATTGGTATTCGATACCAATTAGAAACAAAAGAAGGAAAGTCAATTGGGAACTGATCAGGACCACGAACCGACCGGTTCAGAAGTGAACCGATCGGCTCATGGGTCCCAACTGATCGGTTGGTGTTCCAACCGACCGGTTCAGGTCCCCAACCGACCGGTCACTTGTGAACTGATCGGTTCAGGTTGCGAGTTGGTTGTTTTTGGTGGAAAATCTTAAACCCTTCTACTCCTGCTTTAGTCCCATATTGTCGGGGACAGAGAACCCTATCCCATGACCCGCCTATATATATAGGGGTATTGGGGGCTTCTCAAAGTAAAACTCAGTGCAACCAGTTGCTCTGCAAAATTGTCTTTCTCTCTGGTTTTGGTAACCGAGAGAGAGCCCGAGCAAGTGCTTCCCGCAAATGGAGGTGCAGCAAGGGAAGGACAACTGCAGTTGCAACTGGAGGTAGGAGAGTGTGTTGGCGACTAGTACGTCAACAGGAGGGTGCGACTCCTTCCACTTCCTTATGGGACAAGGAGTGTGGAGTTCTGGGTGGTCCGTGTGGACTACTTCAGAGGCGGGAGGTTTCTGCCGCTCAGGAGGACAACTGTCAATCCCGACAGTCCAGTGAGAGGAGGAGTCGTCAGTCCCAGTGTGACCAGGAGCTGCACAGACACCTTCCAAGACCGAAGTTGAAGACCGCGCATAGCGCGCGGTATTGTCACCGAGCAAGCCTCGGGACAAGGTATGATTCCACAAACCATGTTTTCCTATTATATAGACGTTGACACGTTTCCTCGTGCTGGGTTTGGGGGAGAAATTTTTTTGTTTCCGCTGCCTTCTCTGATTCCCCTAAAACCCAACAGTGGTATCAGAGCCACGTCAACTGCTCTATATTTTAGGAATATTGATATGATCGATTTTGGTTTGTCGCCTTTATTTATTGCATACGATGCGAATAATATTGGCTTTATGCATGTCCAATCCTAAATCCACAAATCCCAATTACATATATGATATGTATTATTAATGCACTCGATACGCGTCTCCCTTAAACGAGTTTTGTGGTGGATGCATAGTGTGGTTATGGCCAATAAACCCTATCTGTGATTGGTTGTGTGTGGTTGCTTGCATCTCGGTCTATGCACTGATCTTCCCCTTCTCCTATTCCTGATGTAACTCGAAATAATTCGAGATTCTTTCCTACCTTTGCTCCCCCCGAATGTAACTCGGGGTTTCCCTTTTAAAGCAATGTAATAATACGATAGATTTTATTTCCTGTTATGTCAAAGACCGGAGGACATCGAGATGACAACTGAAACGATCAGTTCAAGGTGTGAACCGATCGGTTGACGTTCCAGACGATCATTTCAAGGCATGAACCGATCGGTTGACGTTCCAGATGATTGTTTCAAGGAGTGAGCCGATAGGTTGATGAATGGTTTGAGGAGCGAGACGAGCGGGTGGCGGCCAGAAGGAGATGCACGACGACCAGGCAAACCGATCGTTTGGAGGAGCCAACCGATCAGCTGGTGGCACCCAGACGACTGGCCAGAGAGAGCAGATCATTCATATGATGAGTTGATCAACTCGGAAGGCAAAGGCACAGATGTTCATCTTGTAAAGGTTGCATGTGATGTAGACCTAGATGACCGTGATTCCTCTTGGCTCGAGGAATCACATTAGGATGGCCATAATCATCGCTTTTTATCGTTTGTGCATGTTTTCTGTGGGATATAGCATGTATATGATGCATACTATGTATTGTGGTGATTGGATATGTATATGTATATAAAAACCAAATCCCTCATTAAATATTAAGTTTTAGATGTCTTTCAAATGCGACACATGTAAAAAGCTTGATCGACCAAGTGTGGGCACGCCCTAGCATGGTGCACCGTCTATCTCGTGGAAGCGTGAAGGATGAATGTGTGGGTCTGCCCTAGCAGGGTGCATGTTCATCGTGTTTGCTTTGGGTCGGACTTAACAAGGTGATCTAGATGGGATCTAGTACCTTGAGGCATGGAGATTATCATGGCAAGGAGTTGCATATGACATCTTATCAAGAGTTGCATATGATGCAATTGGCAAGAGTTGCCTACCTGAGAGATCTATGTTGTGGGTGACAGCCCTAGCTGGTCCATGACTTAGAGGATTTCAGGATCTTGCCCACTAGAAGGTTGTACACTGCAATCTTCCGAATTGATGGTGAGGGCTATCAATTTGAAGTAAAATAGTGGGAGCGATAATTAATTAAAGGCCTAATTTTATCGTCAACTTTTCAAATCAATCAAACAAGTCAAAAAGAGTTTTGGACTAAAATTGCATATATTTCCTTTTGTTAAAATAAATGGTTAATCAACAAATCACTTTATTTGCGATCGAGACCAACACATTAAATGGGAATAATTCCACGACTGGTTAGGATGATGAGAAGTGTTCTCAAAGAGCGAAAGCTCTAAGTCCTAGTTATACCAGAACCAGATGAACTCGATCCCACCACATCAATGGATGAAAGTATGCTTATGGAAGCATACCGAGGATGACATTGATGAGGAGTGCTTGATGTTGTGTTCTCTGAACTATGAGTTGCAGAGACAACATGAGACATATGATGTCTCCAAGACACTATCCTAGTGTGTCATGACAGAAGGAGATCCAGTAAGGTATTCACACACTCAATGTGATTGGGTATGTGGAAAACCTGACTAAGATGGATTCCCTCTGAGCCAAGAGTTGGTTATTGGTATGATACTGCAAATGTTGCGAGAATCATACAGTTCATGATGAACTAAGACATGGACAACTTTGACAAACGTTGACAAAGTTGTTGGACATGTTGAGGACAGTAGAGGCAATTATGAAGAAAGACAAACCCTAATATTTGATATGATCAATGAAGGGTAAGTCTTAAGGGTAAGGGCAAGGGCAAAGCTAAGAAGTGTTCTGATACTAGCCAGCAATCCAAGCCGTCTTCAGCCTCAAGGCACATGGGGAAAGGGTGTATGAGGGAACTACCCTCTATATCTGGAAGAACAAAAGAAGATGAAGGAGGTGATGGAGATCTCCACCTAAGGTATCAGGAAATGAACCGCTTCTTTATCTGAGGTATATGATACCAAGATATGGCTATGTCATATATGATATGAAATATCCACAAAGAAGTGATGGCCTTTATGAAAGGACCAAGAAAGGAGTACCCATCATTGGAGCAAGTGTTGCTACCATAGATAGGAGTATCTTTCAGTTTATTTCAGCCTAAAGGGCACAGAATAGAGTTGAGAACTGCTATTTCATATATTGCCAATAGATAGAAACACTTTATTTTTCCATATTGTATGACAATGATGGCAATTAATAAAGTTGATGTTTCAATCTTAAAGATATGATCTTTGTGGCAATGCCTTGTTTATCTTGTGATACATGGTATGCATAAGATAAAATGATACCTAAAGTTATAGATAACTCAAACAATCAAATTAGCATCAATCATGAGAAATTCATTTCTAGTTTCCATGTGATGGATAAATCTAGACTCTTTTGGTTAGAGAACCAGTAAGAGGCATGAATATCTTGGACATGATTAATCAATCTTCACTAATGGTAGTGGGAGAATGATTATCCTATTAGGTATAATACATGTGATGTATTTACATACCTATTGGAACAAATGTTAATACTTCAAATGGTGTTTAGAGAAATACCAATATGAATATCTTGAAGTGTTCAAGATTATCATAGATGAAGTGCAAATTTGGTAAAGTATTAATTCTTGATGAGATCAATGAATGAAACACTTTGACCAAATGTTTGAGATCCTTATGAGTGATTATGATAATGAACTTATGATTATGGCATGGTGATGTCTAAATCAAGAAGGAATCATACTCTAAGGAGTTAGAGAATGATTATCAAATGTCCCTCAGTTATTCGCAACATGCCCAACAACTTTGTGAATGACTTGTCAAAGTCATTCATGGTGTAATTCATGACAAAGTGACTATATGACTCTAGCAGAGACTACAGAATCATGTCAGTGGCCAACTCTTGACCAAAGGGGAATCCAAGTCTTGCTAGGTTCTTCACATACCCAATGAGTTTGAAAACATGAGGACCTACTAGGTCACCTTCTGCCATGTTTCACTTGAACAACGCCTTAGATACATTGTATCTCTCTTGTCTTTCCTGATCTTGGAACATGTTCTTGAGATGTGTGACCATCTCAATCAAATCCATGTTCTCATGTTCATGAAGAATAGCATTAGACACTTGACATCCATGGCAGATTTAGTATTCTTCTTATAAGCATCCTTGTCATCCCTTGGTGTATTTTGAGGTGGTTCCTTTTGTTCTAACATCTCCAGGACATAGAGTTTGTGCTCCTATGTGAGAATGATTCTCAACATCATGAACCAATTGTGGAAGTTGTTCTAAATTGTTTTTACTTCTCAAGGACCGATTGTAGAGAAAATTCGTTGCCATTTGATTTTACAAAAAAATTGTGATTTTGTCAAAAACTCATTTTTGATTTGATATGATTAAATGAATTTGGGTTATAATAATTAGGTCTTTAACTCACTATCGTTCTCATTATTTTGATCAAATTGATAACCCTCATGTATCAATTAGTAAAATCACATCTAATCAATTTTATAATGAGTAAGATCCAAGATAATTCAACTATGGCCCGATCAACGCTACAAAACACAGTTAATTACCAAGGTAGGCAATGCTTGCCAATTACATCATATGAAATTCTTGATACATAATATGTGCAACTCCTTGCAATAATTATTTGCATGCTTCTGGGCCTAGACATTCTGAGAATCACTAGTTAAGCTTGACCCAATAGCCAATATGATAGATAGGCATCATGTAAAGGCAGAACCTACATATTTACCATCACAGTTCCACGAGGTAGACAGCGCACTACGCAAAGGCATAACCTACACTTGGTCAAAGAAGCTTTTCATGTGTATTTCTATTGGAAAGCATGTTAGACTTAATATGTTTTATTGAGGGATTATATATATAACATATATATACATATATTGTATCCAATCACCATGTATATAGTATGCATCATATACATGCTATATTCCACAAGATAAACATGCAATATAAAAAATATTTGATGTTTATGGCCATATATACTTGTAATTTCTTGGAGGAAAAGGAATTACTACCACCTAGATCAATCTTCACATCATATTTATGAACCTGCAGTTGGTGTAGATCTGTGCTTGCCAATCTCAGCATATTGGTTCAACCCTTGAACCGATCGTCTTGCCTCTTGGCCAGTTGGTTGGTCCTCTAGGACGGTCGTTTGGCCTCCATTCCAACCAATGTTTGGACTCCTTCTAGATGGTCGGTTGGGTCCACCAAGTGATTGTCTGGCTCCATCATTCTCTCCTCCATGTTCCTACAGATGGTTGACTCATGTCATGAACTAGTCGTTTCATTCATAGATGATCATCTTCCTCATCATTATAAGAAAAGAAACTATCCTATTTCTATTAAACTATTACATTGTAAAGAGAAACCTCGAGTTACATTCAAGGAGAGTAAAGGTAGGAAAGAATTAACTTTATATTTGGAAGAGGGAGGAAGAGGTTTAGTACAAAAATCAAGATAAATATGAATAAAATCAAACCATCCAACCACACACAGATATTGGGTATTGTCCATAACCACACTTCACATACACCATCAAAACAACTTTTAGAGCAATACATGCAAAATTGTATATATATCATATTAGATATATACATATATATGCATTAGTTTTGGTATTATGTGCACTTTGATCAGATATGCATGTGAGATAGTTTAAATATTCACATAGTATGTAATAAATAAACAATTAAACCAAAATCCAATCATATAAATATCCTAAAACATAGTAAATTGATGTGAATTTGATACCACTTTTGCTAAAAATGGGCACAGAGTATAGTAGCAGAAACAAAAAATTATCTATATGTATTACCATAACAACAAGATCGTGTCAACTACTATGAAATAGGAAGAATGGTTTAACGAGATGTACCTAAACCTGGATCAAGTCTAGTGACAACAACACGCTTCAATGTAATTGTTTTCTAGTTGCTCTTGGATGGTAACTGTGTAGCTCTTGGTCTTCACCACAAACAGCAAATAGTACAACTTCTACATCGACTCATGTGGTCTTGCCATGGAGTATAGGCTGACATTGTTCTCCTAGCATAAACGAAAGGACTCCTGCCTCTAGAGTAGTCCACATGGACCAACTATAAATCTTATCATTCAACTAGAATAGATAGGAAGTAGTTGTCCCTCCCGTTGGTGTACTAGTCACCAACTTGTTCTCCCACAATAATGATTCTTAGTTGTTCTCTCCTGTTGTTATCCCTCCCTAGTCAGGTAGGACTTGCTTGGGCTCTCTCGGTTACCACAACCAGAGAGGACAACAATTGTTAGAGGAACTAATTGTCACTCGTGTTGTTGTTGTGCTCTAGGAAGCCCCCAGTACCCCTCTATTCATAGGTAGGGTTTGGGTCAGGTTTCCCAGTCTGTTCGGTATTTATGTGAGTGTGGAAGGGATTAGAAGATCTTGAATTTTCTCAACCTACAACCACTAAAATGGTCGTCTGGTGACCTAGACGGTCGTATGTTCACATGAGACCTGTGTCTCGCACTACCAAATGGTGGTATGGCAGTTTCCTAATCACATACAAAATTGGCCATTCTTTTCCAATTAGTGTTAAACATCAATTCCTTGCACAACAAGTATTGTGCAATCGAAACAAGTTCGAGAAACCTCCAGAATGTTCATTTGGCCCCAATGGAACTATCTTATACATTTGATATGCTCATCTTGCTCATCTAGATGGTCGCCTGGTGATACGAGTTCAGCCAATCAGTTTTACATATTGAACCAGTCAATTCACACCTCAGTTTGAATCGAATTTAGCCAATTCCATCTCTGATCAACCTCAAATTTCCAAACGGCTATCTCAACACTTGATACACTCATCTGGCTTGTCCAAATGGGCGTCTCAACACTTGAGATGGTTATTGGACAGTACAATCATCTTATATGTTGTGTGAATTGAATACATAAACACTTTACTAATCAATCCAATCATTATTCAAGATTAAACTCCTCTTCTAGATGAGTTCCTATGTGTGTGACCCTATAGGTCCCATATCACATTGGCAGTGAATGTTCATAACTATCTTATGACATCACAAGCAAGGAGAAGTGCCTAGTCTCACATCAGTGCTACCCAAGTGAATGGAAAGTTGGAGAATAACTTCAACCTACAATCTATGTAAGGTGTTGCAGTGATTGTATAATTCCTTTGTCACTGAAATCCAGGATGAACTCAAGGCATGGAATCATCATCCTCTCATCCTTCAATCCATGTTCCTTGAACCTAGAGCATATTTTCTGAGATAGTGTGACATCAATATCATATATTTATTCACATATGCATGTGCATGTGTTTCTCAATCTCACTTATCAAGTGTCTAGGATATCATACTCCAGTAAAAGGGACAAATCCCATCTCTATCACTCACAATCTATCCCCATGTGTCAAAGTCACCCAATCATCACCGTTATAACAACCCATGTTTCAGGATTGTATTTGATGATGTCAAAGCATACCCAAAGACATGATGAGTGTAGTGATTTTAGATCTAATAATCACAATCACCACCTTCACTATGAGATATGACTATGACCACCAATGATGGTTTCCATATGACACTCTCAAGGTGGGTCTGTCTGATACATTGTTCATCACATGTATTTGTGTGCTTGGTTTAATATTACCATATCATGACTAATGAGATTCTATCATCAACCAAACCACACTCTAGTCTTTAGATTTACTGGGTCTATTTATCTTCCACAGTAACAAGAGACTAGGGACATAATGAGAATATGTATATGTACTCCTAAAATTTGTATGATCTCAATTACCTAAGTCCTATACTTGAAGACATACGTCAGTGAGTAGTATTGTTCTCTAGACATACATAATGTTTCCTCATTATCTCATAACTGAGTGAAACATAATGAATTGGAAGCTTGCCATTATAAGTATTAATCTAATCCATTATAGTATATACCATGTCGTTAATCACATGATTGGCTCTATGGGCATACCTTACCAACAAGGACAATGCCAATATGTAGTCCATGGCGAGATCGTAGGATTCGTAGCACAAGTTGTCCTATCCACTGTCTGTGGTGAAGACCAGGAGCTACACAGCCACCATCCAAGAGCAACTAGAAGATAGTTGCACTAGAATGGGTTTTTGACGTTGGACTTCCTCCATGACCACATATAAACTTATTAAACCATCCTTCCTATTTCATAGTAGTTGACGCGATCTTGTTGTGGTAGGAATACAGATAGACAAAATTTTTGTTTTTGCTACCATACTTTGTGTCTGTATTTCCTAACACAGAGGGCTTCCATAGTGATGAGCTTTGTCACTCATTGTCAAGTTTGAACTTCATATCAATTTGACTATCGATCCCATCCTATGTCTCCGAATTTCTATTAATTTGAAAGTTCTTGTCTCCTACTAATATAACACTTATAGTCCTATTAATTCATTATTAGTCCAATTTATATTACCCCTATGTCACATTTCTCTTCCAGATTTCAAAAGATGAAAAGTTGATAGATAAAATATGGATAGTCCTTACCCTTATGATGTTGTCTTGTTTGGTTTGTGTTTTACATTGGGATTAATTCCTTATAACAAAAAAATTAGTATGCATGAGAGTGCATTGTATTACTCTAATTGGAATGTTTGAAAATCTTCCCACTACACAAAACCATGGTGTCTACACTTTAGTCATGGCATATCATTAATACTGGTCAGATGCTTTCTTTTTTTCAGATTTTGATGTATGTTTTGTCCCATATTTGCATATTTATATGTCCTATACTTGCAAATATATACATACCTCTTTTTACTTCCATTGTGTATTAGGAGTTGGCCTTATTTGCTTCATCATGTGTTGTAAGGCAAACCACACATATCAACTAGTAGTAAAACAATTAAAAATGGGTGGTCTCAACTAAACTCTACATAATTAAATGTGATGGATTTGGAATTTCACTTCCATTTCTCTTCTTGTTTGGTTGTCTGAAGTAATTAGTTAGATCTTTCTTAACACTATAACAACTTTATTACTACATATGACGTTCTAAGTAGCACATGTTTGAACCATTTAAAATAATATTTATAACTATTATATATAATATATAAGATATAATAAATTTGTTACTGATAAAAATAGGCCCATTAGTAAATTGTAGGAATCAAGTTAACAATTCTCTTTGCCGCATTTTTTTAATTATATTACAACAAATTCTTGCACATTAGTAAGTTTGCATTGCTTATGTGATTTGAAATGGAGTTTACTTTGTACACCCAAAAATGAGAAGCCCACCAACTGAAAAGGGAATTTATTATACATATTGAATATTGACTTACACTCTAAAGTGTGTGCCATTATGGGATGTTCTTAGTGACAATTGTTATAACAAACTAGTATCGCGTGCCCACCATCCATCCATGTATTGGAATTTTTCTTCATTATTTTTCTAAAAAATAGTAGAAAACAGCAATACTCATTGCCTACTACTACTATACAACTTTTTCCTCTTTCCTTGTTTAGGTAAGTCGTATACCAAATCCACAATGTCTTCTTATTCCTATCCTACTAATCCTACTACTAACCTGCTATTACCTATTAATTTGAGTTGGAAGGCAAAACATATTAAATACATAGCAATCACAACAAGCAATTCCTTATTATGGTATTAAAAGGTAATTTTTATTCATGACTTTTGGTTTATTTTTCCATGGTATATTAACTATCTATTACGACATTTATAGGATAAGGGATTATCTTCACATGTTTTAGATGTTTCAATAATGATTCATGTCAAGCTCTATCATAAAAACCATGTTGGTTAACTCTATTATATTTCATCTAACTTCTTCTAGAAAGATGATCCTTCTTTCAACAACCATCATGTTTGAATCTATCTCAATCATTCATGGTATTAGAACAACATGGTGTAATTGGATAAAAAATCAAACCAATATTTCTAGTTGCAAGGGGAGAAAAATAAATGGTGATTTGGGTAATGAGAAAAAGACATTCTCATTCCATTTTGTTGTTTTTATGGAAGCTTTCAAAAGAAATCAAATAGTTTTCAAAACCCCAAGACCCAACCATAGACTGTCTATATAAAAATATATTTGTACATTGAGAAGATGTTCAAAAGAATTTTTTTGTGACTGGTGTTACGCTCTAACATTTCAGCATTCATAGTCATCCTCCACGTATATGTCATGTTCAGCATGATTCCCATGAAACTCAACCTTAGAAGGTATATTGGAGTAGTGCCAGTCCTTGGTAAGGGAAATTACATAACATCCATTTTTTGTTATTGAAATATTCAAACCAAGTTGCACACTCAAATTTATATTAGCTAATAAATACTAATTGTGTTATATTTTTCCTAGTTGACATTAGTTATAAATTGCATATGTTTTAGTTTTCCTCATGTGTAGTATGATTTTTTTCAACATCCATAGATGTCCATATGTTAAATGTAGATTTAGAGATTCATGTTTTCTTTTTGTATAATATTTGGAGTGGAAAGAGCTAATGTTTCTTATTGGATGTGAAGAGTAGTTTGAGCTTTCTTATCTTGGTGTTATTATTTTAAGAACCTTGTGGGTTGGGTCCATATTCTTATGACATTGAATTAACTTGTAAGGGTGATAAAAAATCTATCGTTGAAGAAGATGGTTGTTGGGGGAGGTGTCATGGTTGATACTTTTTGGAGTGCTTATTGTCTTCCTTTCCTTTGAAGATTCAAGGTAAATTATTGAAGTAGAGACAACTATCTAAATGGATTTATAGACATCTTGAGATTTATATTCTTGTAAAGTGGATTTGCTTAGTGCATAATTCAGATAGATACATGATTGCTCATGACGGTTGGTTTATCTACAGTACTATGACGTCACTTTTACAACTATATATGTGGTTAGGTGGAGGTTTGATCTAAGCCTTCACTTCTCTAGGAAGTTCATCCTTTATTTATAAACCTATAAGAATTTGATTCCTTGTTATGCATTGTAATTTGATTGTTGTTGATTTATCATGTATGAGGTCTCATTTTTCAATGTTGTATTTCGACGTGATACTGACAATGTTTTATGGTTATCTCATTTTATCTTGGAACTAAACTTGTTACTCAAGTAATCTTTGATCAGTGAAGATAGAAAATACAAACGTACTTTGAGGTAGTTCTCAAGTTATTTTGCTTTGGAGTAGTAGTCATTTACTCTAAAAAATGGAGGACATTCTCCTAGAGCATGACTTACTTCAGGGTTTAGTGACTTATCTAGGTTATGTGTTCTTGTTGTAGATTCTTGAGTTGACCATTGTGAATGAGTGATAACTTTTGTTGATTAGTAATTGAGTTTTGAGAGTAGTGTTAATATTTTGAAAAATCCTACTCCAAGATAGCTAATTTGTAAGAGCTTTTTGGTTTTGTACCTCTCTATGGTGTTAATGCTTTCTTCTCTTTACTAGAGTTTGTTGATATGAATATAATTTTTATTGTAGATATGATGCAACTTTTTTATTGTGACTTCTCATTACTATGTGGTGAAATTTGACTTTGTTCAATGATGATATCCTAATCATGGTTTAGTTCATCTAATGGTTAATAGAAAATGGTCTATGAGGGTTATCTTCTTCTCTTTGGTGTCCATGCTTAACTTTAGTTAAATAATGAATTCTCTTTGATGCATATTGCACTATTGTAGGCTCTTTTAGTCTTGATTGTTGTTCTTTTGATTAGTGAAGATAGAAAAATACACACTTACTTTGAGGTAGTTCTCAAGTTATTTTGCTTTGTGGTAGTAGACATTTACTCTACAAAATGGAGGACATTCTCCTAGAGCATGGCTTGCTTTAGGGTTTAGTGCCTCATCTAGGTTATGTGTTCTTGTTGTAGACTCTTGAGTTGGCCACTGTGAATGAAGTCATAACTTTTGTTGATTAGTAATTGATTTTGGAGAGTAGTGTCAATATTTTGAAAAATCCTACTCCAAGATAGCTAATTTGTATGAGCTTTATTGGTTTTGTACCTCTTTATGGTGTTCATTATTGCTTTTCTTTACTAGAGTTTGTTGATATGAATATAATTTTGATTGTAGATATGATGCTTCTTTTTTATTGTGACTTCTCACTACTATGTGGTGAAATTTGACTTTGTTCAATGATGATATCTCGAATAGGTTTTGTTCAGATAATTGTTAAAAGCTAATGGTTTATGAGGGTTATCTTCTTCTCTTTGGTTTTCATGCCTAACTTTAGTTAAATGATGGATTGTCTTTGATGCATATTGCACTATTGTGGGCTCTTTTAGTCTTGTTTGTTGTCATTTTGATCAGCGAAGAAAGAAAAATACACACTCACTTTTGAGGTAGTTCTCAAGTTATTTTGCTTTGGAGTAGTAGACATTTACTCTACAAAATGGAGGACATTCTCCTAGAGCATGGCTTGCTTCACGGTTTAGTGCCTCATCTAGTTTATGTGTTCTAGTTGTAGACTCTTGATTTGACCACTGTGAATGAAGTGATCACTTTTGTTGATTAGTAATTGAGTTTGGAGAGTAGTGTCAATATTTTGAAAAATTCTACTCCAAGATAGCTAATTTGTATGATCTTTTTTGGTTTTGTACCTCTCTATGGTGTTCATGCTTGCTTCTCTTTACTAGAGTTTGTTGATATGAATATAATTTTGATAGTATATATGATGCTTCTTTTTTATTGTGACTTCTCACTACTATGTGGTGAAATTTGACTTTGTTAAATGATGATATCTTGATCATGGTTTGGTTCATCTACTGGTTAAAAGAAAATGGTCTATGAGATTCATCTTCTTCTCTTTGGTGTTCATGCTTAACTTTACTTAAATAATGGATTGTCTTTGATGCTTATTGCACTATTGTATGCTCTTTTAGTCTTGTCTGTTGTCCTTTTCTCAAGCGCTACCAAGAAGCTTGAGTTTTGGGAGCACTAACACTCCTTTTCTTGTTTCTTTTCTATTGTTCGGAAAAATGTGCACACCATATTGCACTTGAAAAGATCAATTTGATTATATATATATATATATATATATAGAGAGAGAGAGAGAGAGAGAGAGGATGGTAAATCAAGGATACATCTGGGATTCAAACTCGGGTCTCTTTATTACGGGACACCGTTCTTGACCACTTGAGCCACTCCTTATTGGAAAATGTATGTATCAATGAATGTGATAAAGAGAGGCATTCTCTCCCACTTTCCCATGCCCTTGATGGAAGTCGAATGCATGGGAGGGTGGTAAACCAAAACAATAGCTGGGATTTGAACTTGGATCCCTTTGTGAGGAGACACTGTGCTTGACCAAATGACCCACTCCTTGTCGGCTATATGTATACATGTATGTATGTATGTATCCCCCCCTCCCATGCCCTTGACATAGGCTAAATGTCTGGGAGGGTGATAAATCAAGGCAACAACTAGGATTCGAACTCGGGTCCCTTTGTTAGGGGACACCGTGCTTGACCACTTGAACTACTACTTGTCGGAAATATGTATGTATGTATGTATGTATGTATGTATGTATGTATGTATGTATGTATGTAAATAGAGTGGAGATGTATCTAGGTTAAATGAATTTAGGGTCAAAGAAAAATATTCTCCCCATGTAATGTATTCTCATGTAATTTATTTGGTTATGAATAAAATAAGTTATTTGTAGTACACCAGTTTGAGAAAATTTTGAAAGGCAACTATGTTTTCATAAAATTATTATTTCTCTATGTGTGTGTGACATCCTTGTGTAGGGGCATGATAATTTACTCTATATCATTCCAGTTTTATTAGATGTCTTACTATAATAATTTATTTTTATGGGTGTAGATATTTACAACATTAAAAGACATATTTGATATATGTTCCCATAAAATTGATAAAATTGACATTATTAGTATATATAGTGGAATTATGTAACCGGTATCACCATTAATGGTTGGCTATTTATATATTCGATACTAGTGTATGTGATGGAATCATGTGACCAATAATCCTATCAATGACTAACAATTAACTTTGTTGTTATAACCAATAAAGAAACTATATTTAAGTCATTGTTATTATTATTAGTTATCAGTCTCATACCACACTTTTAAGTTTTTACATCTCCTTAACATCAAACATTGTTTCCATACAACACCAACACCAAAGGTCTTCTATAGTGTTGGGCCTTCACATTCCCTAGCAAGTTCTAACTTCATATCATTTTGGTTACTGTTTCCATCATCTGTCTTCCTCTTCCTATCAATTCCAATGTTACCACATCCTACTAATATAACACTTGTAATCCTATGAAATTGTTGTTAGTCCAACCTATATTTCCCCCTTCCTCATCTTTCTCCTCCTAAATTTAACATATGAAAAGTCAATAGATAAATGTATAGATAGGCCTTGCCCTTATGAGGTTGTCTTGTTTTATTTGTGTTTTACATTGGGGACATTACCTTGTATTCAATTTTTAAAAATGTCTAAGGGTGCATTTTTTACTCTATTTTGTATGTTCTACTACAGAAATAGTTTATAACGTCACATTTAGAGGCGTCGGTTGTATCCAAAAAACCGACGCCTAAACCCTACAACGTTGGCTGAAAACACAAATCGACATCTATATGTGAAGACCGGTCAGACACGGGTATCACTTTTTATTTAGCGTTGGTTGCTCAATAAGTAACCGACGCCTAAAATTGCCCACCAAATCCAATTTTTCCAGTGCAAAAAAAATCCTCCAAAATTTCACATACGGCGTCGGTTGTTTACCAAATAACCGACGACTACATATTTTTTGCGAGACAGAAATCGGCCCCATTTTGGTCATCGATTTGCTTACAATAATCGACACCAATGTATTTTCGTGCGCTGTCCCCGCCAAAATTTTTACCCCCCAAATTGCCCAATTGGCGTCGGTTTTTTATGGCAAACGACAAATATGGTCGTAATTCAAGAACATTTTTTTATCAGCATATGTAGATAGACGTCAGTTTTTCTAGTTGAAATCGATGACTATGATTGAACATAGGTGTCAGTGTTTTTTGGTAACCAACGCTTTTGTATCTTAGGTGTCGGTTTCTGAAACAACCGACAACGATGGTTAACTTAATAGCCCCCGTGAAACAGACTCTTCCACATTCTTTGTTTCATCGCTATTTCACTAGGTCTGACAATTGATTTGGTGATTATAGTGAATCTGTCCACCTCTGCCATCCCTATTGTCAGTTGTCCCTGCTCTTCCAATCACTGGCCATCCGACCTGCTCCTCCAGTCGTCGGTCGTCCCTGCTCCTCCAGTTGTCGGGCGTCCCTGCTCCTCCAGTCGTCGGCCGTCCCTGCTCTCCCTGCTTCTAGTTGCTCCTCTACCACCGTCCCAGTTGCTAGCTGCTCCTCCAGCCACGGTCGTCATTGCTAGCTACTCCCCTAGCCACCGTCACTTAGTCGCCATCGCTGCTAGCTTCTCCTCCAGCTGGAGCCACTACCTTCTTCCCTCTGAAAAGGTTGGTCCTTCTCTACTTTTTTTTTTTGCATTGATTATATTGTTGTGATAAAAATGCATGTAATGTATTTAATTAGAGTTGGAATTATGTATAAATTCTAATATGTTTTTGTCCTAAATCTAATTATATTGTGATGATTGTATGAAAATACATATATGTAACAATGTATTTTATTGGAATTGAAAATTATTTGTAAACCATAATATGTTGTGATGAATTATAATGAGAATGTGATGAATTGTAATGATATTGTGATTAATTGTAATTATATTGTCAAGAATGGGATAGGTGGTACACATTTATTATATATAAGACCTTAAACCCTAATCTTTTAACCGTAGACCCTAATATTTCAACCCTAGACCCTAACATATTCTTATTTTCTTTTTGATCATAGAATAGATCATTCTAGGATTTAATATTTAGTATTTACTGACAAGTATGATTAAATGATGTTACATAAAACTTAGGATATGAATGATGAAACTAGGATTGTAGGTATAAGAATGACAACATACATGTATTTGCTGGCCTAGAAACCCATCCAAGATTTACTCATTAGGAGTAAATCTTGGATAGTCCCCGGTTTAGGACTGTTCTTGAATACTTAATCTCACTTAGGATGTAAGTGTATAATATGTATTGGGTTTTCAAGAAAATTACGGTAGCATTTCCTCGTTTTTTCTCTAAGTACATATGTACTTGGAGAACAGTGGGGAAATGTAGCCAAAATTTTCCTCAAAACCCAATAAACATTATACACTTACTAGTAAGATTAGGTGTTCAAGAATGGGATAGGTGGTACACATTTATTATATATAAGACCTAATCTTTTAACCCTAAACCCTAATATATACTTATTTTCTCTTTGATCATAGAATGGATAGATCATGGATGTCCATTCCAAATCGCTACACCGTAGAGTTTATTTTTGGTCTTGATCAGTTTATTAGATTTGTCGAGGAACATAGGAAACAACCTAGACATAGGTTCTATTGTCCATGTAGGCATTGTGGTAACAACTTGAAAGTCAGCAATGGTGACGAAATCATGTGCAACGGGATTGTACAAGGATATATAGAATGGCACTGGCATGGAGAGATTTCAAACCTAAAATCAGTGGATGTTGATAGCAGTGCTTGCGTGGAAGAAGAAATTTCCTCTGATGACGTAGATGTGAACGAACCAGTTCCAGTAGACATCATTGATGTGATGCTGGATAGTTGTAGGGTAGAGCACATCGATCCACCTCCCATGTTTAGAAACATTGTGCATGATGCTGAGATACTGTTATACATGGGTTGTACTAAGTTTACAAAGCTTAGCACTGTGTCGAGATTGTATAAGCTGAAAATTAACAATAGATGGAGCAACAAAAGCTTCACGTCATTGTTGTCTTTGTTGAAAGAAATTCTTCCTAAAGGAAATGAGCTGCCAATCTCAACATACTAGTTAAAGAAATTGTTGTGCCCAATGGGAATGGCGGCCAAGAAGATACATGCATGCCTGAATGATTGTGTATTATTTCAGAAGGACTATGTGGATTTGAAAGATTGTCCAAAATGTGGTGCGTCAAGGTATAAATTGATGACTTCGGGGGAGTCCAAAACTGGTTCTCCTGCCAAGGTGATGTGGTATCTACCTATAATATCACGGTTTCAATGCTTGTTTGCCAATCCTATAGATGTGAAGAATTTGAGGTGGCATGCAGATGTTAAAAAAAAATAATGATGGGATCCTACAACATGCGTCTGATTCCCCATACTGGAAGAAGATTGATGTATTGTACCCTAAATTTGGTGAAGAAGTCGAGAATCTAAGACTTGGGCTTTGTACACTCTTCCTCCCTAGTTGTGTATGAAAAATAAGTATGCTATGTTGTCGTTGTTGATATCGAGCCCTAAACAACCTGGAAATGATATCGAAGTTTATCTTGAACCTCTAATTTATGACTTAAAGAAACTATGGGGTGAAGGTGTGATGACCTATGATGTTTCACGAAGAGAGACATCTCATTTGTAGGCTATGTTGTTTTGCACTATTAATGACTTTCCAGCATATGGGAATTTGTCTGGATATAGTGTCAAAGGATCTAAAGTGTGTCCTATATGTGAAGAGAACATTGATTCAATACGACTAAAACATGGTGGCAAGAGTGTATATCTTGGTCATCAAAGGTTTCTTCCAAAATTCCATCTGTATCATAGGTTGCACAAAGCATTCAATGAACGGAATGAGGAACGGAGTGCACCTAAACCTATACCAGGGGAGGTTGTTTATGAAAGATTAAAAGACTTTGCCAAATGAATTTGGTAATAGATCACAATGTACCATGGCCATACAAAGTGACAAATCTTTATTCAAGAAGAAGTCAATATTTTGGGATCTTCCTTATTGGAGTTCTTTGGCAGTTAGGCATTGTATCGATGTCATGCACGTTTAGAAAAATGTTTGTGATAGCGTCATTGGTACTCTGTTGAATATACCAGGTAAGACTAAAGATGGGATAAAATCCAGAATGGACCTACGTGAAATGGGAATAAGGACAGAAGTAACAGAAGTAGTTAGTAGCAATCGAAGAACATACTTACCTCCCGCTTGTTACACGTTGTCTAGAAAGGAGAAGAAAGCTTTTTGTGAATGCTTCGTAAATGTTAAGGTGCCACAGGGTTACTCATCCAACATCCGTAGATTGGTATCAATGAAATATCTGAAGTTGATAGGTCTTAAATATCATGATTGTCACACGCTAATGCAACAAATATTTCCCATGGAAATTCGATCTATATTACCAAAGCATGTAAGGTTTGCAATCACCAGACTTTGTTTCTTTTTCAACAGTCTGTGCAGCAAAGTTATTGACCCTAATACTCTCAATAAATTGCAAAGAGAATTGGTTGTTACCCTATGTCATATTGAGATGTATTTTCATCCTTCGTTCTTTGATATCATGGTACATCTTGTTGTCCACTTGACTAGGGAAGTGAAAATGTTGGGACCAGTTTTCTTGCATTGGATGTATCCCTTTGAACGATACATGAGCACTGTTAAAGGTGATGTTCGAAACTGTTATCGGCCTGAAGGGAGTATTATTGAGGGTTATGTGGCAAGAGAGGTTATGGATTTTTGCTCTGAGTGGTAATGACACTCTTGTTAATGACCAGAATATTGAGGAGCATTTTTGCAAAAGAATTTTGGGATCACGGATGAAAGTAATCAGTCGTGAGCGGTTGGAACAAGGTCACTTGTATATTTTACACAACATCGATGAAGTGAGTATTTATATCGAGGAACATACCAATTTCATCAAGAGATAATATCCTCGAGCCAATTCAATATGGCTTGCTAGAGAGCATAACAAGACATTTATTAAGTGGTTTGAAGATAAAGTCTTACATCAACTATCTCAAACACCAGATAATCTTACTAAAACTATCAAATGCCTCACCTTTAGACCAAAATTGAATGCTATGTCTTATGAAGGGTTTGACATAAATGGATTCTCATATTACACAAAGCGTCAAGATGATAAGAGTGTCGTCCAAAATAGTGGGGTCACCCTTCAAGTGTCTTCATTGTTTTTCGCAAGTGCAAAGGATAAGAGTCCACGTGAAGCTAAAATGTCATATTACGGTACCATTGAAGACATATGGGAGTTTGACTACGTAGATTTCAGAATTCCACTCTTTAAATGTAATTGGGTTGATAACACCAAAGGAGTTATAGTGGATGAATTGGGTTTCACATTAGTGAAATTTGAAAAGATTGGTGAGAAGGGTGAACCATTCATATTGGCATCACAGGAGAAACAAGTATTTTATATCGATGATCCTGCAAATGATAAATGGTTGGTTGTTCTTCATGGTAAAAGACAGTTCATTGAAGATCCTATAGATGAAGAAGAGTACTATGATAAGTATGATGACTCCAGTCCATTCTCAGTTGGGTTGCTAACACCACCAAATATTGAACCTAATGATGATGTGTATGTGCACGGAGATCACAATGAAGGATTGTTAATTGATAAAAGATTGCAATATTAGAGGCAGGCATGTTTATATTTTTTTATATATTTTATTTTTCTGAATGTGAACTTTACAATGTTTTATTATCTTCTCGTTATGTCAAATGATAAATGTTTGATTTTCTTAATGACACTTTCATATGGCATAGCATGAGCATGATGACCGTGATGATGATTACCGTGAGGGTGAGGATATCAATGTGCCACCTCACAATGTAAGTTTTAAAAATATATCCTATATTTCTATCTATATGTTCATTTATAGTTATATCATGTAAGTGTGTTTTTTTGTCAAATTTTAGGTTGTTGATGTACCCCCTGAAGAAATTGGGGCACTTGATGAGCAGTAAAAAAAATGAGAAAGTGAGGGGCATCACAATGATGAACAAGTTACTACAGCAAAGGGGCAATGGACCCAAATTGTTGTGGATTTTGATCATGCAGGAAATCCAGTTGGAGTGAACTGTAACTCATTTATTTCATATCTTGGGGTTCTTACTCACAGCCATTGTAGTCCTAACGTAGAATCCTGGCATAAAGTTCCTAAGGGGAAGAAAGACTTTGTATGGAAGGAACTATGTGTGAGTTATTATTATTTGCAATTCAATTTTTGTATATTACTAATTTTTAGGATACTAGTTAATAGCAATTATATTTTGCAGAGTATATTTGATATGGATAAAAAGTTACATCGTAAATGCGTGATGCAACGCTATGGGAGGGTCCTAAGGAACTATAGGAAAAATCTCACCTGAGATTACATACGCGATGTTGAGAAGGGGTTCTTGATTGATTTCTAATTCTAGACACTGATTACTTTTTGACTTACTCTACACTAATAATTTTTGTTTTTATTCTCTTTAAAAAATAAATTTAGGAAGAAGGTAGCCACTGAGAAATGGAACTACCTAGACCCCAAAGACTAGGAGGAGTTTGTTACCCAAAAAAATGGATGAATTCAAGGTATTAAGTGACACTCCCAATTTAATTAATATACGTTCTTATGTATTCACCTTTTCAAGATTAACCTTTAGTGTTACTAACCAAATCAATGTGCTTAGTAACAAGGCTATCAACGATACTCAAAGAGCAAGGCATGCAATGAATGTGCATGACCACACAATGGGTCTAAGAGGTTGTACAGGCGTTCACCAAAGACTATAGGATGAGTCTACTACACAGTCTGCTGCTACTCAGGAGATTGCAGAGTCCTCTACTATTTCTCCCGCACCTCTGCCTCGCCATGCTATGTGGATATCTGGGAGGCAAAACAATAAGGGAGATATAACGAAGCCTGCAACTGATGAGGCGGCTGCAAAAATGGTAAAATTCAACTCTTAGAGCAATCGATCGATATTGATTATTGTTATGTTTACTTACCAATTTATGTTGATGGCGATTAGCGGGAGTTGCATGAGTAGAGGAAGGAAGGAAAGTTCATCCCTGAGGGTACAAGGGATGAATTGACAGTTGCTCTAGGTAACCCAGAGCATCCTGGACGTGTTAGGGGTGCAGACACTGGTGTGGGCATCAAAGCATTCTTTGGGCCATCCCAGCGCAAACCTGTCCCAAAAGAGGGACTTTCACAAGTTGAGGTAACTTATTCTTTTTTTAGAATGTTATTGCGAAAGAGAATTCAATAATCAGTAGCTAGCGTTTCTTTTATCTGTGTATAGGTAGATCAGTTTATTGATAGGAGAATCAAAGAAGCAATGGTGAAGTGGCAGGCGTCTCAGACTGCCACTCAGACAGTACTTGTGGCGGGCCGCTCTTCTCCTACTGCAGAGGTTGGGAGTAATCATGTAGACCCATCACCTAGTACACCCACTATAAGTATTTTTATGACATAGTAACTAGTCTTTTCAAGATGATATTTTTATGTATATATGTATATAACATTCTTTATGTAAATTTGTAGGGTTTGAAGCCATGTCATCTAAAAAGTCAAGAATATTTCATTGCAGAGGCATAGGCTTACCCAACCCTTCCAGGGGACATGTTTCATGGGACTCCACTACCAGTTGGTGCGGTTTGTGTGAGCCTGATACATGTACTCCCCAATTGGAGGGATCTTCCATTGTCATATGCCCAGCCAGATTCTGAAATGTTTGGTGAGGCAGAAGGCAGAGTGATAATGTGGCCCAAAGAGGATGTTGTCTATACTAATATTGTATGGTAAATTTACATTACGTTAATTTGTTAGTGTGTATATATGAGTCAATTGATCTGAAATTATATATACAGGTCAAACGGAAGACACCCGCTACATCTCGGCCTCCACCTCCACCTCTTGAAGTACCAAGTTGGCTTCCAAGGGACCTACACGCCTCGTTAGGTCCTAATTGTAGGGGTATGGCATTATGGATAGGCGAACATAATCCAAATTGCCCTATAAATGTTTCTATTCTCGAGGATGTTGCAGGTCAATCATACGATAATAAGCTAGTTATACAAGATATTTTGGAGTTATTCTGTTATGATTGGATGAATACATCTATGATAGAGCTATGGATATGGTGAGATCTTGTTTATATATCTATATACTGTGTTTTATATATGATGATCTAGTTTCTTATATATTAATGCATACGTAATACATGTTTTGCAGCCACTTACACACGATATGTACAGATTTTTCATTTTCCCATGTGGGATTTTTGGTTCCATCATTGATTAGTCCTATAGATAAAGACTCTTCTTCAGCCACTTCATACTGATGTGTTGCTTTTAAATATTTTGGTAAAAAAAAGAAGACGGTGATAATAGTTCCATTCATTGTCGACTAAGTTTACTTTGCTTATAATTTGGACTTAAGAAAATTATATTTTTAGTGGATTTTGAGTTATTAATTTTTAACTTTCTCACCTATAGTGGTAAGCATTGCGAGTTACTAGTTATTGTCCCCAAGACATTCACTGTCTATTATCTAGATCATACGGGGAATGAATTGAATACATTATATGGACACACAATGAAAAAGCCATTATTCCCGTGAGACATATTTCATATTTTTATATCCATTAATATATGTTATTACATTACTATTTAATTATGCAATTTAATGTGTTACATTAACATGTAGGGGTTTACATGAGTTAAAATGAGCTAGAGGAAAGGTCCCCAAGAAAAAGAATCAGTCACTAATTTTGGGAGAATGTAAAAGTAATTACCTGACTCCAATGTATATATTATTTTTGTGAACTATGCTTATTTGTATTTTTTTGAATATTTCATATGTTTCAATTTATAGTGTGCTACACAAGACAATGGCTGGGCGTGTGCATACTATGTGATGCAATTTATGGACCTAATTATCAAACATGCCGCAATGGAAATCGATACCATACATAAGGTATTATATATAGTCTCATTAGATAATATGAAATATATCAATATTATTATATATTATTAATTATATATATACGTCATTCTCTTTGCAGGTGTTTAAAACTGACTTCACTACAAGTGGAAAGTTATTAGATGTACATACTCCCTATACAATGGAAGACTTAAATGATGTAAGAGAACAATGGGAAAAAGCCCTACAAGTAGTGGGAATTTTTAAATATGATTGGGATAGTAATGGCGATAATGACGTGATGAATAAAGAATGATATTTCTAAAATTTGTTCTCATAATTATTTTTGTGTGAATGTGAATGAATTTTTCAGAATTTTCATATGTGTGAATGTGAAGATGATCAATACATGAATGTTTACTACTATATTCTTGGCCAGTAACGTCACTGCCCATAGTGTCATTTTTACTAGAATAACTGACCTAATAGACTATTGCATCGTCTTTATCAAAAAAAACGACCTTACGGGTTTCCCGCGGTAAAAATTCATGCGATTTTGGCTTCGCACCTCGATCTATAGGGTCTATTTTTTCAAATAACTGATGCTATAGGGTCAACAAAAAATTTGGGCACCGCTTTGGAACTCGAGGGTTGGTTTTTTCAAATAACTGAACCTATAGACCCTGACCTCTAGGGTCAGATTTTTCAAATACCCGACCATATAGATGGTCTCAAAACTTTCGGGCACCACTTAGTCTCTAGGGTCAATTTTTTTAAATAACTGACCCTATAGACCCTGACCTCTAGGGTCGTTTTTTTCAAATACCCAACCTTATAGATGGCCTCAAAAATTTCAGGCACCACTTAGTCTCTAGAGTCGATTTTTTCAAATAACCGACCCTACAGACCTAACCTGTAGCGTCGATTCTTTGAGATAACCAACCCTAGAGGTTGGGCTGATATTAGACCAAAGCTGAGCCATGTTTCAGTGTGTTTCAGTTTATTTTGTTCGTCTCCCCATTCCTGCTCCCACGCCCAAAGAGAAGCAAATTGTTGTCGCTTCCAAGGTCACCTTCCCAACCATCTCTGTGCCCAAAGAGAGGCAAATCGGCACCCCTTCTTGGACGATGACGCCCAGTTGCCATTTTCTTCTTTAGATGGCGCCGACGCCTCTGGATTGACCACTATCTCCAACGATGTGCACTTTGGACGACAATGCCCAACCACTTTCTTCCTTGAACAGCGACGACGCCTATGGCGTTGCAAGAGTCACGCACCTTCTCTCTGTAGTTCTTCTCCTATATAAGCTCCCCCGCTGTCCGGTTCTTCTCAAGGTAGCACAGTTGTCTCTACTGCCTCACTCCTCCATTTTCTTCTTACTATCATGCAACTGACCAGGTAGCACAGTCGTGCTGGGATGTACGACCGTGGTGATGGCACGGTCATGCTGGTTAGCACGGTCGTACTGGCTGAGTTGTAGAAACTTCAAAATTTATCAATTTTTCATTTTTTAATTCTTATTGCTCCTCTAAAATTGATATATATTGACCCCTAATTAATACATTATAACAGAATTGAATCATGCATTTGTGTTGTTGCAGGTGCTATTGACTTGTTGTTGACTTGCATATATTTCTTCTTCAGCCTACAAGTGAGGTATAATATTCTCACTCTCCCAATGTGCCATTTTATTTGACTAGTAAATCAACCAAATATAAAAATATGTCTTCTTTCATATCTACATTTTATTATCAATCACATATGTAATCATTATATATATTTCAAAAATATGAGGGTAGACATTTTGTAGTCTCAGATTGATACTTTAGGGTTTATAGATGAGATCATCGATGCATGATGTTTAACTTAATATATAAATATGAAAATAATACATTTATGTATCAACTTAGAAACTCGTTCAAAATTTACTCATTAGGAGTAAATTTTGGATAGTCCCCAGTTTGGGATTGTTTCTGGATATTTAATCTCACTTAGGATGTAATTATATAATGTATGTTTAGTTTTGAAGAAAATTGTAGTAGTATTTCCTCATTTGTTCTCTGGGTACATATGTGAGTATCTATCAATAATACCACGATTTCAATTGTAACATCTCTGACTTGGGTTATGCCTTAACCCTAGAAGTTTTGCTGAAGTAAGTCTTTTAGATTCTTGCCTTTATCTTTTTAAAAGTAATTAAGACTAAAGGAGAGATTATGTTTCAATTTTGGTCCTCTTTGAATAATGTTGAAACAATATTTTACCTATTTTGGACTAAAGTGCAATTTACCCAATTTAAGGGGATACCTTGCAAATGTTACATGATAAATGTTCCTCAAGTGTTATAGCATCATAAGAATGAGAATGATGCTGAGGTATGGCTTCCACAAGCCTAAGTTCCAAGAAGGAGCTTGTTTGAGTAATGCTTGTGTATTGAATGCTAGTTTTGGTGTAATTTGCAAATTACCCAAAACCTAGGGTTGGATATGTAAAATAACACCTCTATTATGTCCTTATTGTTTCTTGGTATCATTTAGAGAAAAGAAAAAGAAAGGGGCGTTTTGTTTGAACTACTTTTGAGGAGAGATAATCTTGATAATATAATAATCAAGATTTAAGCATAATTGAAACCCTAATTTATTTTGTAGAAAAAATAAATATATTAATTAAAGTGTCCATCAACTATAAAGGCTGTGGTTGAAATCCTATAGTAGGAGGACGTCCAAATGATTTGATAGCACCGAAATATCTTAAGTAGGTGAAGAAATCCACTCACATTTGTTAATTAAACAGTAATGTCCACTAAAAATGGATAATAGTATTATAATGATTAAGGTGGTTAAGTGGTTGCTTTTAATTAAAGGATAATTGAGAGGATATTGAGGGTAATGGAGTTGGCTTTAAAAGCAAGGAAGTGGAGGGGGGCATGTGGCACCTAGAATAGGAGTTGAAGATTTTCCTCCTACCTTCTCTCTCTTAACAATTCATATACATATACTCCATTTTTCTCCTTACTTGAAAGACTATTGTCACAAACCACTTTCTTTCCTTGCTTTGTCCGACAACCAAGGAGCTTAGGAGTAGGAGGAAAGTGTTCCCCAAGCTGAAGGCAAGCTCCATGATCATCTTCAACCTAGGATTAATGGTTCAAATCAGATTTCAATATTTATTTTCTTCTCTCTTCCATCCAATGCTCAACCTTGGCTATCTTTTGTATCCAAAGAGTTGGAAACAAACCTCGGATAGTTGAAGGATCTTCTTTCATCATTAGAGAAGAAAACCTTGAAGCTTTGAAGCTACTTTGAAGGCGGGTTATATAACTTGAACCCATCAATGTTATTATTGTTTTCAATTCCTCATCATATGTTGATCTTTTATTTTCTTCTTGAATAATTGATGAATTCATTATATATATGATAGTATAATTCAGAGATCTGAAGCTTGATGATGATGACATCATCTTAGCACACACCTCAAGAATATCAAAAACAATCAGTTTCAATTTTGTTGGTCAAACGGTTTCAAACTGTTACAGACCAAACAGTTTCAAAACCGTTAGAAGTCAAATGGTTTCAAACCATTAGAGGCTAAATGGTTTTCAAGAATGTGTAAAGGTCTAATGGTTTCAACCTAATCTAGTCCACATGGTCTCAAGCTTGGATGGCCAAATGATTTCAAAATGTTTAGAACTTAATTGGTTTCAAAACCCTAGATCAATTGATGTCAAAACCTTAATTTAGTTTCAAACAGTTTCATCTTTGAATTGACCAAACAGTCTCAAACTATTTGCGGATCAAACGGTCTCAAACCGTTTAGGATTAATGGATTACAAACCGTTTGAGGGACCTGGGTTGAAACGGTTTCAAAACCATTTGATGAGTAAAAGGTTCAAGACCGTTACAAGGTCTAAACGGTCTCAAACCGTTTAAAGGTTTAAGACCAAAACCGTATGAAGGTCTAAACAGTCTCAAACAATTTGAAGGTTTAAGACTAAGACCGTTTGAAGGTCTAAACGGTCTCAAACCGTTTGAAGATTTAAGACCAAGACCATTTGAAGGTCTAAACGGTCTCAAACCGTTCGAAGGATTAGGACCAGATCGTTTGAAGGTCTAAACGGTCTCAAACCATTTGAAGGTTTAGGATCAAGACTGTTTGAAGGTCTAAATGGTCTCAAATCGTTTGAAGGTTTAGGGCCAAACTGTTTGAAGGTTCAATTGGTCCAAACCGTTTGAAGTTCCAATTGATTCAAACCATGTGAGTACTAATAACCCCATAAGTGGTTGAAGAGTATCACAAGGTTGATTTCAATGGAAGTATCTCTAAAGAACTTAGGTGATTAGTATAATTAGAGTGACTATCACTTTATGCCTATGAAAATAATAAATTCAATACACTATGATAAGCATAAGTGCATGTACTTAGTGAAAGGGTAAGTCAACTGAATAAGGTATGAGGGTGATGTTATGTGAAACCCTAATATAGGGTGATGTTATGTGAAACCCTAATATAGGGTGATGTTATGTGAAACCATAATATAGGGTGATGTTATGTGAAACCCTAAAATAGGGTGATGTTATGTGAAACCCTAATTGATAAAAATGGGAAATCCTAACCCTAATATAGGGTGATGTTATGTGAAACCCTAATATAGGGTGATGTTATGTGAAACCCTAATATAGGGTGATGTTATGTGAAACCCTAATATAGGGTGATGTTATGTGAAATCCTAATCAATAAAGATGGGAAACCCTAACCCTAATGAGGGAATAGTAGTGTTATCTTGTATTACATAATGTTGATATGTAAATTGATATGGTTGTTATCAAGCATACTAACCATGCAGGTATCATGAGATGATAAGCATAACCAGGTATAAGTTATGATGTTAATGGGCCTTATGAGCCATTATTTTATTTGTTGCCTAGTGAAACGTGACAAGAAGCTTAATATGCCTGGTGAACTATGTGAGATGCTTGTGTAACAAGTATCATGAATACCTTGTTCAGATGACCTGGAGGTAATAGTTACCTGATAGAGGTAACCATGTTCAGTGATGAACTAAGGGTTCGAATAACCAGATCCAGTGAACATGATGATGGTATGGTTGAGGGATGTGAATTCCCAGTAATGAGATAAGGGATTGAGATCCCAATGTTTTATAAAGTTTTGAAAAGTACTTGATAAAAGTATTACATGTTTCTTTGTAGCATTTGTCATAATAATTCTTATTTGAAAACTTGACTGAAGCTAAAAGAATATGGTAATGTACATAAATAATCAAGTATAATTTTATCATGTAGAGCCCGGGCCATAGATCCATCATCGTCAGTAGTTGGTGATGGTGAAATGGATTCTCCTACGGGTTAATCTAGAGTGTATATTGTTGAATATGCGGGGTTTCCCTTAGCCGAAAATAGGAGGATTAGAGTGCAACTTTGGTTGTAGACTCAAGATATGTAGATTCCGACTCAGAATAAGAAGCCATGGCCGAAGAGCAGACGATATGGGAGAAGATAAAGGCTTCTTCCTCATCTACTTCAAAGGGGCCAATGAAGAAGCAGGTGATCAACATTCCGACTTATAAGATTGATCCTGCATTAATCAACTTGGTCAAGTCAAATGCATTCCATGGGTTAAAGAACGAAGACCCGGTGACTCACATAAGTCAATTCGTGGAGAACTATGATATGATCAAGATAGACAGGTTCCCATAGGAGACACTGTACCTGAAGTTGTTTCCGAGCTCTCTAGAGGGAAATGCACGAGAATGGTTGCATAATCTTGACGATGAGTATGTGGAATCATGGAACCACATAGTGGAAGTGTTCTTTGAAATATTCTTTCTGCCCGAGAAGACAAATGATATGATCAGGAAAATCCATAATTTTAGTCAGAAGGCAGGAGAGACTTACTCTGAGACCTGGGAACGGTTCCAGATCATGCTAAGGTGGTGTCCGCATCATGCACTTGACAAGGAGACATAGGTTAAAATCGTTTATTTTTCTCTTTCCGAGCATGATAGAAGTAACCTAGATTCTGCAGGTTCAGGATTCTTCTTAAACAACACAGACACGAGGTGTTGGGAAATTTTTAAGAACATGGCTAAGAAGCAATCCTGGGGTGACAGAGACGCCATAGAGCATGTTCGAGCTGTGGGGGAGTCAAAGGAAATCAAAGAGCTAAATGAGAAGATGAACCTTCTCGCCAAGAAACTACTTGCAAAAGAAGATATCAAATCCAAGGATGAAGCTCAAGTCAAATTCATGCACCAGCAGTAGGGGTATAGAAACAACGATTATTCATGTAGGAAAGACAAGAAATTTTCTTGGAAGGATCCAAATAATTTCTTGCAGGACCCCGATGCAAAACCCCAACCGGTGACGGAGGATAAGAGCACTGAGTTGCTTAACCAAGTGATCAAGAAAAATCAAGAACTAATGAGCACCTTTGGTCAGCAGATCAAGCAACAAGGGGAATTCATGAACCAATTTGGGAAGACCCTACAAAGCCATGGGGCTCAGATGAGGATAATAGAATCATCCTTGGCGCAGATGGCAACTGAGATAACAAATCTAAAGAAGCCAGTGCAGTAAGGCTTTCCTGGGAACACAAACATTCTAGGAGGAAACCAGCAGGCGAAGGCAATCTTGATACAGAGTGGCAAGAAGATTTTAAACACCAGGGCCGATGAACCAAGAAAACCCCAGTCAGAAATCATAGGTGAGGCCACATAGGAGGTTCCGATTCCAACCACACAGTCAGTTGAGGATATAGCAGAGGATGTCACATCAGAACCGGTTATTTCCGAGGAGGAGACACAGAAGAGGACGCCATATGTGCCGCCGCATCAAAGGGCATATGTTGTCCCGGTCCCAGTCCCATATCCAAATAGTGTGAAAGCAAAGAAAGTGGACGCACAGTTCAAGAAGTTTCTGGACAGCTTTAGAAAACTTTCTGTCAACATTCCACTATTAGAGGCAATAGAGAAAATTCCCTCCTACGGGAAGTTTCTGAAAGACATCATCACTAAGAAAAGGAAAATCCTTGATATTGAGGTTGTGGTTCTCAAGGAACAGGTGAGTGCTTTCATCATGGGCACATTGCCACCTAAAAGGCAGAATCCGGGTTGCTTCAATATTTCATGCTATATTGGGAAAATGAAATTTGGTGAAGCACTATGTGATTCAGGGGCAAGTATAAACTTGATGCCTCTCTCTACGTTCAAGAAATTAGGATTAAAAAAATCAAGGTCGAGCAATATGACAATATAGTTGGCGGATAATTATGTGGTAAAGCCATACGGCATATGTGAGGACGTGTTGGTGAAAGTGGATCGGTTTGTTTTCCTAGCAGACTTTGTTGTAATGGAAATGCAGGATGAACAGGGTAATGAGTTACTCCTTCAAAGACCTTTCCAAGCCACAGCTGACATGATCTTAGAGATGGGGAGAGGTTGTTTGACCTTGGGTATCGCAGATGATCGGTTTGAAATGGTCATGCCCTCAAGCACTACGCAATCTAAAGTAAAGGAGCAATGTCGCATGATGAAGAACTTTGATCAGAATATCTCTCTCTATCTAGGGAAGCCATTTTTAGATATGGCTCATGTAATGACTAAGGTGGAGAAGGGGACACTGGCTATAGACATCATGGAGCAGACGAAGGTTGTGTCTCTTAGCAAGGCTGTGGGTTTTCCCAATGATGAAGAGGAGGACATCCCTCCTTCGACTGAAGATGAGGCCATAGCAAAATCTATTTTCAATGCATATCCAGAATTACCTCTTGAAGCCTGCCTAGTTAATATAACACATTATTGGATGAGAAGCAAGTGACTACAAGAGTGTGCCAAGATGCTTCAGGTGCTTCCATGTTTTTATGCTAGGTACTATGAAGACCTTAGTGAACTCCCACCACCGCTTCAGTCGTCCTTGATCAGCCCGCCAGATCTAGAATTGAAGCCACTTCCACCGCATTTGAAATATGCATTTCTAGCTGAGGGTGAGAAGCTTCCAGTGATTTTTTTGGCATATATGAGTGTCGAGGAGGAAGATCAATTGCTGATTGTGTTGAAGAACCACCGAGGTGCATTCGGGTGGTCGGTCGTAGACATCAAGGGGATCTCCCCTACATTGTTCCAGCACAAGATCCGGATCGAGGAGGGAGCCAAACCGGTAATTCAACCACAGCGTCGACTAAATCCTAGCATGATGGAGGTCATCAAGAAGGAGGTGATCAAGCTCCTTTCTGCAGGTATCATCTATGCTATATCCGACTCGACGTGGGTGAGTCTGACACAGGTAGTCCCTAAAAAGGGGGGAATTACTGTTACACATAATTTGTTAAATGAACTTGTCACAACCCGCTTGGTAACTGGGTGGCGTGTATGTATAGATTACCATAGATTGAATTCTACTATGCTTAAGGATCATTTCCATCTCCCATTCATTGATCAGATTTTAGAGTGATTAGCAGGTCAATCTCATTTTTGTTTTCTCGATGGTTATTCGGGGTACAATTAGATTTCCGTTGATCCTAGGGACCAAGAGAAGTCCACCTTCACTTGTCCTTACAGAACATTTTCATACCGCCGTATGCCATTTGGTTTGTGTAACGCACCAGCAACCTTTCAGTGTTGCATGCTTGCCATTTTCTCTGATATGGTTGAACGATGTTTGGAGGTTTTTATGGATGATTTCTCCGTCTATGGTGCGTCCTTTGACGAATGTTTATACAATTTAGACAAGGTTTTGCAACGATGTGAGGACACACATTTGGTTCTCAATTGGGAAAATGCCATATGATGGTTAGTGAAGGGATCGTGCTTGGACATAAAGTGTCTAGCAAGGGGTTGGAGGTAGACCCGGTGAAGATCGAAGTTATTTCCAAATTGCCCCCACCGAATTCGATTAAAGGGGTACGGAGTTTTCTAGGTCACGCGGGTTTCTATCGCCGCTTTATAAAAGATTTCTCAAAAATTGCCAAACCATTATATGAGTTGTTGGAAAAGGATGTTGTGTTTTATTTTAACGAAAAATGTTTACATGCTTTTAATGTGCTTAAAGAGAAATTGATTTCTGCTCCGGTCGTACAAACACCGGATTGGACAAAGTTGTTCGAACTGATGTGTGATGCATCGAATTTCGCAGTGGGGGCAGTTTTGGGACAACGTGTGGACAATAAACCCACTGTGATTTTCTATGCGTCCAAAACCTTAAATGAAGCACAACTGAATTACAACAATTGAAAAAGAACTTCTCGCAGTTGTTTTTGCTTTTGAAAAAATCTAGCAATATCTTGTAGGATCTAAAGTCATGGTATGGACGGACCACGCCGCCATTAAGTACTTGATGGAGAAAAAGGATGCCAAACCTAGACTGATTAGGTGGATCATACTGTTACAAGAATTTGACATTGAAATCAAAGATAATGCAGGAATAGAAAATGTGGTTGCGGACCACTTGTCTAGGTTGGAAAGGGTAGATGAGAAGGACGTGCATATACCCATTACCGAGACGTTTTCTGATGAACAACTTCTATCTCTGAAATCTAAAGATCCTTGGTTTTCTTACATTGTTAATTATCTTGTCTGCAAAGTTATCCCGGATGATTGGACATACCAAGAGAAAAAGAAATTTTTCCATTCTTTGCGTTATTATTTCTGGGATGACCCTATTCTGTTAAAGCAATGCAGGGATGGTGTGTTGTGTAGGTGTGTACCAAAAGTGGAATATGAAAGTGTCCTTCATCATTTCCATACTCTACCGAAGGGTGGACACCATGCTAGTTCTCGAACTGCGGCCAAGGTACTTGAGAGTGGCCTTTACTGGCCTACTTTGTTTAGGGATGCATATGACTATGTGCGGCAATGTGATTCCTGCCAACGGGCAGGTAACATTTCAAAGCGACAGGAGATGCCCCTCAATGTATTTCAAGAGGCCGAGGTGTTCGATCTGTGGGGTATTGATTTTATGGGACCCTTTGTGTCCTCCAATTCTAACTTGTACATTTTATTAGTTGTTGATTATGTATCGAAGTGGGTAGAGGCAATACCCACTAGGACTAATGATGCGGCCGTAGTGTGCAAGTTTGTCAAAGAATACATTTTCTGCAGGTTTGGTGTACCAAGAATGATTATTAGTGATGGGGGTACACATTTCCGAAATCAGAAGTTCGCAATATTGCTAAGAAAGTACGGGGTAAAGCACAACATTGGTACCCCGTACCACCCGCAGACACAGGGGCAAGTGGAAGTCTCCAATCGGGAAATTAAGAAGATCTTGGAGCGCACTGTGGCTTCAACGAGAACAAACTGGAGTACCTTGCTACCGGACGCCTTGTGGGCGTATAGGACGGCATTTAAGACACCTATAGGCACTACGCCTTTTAGGTTGGCTTACGGTTGGGCCTGCCATTTGTCGGTGGAATTGGAGCATAAGTCACACTAGGCACTGAGGAAGTTGAATTTGAGCTATGATGAAGCAGGAAAGAAACGGATGTTAGAGATAAATGAACTTGATGAGCTGAGGATGAATGGCTCACGGATCTATAAGGAGTGAACAAAGCTGATTCACGATCGACATATTCAGATGCGCGTCTTCAAGAAGAGAGATCGTGTACTCTTGTTCAACTCCAGGTTGAAGATGCATCCCGAGAAATTGAAATCCCGATGGAGTGGACCGTTCACAGTAGAAGAGGTCAGGCCACATGGCGCAATCATGGTGCGTGATGGCGAGACAACATTCTTGGTTAATGGGCAGTGATTGAAGTTGTATTTTGGTGAGGATTACACAAGGAAAGTGAATGAGGTCAAACTCATTGCGCTTCCGGATGCATGAGGAGCTTGATTTCGTCTAGCCTAAGACGTTAAATAAGGGCGCTTGTTGGGAGGCAACCCAGCCATTGGTAGTTTTGTTTAGTTCTTTTACATTTGTAAGTTAGTTTGATTTGATAGTATTTTTAGTGTAAACAAGATACCTTGATTGTTTGTTTAATGTGCAGGACTGAGGCAGGGTCGATACCATCGACCCTTGTGTCGATGGTAACGAGATAGGCACCAGGTAGGCGGCTACAAAAATTTTCTGAGTCGATACTATCGATGGCCTCGTCGATGGTATCGACCCACCATCAGGTTGCTCGCCAGAAGGAGGTCGATAGTATCGACATGGATGTCGATACTCGCGAGATCTCTGAAGATATTCAGACAAAAAGTGTCTCAGTGAAGTCGATACCATCGACGGTCCTGTCGATGGTATCGACCCAGTTACAGATAGGAAGCGGCAGCCGGGCCTCGCGAGGGTGTTTGCCCTAAGCAGAAGTCGATAGTATCGATGTGACCCGTCACCGATCTGCGAGAGGAAACCAACGGCGATCGCTACCTCAAGAGAGTCGATCTGTGGGATGGGTCGATACCATCGACACCTGGTATCGACGCGTCATCGATTCGGGCCCCCAAATCAGGCTATCGACAACCGTTGATACTAGTGGAAGACCAGATTGTGCTACAGGTGTCGATACCATCGACATGCGTCGATGGTATCGACGGGCACACAGCAGCGCCGACCACGGTTATAAAAGGGATGGATTGTCGTCATATGACGTCACACCTTCAGAGCTTTCCTCCTCCACTTGTTTCGTGCGTCTTATTGAGCGACCGGAGCCCGACTACGAGCATCCAAGGAGCGAGTTCTTCCCCGAGCCTTCATCGAGTGGAGATTGTCTTCTCTGATCTTCACTGAGCTCTGTCTTCTTTTCCTACTTTCTTTGCGATGATGGTGCGTACAGCCGGTGCTTCTTCTTCACGGGCGGATCCAATGGAGATCCCTGAGTTCATTCCTCCACCCATTGCATCTATTCTGTGCCCGCGGATTGTTCATCCTTCCACAGTGGTCCGGAAGGTCTACGAGGAACTGATGAAGCGCAAGATTGAGCCAACCCGCTACATCGACCGGGACATGATCCGCAATCTGGGGTTCGAGGACAATCTTGCCTACGTTCTCAAAGGGCAGGCAAGTCATACGGGCAGGAGGCCCGAAGAGATGGAATTCCACACCGACAGCCAGCCATTCTTCGGTGAATGGCCCACATACAAGGAGCTAGTGGCGGAGTTCATGGCGTCGCTGGATATATACGGCGTACCAAACAACGTCATCGCCACTGATCGGGAATGGATCAAAGGCCGTGTTTCTTTCTGGCTGTACAACAACGATTACACTCTCACCCTCAGGCAGTTCAATTCCATCTACAACTGGAATCATGGGAGAGATCAGTACCAGAGGCCAGACAACCGGACTGACTATGATGCTATTTTTGTCGAGCTAGTGATTGTGCCTCCGGGAAAATCCGTCAGCTACCATAATGCGGCAGTTGCAGATTTTGAGCATCCGTTTGTGCAGGTCCTTCATCGCATGCTCTGCACCACCTTGTTCGCTCGTGGTGACCTGTCTCTTAGCAAGTTTCAAGAGACAGATTTGTTTTTCCTGCACAAGTTGCTGAAGCGAGAAGAGTGTAATTGGGGCACGTTCTTCTTAACGCGCGTGTTGGCTATTAAGAGGAGTATGCGGAAGGCTCCAATCCACTTTGGAGGGCTCATCACACCGCTGGCCTCTTATCTTGGGTTAAATTTCTCCCAGCTTACTCCCCTCTCCAACAGGAGCAAGGTCAACTTGCAGCATCTACACCGCTCCATTCTCATCCTGCTTCGTGATGGCTTGGCATATGCACACTGCCATGTCAATCAAGCATATCAAGAATGTTCACTTCCAGACCCCATTTTCCACATCACAGGCGCTCATCATTTCAAATGGCCTGTCATAGCCATTGAAGACTCGGATGAAGACGGCGACAATGACAACAATGACAACAATGGCGATGAGCCTGAAGAGGAAGAGGAGGCTTTCACCCCTCTTCGCGCACGAGTGGCACCTAGGAAGCGTCCCCGCATGCATCTGGGTGCATCTTCATCTTCACAACCTCCGCCACCTCAGCCCTCTCCTCAAGGAGAGGATGTCTATTCCATGCAGGGGATGTATACAATGCTACAAGAGATCTAGCACACCCAACTGTAGCATACAGCTTCGTACGCCGGTATTTAGGATACGACGAACCGGCTGTTAGATAATCAGAGGGCAATTTTTGAAAATGAGCGCCTCCTCCTCGACAACCAACAGAACATCCACGACAGGTTGCATAGGATGGAGATGCAGCAGCAGCCCTTCTACGATCATTACTGGAGCCAGAATTACTTTGGGGGGTATCCACAACCTCCGCCCATGCCCTAGTATGATCCGAGCTTTCAGGGGCAGTACCCATCTTGGCACCCCACGACCCCGCAGTACCTTCCTCCTCCTAAAGAATGATTGGTATCTCTGTTCAACCTTTTAAGGTTGTTTTTTACTATGAGGCCATAGTCGAATTCAAGCTTGGGGGGAGTTGGAACAGCTCTATCCTTTAGTTTTCTCAGTTTTTAAGTTTATTATTTTGTCTTTTGTCATTTATTTCTTGTAGTTCTTAGTTGTGTGTAGGATCCACACTCTATCTAGTGTAATTGTGGATGTTTTAAGTCATGTGTCATCTCGTTTCTTGTACTTGGGAATTAGGGGCAAATTTGAAAATTTTTAGTGTTTTTGCAAGCTTGTGTTGTTTAACTTTGAGCACATAACTTAAGGAAATAATTGGGTTTGTCAACTCTAAAACAGAAAATCACAACTGTACATTCTTATGGTTCATGCAAAGTGGACAGAATTGGTTGTTTGAGCCTAAACTGACCAAATGATAATGAGACTTTAATTTGAAATAAGAGAGAGAAACCTCTTAATTACTACACAGGTCAGTAAGGAGGGACACATAATAATTTTCAAAGGTTTAGTCAATTAGTCTTGTTATCTATCCACCCCACTATTTTCATACTCCACCTTAAGAATTGGAAGTACATTATGGTTTTAATCTCTTTGATTGCATTCCATGTAGATAGGTCTTGCATTGCAACTATTTTCACATAATTTTCATGAAAATATATATATATGGGTTATACATGCACATTATCCTTAGGTACGTGTCATTTAGTTGCATAATCATCATTTTGTAGCTGCATTCACATTTTTGTGCATATAGTACATCATGCATCTTATTTCTTCTGAAACATTAAGGGTGATGAACTTGTTCCATACCTTCTGAATGCTTCAAATGTATAAGTTATGCAGCAATAAGTGAGCCCGACAAACAATTCGTTGTCAGCTGTTAAAATAAGGGATTGAAGAAAAAGAAGAAGAGAAAGAAAAAAAAAGAGTTTTGAAAAAAGAAAAAAAGAAAAGAGAATTGAGAAGTAAGTAGTAATGAGAGGGAGAAAGGAACACGTTCTCACTACATACTAAGAAGAATAAGTACATGATGTAGTTCTCTTAGATATTCCATCTCACCTTGAGATGGAATGAAAGTGCATGCATCATTCCACCCAAATGTAGGCATTAGGGCATTTACACTTGCATATGCATCATTTAGGTCATTTTTGCTTTGTGCATGTTAAAATTGTATACTGCTTCCATTTCTTCCATGAGCCACCCATTCCATCCACCCGTTGCTTGAATTGGTAGGCCGCCGTGATTTTCTCCTCAATCATTAATACTAGGAGAACTGCTTCCATGTAGATGGTAGTTAGGGTGAGCAACGTAGAATAGAAGATCACAAGATGCACCGAGTCTGGACCAGAGAATTTTATTATGTTAACTGCCTTATATGATAGCATTCATCAATTTTGAGGTAGATATCTTTTATGGATGACTACTGTCGCCTTTAGGGTAATTATCATTCCGTGGTTAGTAAGGGTAGGAATGTGAATGTCTGGCGGGGATCATATGGTGATGTTTGTTGTGATAATTTGTTCTTTAGTTGACTCTCACAATTCTATTCTAAATTTTAGTTGCTCGAGGGAGAGCAATGTTCAATCTTAGGGGAGTTTGATGCGATGCTTTTGAGTCACATTTATGGACTTGTTTTACTTGTGTTTTATGCATTTATTGGTCATTTTAGTGGTTAATATTGCATAATTCATTTACTTTGGTCTATGATCCTTCTCAATGTCAAATCTCCCTTATTTTATTATTTTGAGAATAAATGATTACAATTATATGTTTTATTTTGGCTTATGTGGTTTTGTGTTGTAATTTCAGGAAAAATGCATATCTGCAGTTGTCGATACCATCGACAGCTGTCGATACCATCGACACAACCACAGGTTGCCAACCGCAAGGAGTAGCACAGAGTCGATACCATCGACGGAGAAGTCGATGGTAGCGATTTACCATCAGGTTGCTGGCGAGAAGGGAGTCGATACTATCTACCCCAAAGTCGATACTATCGACACGTGGAGCTTCAGCGACGAAAAAGGATAAAAGTGATGCCTAAGGGTTTTGATACCATCGACTCACGTCGATGGTATCGAGTCAGCATCAGGCGCAATGACGAAAAAAAAAAGACTTCCCGATATCGCGTAGGGTCGATAGCATCGACTCGCATCGATGGTATCGACACCGTCAGATGCAAGTTTGTTTCAGATCAATCTAAATCCGAGTTGTGATATTTTTGCGACCTAACTCGGTGATTATACCTAATAACGGCGACCAAGAGCCATCTATCACGTCATTAGCCGCTGCACACGTCCTGAGAAGGTGTGGAAAGAAGAACGGAGCCCAGAAGCACGCCCTAGCCATTTCGGAAGCCAAAGAAGACATTTTCCACTGTCGAAAGGTTGTAGATCGTGCATTCTATGCCAAGGAATGCTTGGATCTTCTCTGTTCATGGTTTTCATTACTTATTCACGTTTTTCTCCATGTTTCCCCTTTTCTCAACCATGTTTTGCTCTGAGATGAACATGCGGGGCTAATCCCCTTTATCTTTAGGACCGAGAGTAGCCCGGGGAAGCATTGTATGACATTTTTATCATAGTAATTCATAATTTATCTCTTAAATCCGTGGTATGATTTCGTTTTCTCAATTATATTGTTATGCTTGATCACCATAATGATAATCTAATGCTTTTAATTACTTTGAAAGAAGAATTAACGGTTGAAAAGAGACGAAATTCACATTAATTAACAAATCCCTTGAACAAGGTGATGTACGGTTAATGGTGGAAACCCAGAGGTCGATTCTAATGCACCTAGTTTAGGGTATAGGTTACTACGAAGGTGGAACCGACCTAGACTTAGGTAGTGAATTGTTCCACGACAGTAGAAAATCTGACTACAGGCCACTACCCGGATCGAAAGATGAACCTGAATTATTATATGGAAATTCATACAATGAAAACCCACAGTGAAAACGCAATCCTAAAGATCTCCACTTGAATTGATTAAACTAAACCCTTAATCAATTGCTTTATTTTATTTTATTTTCTTTTATTTTTATAACAACTCTCAAACTCTTTTAATCGGTTTAGCTGATCGCAACCAGTTAGTAGTAGTCTACCGATAATTTAGTGTCCCTGAGTTCGACTCGGGCCTCACAAGGGCCTATACTACATTGATGCGTGCACTTGCGTTCGACGCATGGTAAAATTGTGTCAGAAACCTTTTACAATTACATCTTGTAGTTCTTGGATAGATAGTATGCACAACTCTTTTTCATAGTCAGTTGCATGATTCTAAGCACTTCATCTCGTTAAGGTAACCTAGTTAAGTCTGACCCAAAAGACAACACGATGGGAATGCACCCTGATTGGCAGCACAATATAAGTACCATCACACTTCCATGAGATGGACAGCACACCACGCTTGGTGTGCTCAGGCTTATTTGATCAAGCTTTTCATGTGTGTTTCTTAAGGAAAACCTCTAGGACTTAATATGTGTGATTGAGGGATTTTATATTTATACATATACATATCCAATCACCACATACTTATAGTATGGAACATATACATTCTATAACCACAAACAAAAACATGCAATTATAAAAACACAACAAATGGTTATGGCCATTCTATGATAATCCTTAGAGCCACAAAGAAGTACCACCACTTAAGGTCCACAACATGTGTTACAACCTATTGCTGATGAAAATCTATGTTGGATTCAGTCTGGGATGATCAGTGAAGCCCTTAAACTGATCGCTTAACCTCCTGGTCGGTCGATTGGTCTCTCAGATTGGTCGTCTGATCTCCGATCCAAGTAAATGCTTGGACTCCTCCAACCGATCGGTTGGGCCACCAGTCGATCGGTTAGCTCCTCCTATCGTCAAGTATCATTCATCCTCCGGCCAATCAGTTTAACTTCTGAGCCAATCAGTTCGCCTGGTGCAGAACATTTTCTTTGCCATAGCAGGAAATAAAAACTATCATATTCATGTTTAACATATTATATTGTAATAGCGAAACCTTTTACATTCAAGGGGGTATAGGAAGGAAATAATTAATATTTTTACATATAGAAAAGGAGAGAGAGGAAGGATATGTAAACCGAGATATAAAATAGGAATAACAACCATCCAACTAAGAAACAAAGGTCTAGGGGGTATAGGCCATTACCATGCTTTCAATAACCATCAAAAACCAATTTTAAGATGACGCATGTAAATTGCATGTATATAATATCATATATATATATATATATATATATATATATCAGGTATTGTATGTGGTATGTAATTTGATATGCACATTAATCATTTAAATATTTGCATCCCATGTAATAAAATAAATAATAAAACTAAAATCTGATCATATTGATTAAATCCCAAAACATAGTGAATTGATGTGGATCTAATACCACTGTAAGGAAATATGGCATTAGGTACGGTAGTAGAAACCAAAAAAAATACTTCCATATTCCCATCAGACAATAGATTTCATCAAGAAGTATGTGATGGAAAGGGAAGGTTGCAAGACATATACCTGGTCTTGGAGCAAGTCTAGTGACTATGTTTGCTTCGGCGTGCTACTTTCTCAAGTTGCACATAGATAGTTGTTGTCATCAACCTCCTGGTCTGGTAGAATGGACGAAAATTGATAGTGTCCTACTAGTGGGTGGCAAAGGCCCCATTGCCTCCATATTAGTCCAGGTGAACCACCGGGAAATCTTATCATTGTAAATGAACAGAGAAGGAGTTGTCCTTACTAGTCAACGTGCTAGCATCGACTGCTCTCCCAATTGTCTCTCCCTTGTTGTTCCTCCCTTAGATGGGTTGAACTTTCTCGGGCTCTCTTGGTTACCAAAACCAGAGAGGACAACAAACATCAAAGCTTATTGATGTGTCCCTAGAAATCCTCGAGTACCCTTTATTTATAGGAGGGTCAGAGTCAGGGCTTCTATTCTGAGGGGGGTCAAAAGGATAGAATTCCATGAATTTTTAGGAACCTGTGAATGACAAATCGATAGGTTCATTAGTGAATCAGTTGGTTCACACATGAGACAATCGCTTCAACACTTGAAGATGTTCTTTCACTATGTTTCCTATTTGCAATTATATTGGCAATTTCTATTTGAGTAATATGCAACATGACGTCAACATCAATCCTTGATCCAATTGAATTGATCAACCAAACGGTCGGTTCACAACCTGAACTGGTCAGTTCACATATCTGAGCCAATTGGTTCACTTGCTAAACTGGTTGTTTCAGAGTTCTAATTATCAATATTGTTCAAATTGACCTGACACCTGAATTATTGGTTCAAAGTCCTATCAATCAATATTCAACCATTGTTGTTTAAATAGAATATCTAAACACTTTAGTTATCAACTTAAACATCATTCATGAATCAACTCCTATTCCATGTGCATCCTATGTGTCTGATCCTATAAGTCTGAAGTTATATTGGCCGTAAATGTCTATAACAAATTTATGACATCACAAGCAATGAGCGGTATCTAGTAAGACATCATTGCTACCTAAGTAATTGGATAGTTGGGGAACATCTTCAACCTACAATTTGTTATTAGTGTTACATTGATCAAATAGTTCCTTTGTCTCTAATATCTAGATTGAAATCAAGGCATGGAATTGTCATCCTCTTCAATGATCAATCCATGTTCCTTGAACTAGAGTAGACTGTCTGAGATATATGTGAACTCAATATCACATATTAATTCACATGAGCATATCCATGCATTTCTCAACGTCGTTTATCAAGTGGACATGATATCAGACTCCTGTAAGAGGGACAAATCCCATCTGCTTCACTCTCTCCATGTGTCACAATGTATCTGAGCATCACCTTTATAGTAACCATTATTCAAGGTCACGTTGGATGATGCCAAAGTACATCAAACAACATGTGATGAGTGCAGTGATTTTAGGTCTAAGAACCATAAGCACCGCCATCACTATGAGACATGATTCTAACTACCATTTGATGGTTTATGTGTATCATTCTCAAGGTGGGTCTATCTGATACATAGTTTTCTAACAAGTATCTATGTGTTTGGTTTGGTATTGGATATTATGACTAATGTGATTATGTCATCAACCAACAAACATCCTATTCTTGTGTCTTATTATTGTCTATCTTTCTTCCATAATAACATCTGACTAGCGACATACCAGGAATGTATATGCTCTTGACATCTGTATGATCCCATTTGTTCATGTTCTCAACTTGAAGACATACGTCGTCCAATAATATCATTCTTTAGACATTTATTATGTAACATCATTATCTCATAACTAAATAAAATAGAATAAATAGAAGATTTCCTTTATTAGTAATCAAATTATTTACAAGATATGACATTACAATCATCATATGATTGTCTCTATGGGCATACATACCAAAAATAACAAGGGAAATTTTCCTCTAGGCCTCCATCTAGGGAACAAAGGGAACAACAAGAAGGAGACCTTTGGGGAAAAGCAATAAAAGGGGCACGAGATAAAAATGTTAGGACAGAATTGGTTGGTACAATTTAAAAAAAGTAGACTAGTGTATGGGTTACTTTGTGGTTTTGATGTGCTCCATATTCGTGACTACAGTATTGACTGGTTAACTATACTATATGTGACAAGTAACAATTATTTCATAATTGATAATGCTAGTAGAGTTGAAGATGATTAGTTTCACTTTTAGTGCATGTCATTCGTCAATTAATTTCTTTTGTTTCTACTTTTGACGTCAGTGCTCTAGTTTCTTGTAATGAAAGATAATAGATGTTGAATCTCTCTACCTTATTATAAGTAAGAATATTAAAGAGAGGAAATAGTGGGCTGAACACACACAAAAAATAGGGAAATTTTTCTTTGAAGGAAGAAGTCATGATACAATTGATCTTCATGTTTCTTATTTTTCATCTGTGTCCTAATATATGCTATTTTTCAGGGGGTATGTAAGAATTTCTCATATAGATGATAAATAAAATGTGTGGTCTGACCAAAAACATTATCTCAGACAAGTTGACTTCAATAATAAAATAATGCTTTTTTTAACAAATAATACCATTTTAGTATTCTTAATGATAGGTTATGTATATATTCAAGCATTTTTTATGTTGTTAGAGACTATTAATGTTATCTTAAAATGTAGTCATGTCATTACTCTTTGGAGTCAATAGACCCTAGTCTTGGATTCCAAGGATTCAACTAGGTTGACAAAAATGATGGATGGCTCCATAAACTAGCATGAGCCCCCTTTGCATGTGAGTACGATAAAAATAAAAGGAACGTTGTTTCGGTTTGTGGTGTTGACATCACTTCCACTATATTGCTAGTGTGACGTGTGTTGGGTTTTCTAGCTAGGGTACTAGAATAGTACATGAGTGTAAGTATTTTCAAAAGTAAAGTAAGTTGTTGGACATTCATGTTGCAATGAAATACTAGGAAACAATTACTTGACAACGGATTGTGTCGATAACTAATGATGTGGGGATGACTTGGTCTACAATGTCACTTAGATGAGTGAATACATGTTGGAATTGTTAGAATGTGTGGTACTCAACTCAAAACTAATTGGCAATGAGTGAAGTGGCCACACATCTTATAAGCCCAAGGAGCACCACAGAGCTCAGCGGTGTAGGACTATTCCAACATCCCCCTCAAGTACATCCACATTTACAGGTGACAACGTGCCACACTTATGAGTGATAGCAGGTAGGGTGTAATCCTCACACTTGTCTTAGGTCAGCTTTGATACCATGTTAGAACGTGTGGGTACAACTCAAAACCAATTGGTAAAGAGTGAATGGGCCACACATCTTATAAGCCCAAGGACCACTACAGAACTTAGAGGTGTGGGACTATTCCAACATCCCCCTCAAGTACAACCACATTTACGAGTGACAACATGCCACATTTACAAGTGACAACAGGTAGGGTGTAATTCTCACACTTGTCTCAGGTTGGCTCTGATACCATGTTAGAATGTGTGGGTTCAACTCAAAACCAATTGGCTATGAGTGAAGGGACCACACATCTTATAAGCCCAAGGACCACCACAGAGCTCAACGATGTGGGACTATTCCAACATTCCTCCTTAAGTACAGCCACAGTTACGAGTGACAACATTCCACATTTATGAGTGACAACAAGTAGGGTGTAATCCTCACACTTGTCTCAGGTCGACCCTGATACCATGTTAGAATGTGTGGGTTCAACTCAAAACCAATTGGCATAGAGTGAATGGGCCACACATCTTATAAACTCAACGACCACCACATAGCTCAGCGGTGTGGAACTATTCCAACATCTCCTCAAGTACAGCCACATTTACGAGTAACAACGAGTAGGGTGTAATCTTCACACTTGTCTCAGGTCGGCTCTGATACCATGTTAGAATGTGTGGGTTCAACTCAAAACTAATTGGCCATGAGTGAAGGGGCCACACATCTTATACGCCCAAGGACCACCACGTAGCTTCGTGGTATGGAACTATTCCAACATCCCCATCAAGTACAACCACATTTACGAGTGACAACAAGGCCACATTTATGAGTGACAACAGGTAAGGTGTAATCCTCACACTTGTCTCATGTCGGCTCTAATATCATGTTAGAATGTGTAGGTTCAACTCAAAAACCAATTGACAAAGAGTGAATGGGCCACACATCTTATAAGCCCAAGGACCGCACCACTGAGCTCTGTGGTGGTCCTTGGGCTTATAAGATGTATGACCCCTTCACTCTAGGCCAATTGGTTTTGAGTTGAACCCACACATTCTAACATGGTATCAGAGCCGATCTGAAACAAGTGTGAGGATTACACCCTACTTATTGTCACTCGTAAATGTGGCATGTTGTCACTTGTAAATGTGGTTGTACTTGAGGGGGGTGTGGGAATAGTCCTACACCGCTGAGCTCTGTGGTGGTCCTTGGGCTTATAAGATGTGTGGCCCCTTCATTCATGGTCAATTGATTTTAAGTTGAACCCACACATTCTAACATGATTCATGTTAACTTCCCTATTTTCAAAGTGTGAAGGCTCCAACAATTACTCATCCATTGCAAAGTGATTACTTCTCAATGTACGTCAACATGAATGTGACTAGGGAGAGTAGTAGTTAGTAAGTTGATAGACGAAGGGTTTTTGGTCTCAACAAGAAATAGCAATTTTGTGACTGCTCGAAAACGGGTTCATCGTCACTTGACTAGAGTGATGGAGGAGGATGTCTCCCACCATCCCAACAAACTGATAATAGTAGGTCTACGTTGGTGGTTACTAAATAAATGCTATGAAAATCAATCCGATTCAGCCACGACCACAGCCAATCTTTAAGGTGGGGGCACTTGGTCACAGACTCACAGTAAGTCCTGCGGCGACGACCATCCCAAGTGACGGTCAAGCCTAGCAGCATGTGCAAGTGGAATTCGGTTCAACAAGGCCTGCGGCTTCGTGTGGACTGTGCCAGGGAGGAGCCGCAAGTTTTGACCTTTGCTGAGTTCTGTAGTTACTGTGTCCTGTTGGGTGGTTCACTGATTTGGACTCAGGAAGACCTCGCGCGCCATCGCCAGTGACGAAGTCGCTGGTGGCGGGGTGACGATTACGGTGTATGGTTTTATATCAGTCATCCAAATCGATGCAGGCATGTCGCCCATCAAAGATTGCTTCAGCTTGCCGGTGAATCGAGCATATCGAAACTCCCGTGCGGTACGTGTTCGCCCGGCTTACAACATATACATCATTGAATAGAAATCGATCTAAGAATGTATGCCTCGAATCCTTGATCAATCGGGAAGAGAGGAACCGACAGCGAATTTCCACACGCAAATAATCACGCCCCACGAAGAAGCAAATACTCCTTGTGTTTCCCATGATAGATTACATACACAACATTCAGTACCCTTCAAAGACAGAACATATGCATCTTTCAGTTGAATCAAGGCCTCCTTGCAGTGTAGTTTGCATGAGGCTGAACTCCAAAGACAGGTTCCTGGTCCTCGAAGATCATGAATTGACTCCAGTGTGGGCGAAGTAACTGTATGAGAGCATATTTTTAGAGGAAACTTGAGAGTGGGGCCTCTAAATCTGATGTTGTCTCAAAAAATCTTAACAATACATCTACTCAAAATTCGTCTTAAGAGGCGACCTATTTTCTATAAGAGAGTCTATAGAAACTCCATAGAATCCAATCAAATTGCATTATAGTGGACAATTTATGTTTCTCTCTCTTTATTTGTTTTAAAGGATTAAATTTTAAATATGAGTGAGAAGGTGATTCTGGATCGTGATTGGTTGTCGTATACAAAAAGTATTTGACTCGTTCTATACTACTACCTTGCCCTAAGAGGTGTATGTACAAAACAGATTAAGTGGACATGTCTGGACCAACAATTCAGTACCGCAAGATTTGGACCCGGGCGTGCGTGGGCTTGACACGCCAACTGTATTCTTGCTTGGTCCTCTATGTCAATAAAGGCTAAACAAGACTTCAAGTCTAAGGTCAATGAAATCAGATCAAATAGCCAGATCCTTATCGTTGATTAGGCATTGATGGTTATGAAGGTCAAGGCACTGCATAAAAGATATACTCCAATACAAAGATATACCAAGTTGGCTCAAAGCTACAGATAAGGTCTATTGCTTTAATAGTAAAAGACTCAAAGCTACAGCCAATGCCAATATATTGATCATTACCATCTGTTAACTGTTTCGGCCTAGGGTGATCTGGCTTGATGTGGAACGCGTGTGAAAAAAGGCTTTAGATATGTTATCTCAGAAACCGCCTCCAATGTTGTTGTTGAAACAACTAATTCATATATACCCTTACGATTGCAATCTGGCCGCTTATTGTTGCTACTAGAGGCAAAGTGCGGATTAACTTTGTAATAATATGCATATGTTATATTGGGCGGCATGTAATATACTTAATATTAAACTTGTTACTCAGTTAATGCAAGTGCGCTATTTTTCGCGCAAGAAATGGTTGAAATGAATATTAATGTGTTTTGTTTTATTTTATAACAATAAATCAAGCTTCGCGTAATTAGTCGAGTATACATGCTCTTCTTTTCTTTACGGGGACTAAATTGGCTTGTGTGTGCGCTGCCAGTTTGTAGATTTTGGTTTTATTAATGTCTTCGTATCACTATCATCAACAACACCGGTCATAGTTCCCATTGAGACCATCTTTAATAAGACTATAGATGGATAAAGTAAGGCAGGATAAAGACCTATCTTAATGTTTATCTTCACCCGCGTCAATATTGCATGTAGGGGGTAAGGCGATTATCTTATTCTTAAAAACCTTTATCTTGCCTGACTTGCACCCGTTTGCCTGCAGCGTAAATTAGTAGGGAGAATGAAATGGGTAAAGCAAAATAAAGATACAAATACAATACTTTATAATAATGGTAGTTTTATATGATATTTTCAATATTAAATACAAGATACTCTTAAAACTATTTCCATGCAATAATAACAATGACACAAAGAAATTACTAATATCTAACTCAGCATCTATCTTTACAAAAAAGGATCTCACCTTTTTCGTATTTTAGTTCTTATTGGAGAATTATATTTTCTCTAATTTATGGTGATAAAAGTGTGACATGTTACCAATTATTTAAAAAGACTTACAGAACAAAGTAATAATACAAATTAGAAAATGGTTAGGCTTATTGGGGTTATATTTACATTAATGATTATTTCAAATCTATAATTAATAATTTTATCTTATACTAACGGGTATATGGATAAAGGACAAAAAAATTACCTTGCCTTCTTTAGATGCGGGTAAAGCAGTCATAAAGTAACTAAGTGGTGGGTAAAATATATGTTTATCATTATTTATCATGTAAGGTATGGGTGATAGTTAAACAGACAATGCCATACCCAATTATAGCCAATCTTAAAGCAAACTCGACCCACTAACTTTACTTAGCAAGGCTCCATGCAGGCATGCCCAAGTTGCTAGTTCGGGTCGTTCCCTTAGTTTGGGCAATGTCAATGACAATTGTACATTGTTAATATTGAGTTCTTATCTGTGTGGTAATTTACAAGGTGTTTTATTATTTTGTACATATATTAAATTGCAGGTTGTTGAAATTATTTCGTGTACATCTAATAAACCAGTGCTTTTTTGTGTGTTGCCGATCAAATAAATTAACTCTTATATTGTTTGTTTTCCATCTACCAATTTGAAATATGTCCTCATCAATGGCTAGTTCAATTCAATAAATTTTTGTTAACAAACACATATACACTGCTAACATCAGTATTTTTTTGAACTATGCTTCAGTTGCTTCTAAATAAAATGAATCGATTTTAATGAGAGGACAAGCCACATGTAGCACTCAGCACAATCTTAGGATGTTAGTACTATTTAGGATGGATGTGTCGACCTTTTCTACGTCAAGCTTGGTGTGATGTCCTTTGTGAATTCCACACATTAATATGGAGGACTGGCGTCAACATGAACATATTTAAGGAGAGGTGGAGAGTGTTTAAAATTGTCGATGCAGTTTTAAGAACCTTGTGGACCAGTCCTCATACATAACCACCAACCTACAACAACCTGATCAAGTAGAAAGCTCTCAACCACATCCAATAGTTGATGATGATGGAATTATTGCATAGATTGATGTTGTTCACGATGGAGTTAATGCACCAAATTATGTTGACGGATGTGTCAGTGGTGAAGACAACGAGTGAAAGTTATGACTATAAAGTCAAATTAATTAGTGGTTATCTAAAGTGATGTAATGAACCTTACGCAACTTAATTTTGTAGTTGGCAATATATAATGTTAGATACTGATATTTTAGTAGTATTTCATATCACATGTTTGGTTTCATTTATAAATGTATGTGTATTTAGCTTGCATTATTTGGTTGTCATAAACATGTTTGTACAACAACACATGTTTCATATATTATGAAGTCATTATTTATTTAAAAAGATAGATAGTTAACTATAAATATAACAAATTTTAGATCTCATATATTATTTCAAAATGTGGGTAAAATAATATTGATTTTAAAAGGTATAAGTCAACTGAAATTGTAACATCCCTGACCTAGGTTATACTTTAACCCTAGGTGTTTTGATTAAGAAAGATGATTATATGCTTAATCCTATCTTGTGAAAAGTAATTAGGGCTCATGAGAAACTTATTTTCAATTTTGGTCCTATTTGGACAATGTTGAAGCAATGTTTGCTTATTTTGGACTAATGTGCAAATTACCCAAGTTGAGGGGTTTAAGTGCAAATTGTGCATGATAATATGTTCCTCATGTGTTGAATAATCATGAGAGTGAATATGATGCAGAGGTATGGCTTATGGAATCCGTAGTACCAAGAAAGAGCTGATAAATCAATGTATGTGCATTAAAACCTAGTTTTGGTGTAATGTGCAATTTACCCAAAACCTAGGGTTCAATATGCAAATTACCACTTCAATAAGGTCCCTAATGTTTCTTGGAATCATGTAGAGTAAATAAAATGAGAGGGGCGCCTCATTTGAATTAAGTTGGAGAGAGAATTTTGATATTAAAATGATCAAGATTTAATCCTAATTGAAACCCTAACTCGATTTAGGGAAAAAATGAATATATTAATTGAAGGGCCTTCAACCAAAATTAAAATGGTGGAATTCAGATGTATGTGTGACCGTCCTTGAGCTTGCAAGGATCGAAAATATCTTAAGTAGGTGAAATTCCACTCACCTTATTATAAGGAAAAGAATTCCCACTCAAAAAGATATATTAGTATTATAATGGATTGAGGTGCTTATTTTCTTTTCCCTTAATCAATGGATAATGGAAGGGAGTTCGGTGGCTTTGAGTTGCCTTTTTACACAAGCAAACCAAGGAGGAAGAGGTGGTACTATTTTTGGAATTAATTGATTTAAATAAAATATTTTCTCTTTCATCAATTTCCTTATAAAAGAGCCTTTTCTAACCCACCTAAGGACTTTTTCGGATTTCCTTTCTTTCCCTTGCTTGCAAAACCGACCAAGAAGGCTAAGGACATCAGGGAGCACTTCCCCAACCTGTTGGTAAGCCTTTGATCTTCGTTCTTCATGATTTCATGGTGAAAATCATAAAACAATGTGTAATTCCTTCATTTCTTCACTCCATCTTCAACCCTAGCCGATCCTTTCACTCCAAAAGGTTGAAAAACGACCTAGGGAGGATGCTAGAGCTTCAACCACCATTTTTGCCGTGAGATTGGAGCTTTGGAGCTCAATTGGAGGCGGGTTTTATAACTTGAAATCCTAACTTTGCTATTGCATTCAATTCCATATCAAATAATGATCATTTCTACATTTACAATAATTGATTTGGTTGATTGATGCAATCTCCATGGAAGTCACAGCATGTTTCATGGGTTTAGAGATTTATGATGATGACATCATCATAAGCAAGCACCTCACCAAATATCAAAGCCAAACAGTTTCATTGAGTTGTTCAAACGGTTTCCCAAACCGTTTGGGAGCAAACGGTTTCAAACCATTTAGAAGCAAACGGTTTTACCAAACGGTTTAAAAACTGTTTGGGGGAGTTTACCAAGGGTTGACCGTTTTAGAATCTTGTTCCTAATTATGTTTTTTGATAACCCACCAAATTTTATGGATTAATTCCAAAGGAATCATGAGTTGAAGGTTAATCAATTAGGCAAACCTAATTGGATTAAGTGCTGATTTTCAACTTGATTAATTTGACTTTTTGGGAAAACGGTTTCAAAACCATTGGGGGAGTTGAACAAGGGTTTACCGTTTGATAATCCTGTTTGTAATTAGGTTGGTTGATGACCCACCAAATTTGGTTAATTAATTCCAAAGGAATCATGAGTTGAAGGCTAATCAATTGGGCAAACCCTAATTGCAATTAGTGCTGAAATTCCAATGAGTTGATTTGAGATTTTGGGTTGATTAGCCCAAACGGTTTCAAGACCGTTTGGGGATCACCCAAATGGTTTCAAGACCGTTTGGGTATCATCCAAGACCGTTTGGAGTTCTAGGGTTAAGTATGGTTGCCTATTTGAAGGTCCAAAGTTACCAAGTTACAAAGCAATCAATTGCTAATTTGTTGATCGACTCAATAGACCAAACCTTGATGAAATTTCACTAGAATCCAAGGGTTGGATGAGCCAAACGGTCTCAAGACTGTTTGGAGATCATCCAAATGGTCTCAATACCGTTTTGTGGTCACCCAAGACCGTTTGGAGGTCTAGGGGTGAGTATGGTTAAGCAATTGATAATCCAATGATACTAAGTTGAAGTGTAATCAATTGCTGATATGGTGATCAATCCAATGATCCAAACCTTAATTGGTTGACATGTATTTTTATGATATGATGGGCAAACGGTCTCAAGACCGTTTGGAGGTCATCCAAACGAACTCAAGACCGTTTTGGGTCAGGTCATGTTCAATTTGGATGATGGTTCAAAGGTTTCAAAGTAACTAATCGTGCATTGATTAGTGTTGAAGGATCAATGATTCCAAACCCTAATTCAATTGATTCAAACCCTAGTTGATGACTAATTAAGGGTCAATTTAGGGCTAAATCAGTTGGAGGTTGACCTATTTAACTCAATTGAAGTATGAGGATAGGTCCAATTGATGATTGGTTCCATGAATTCAATGATTGAAGGAATCAACATTGGAAACCCTAATCCAATTTGATTGGTTGAGACCATATTTGGTCCATGCAATTTTGAGGATGTTTGGACCAAACGGTCTCAAGACCATTTGAGTCCAAACGGTCTCAAGACCGTTTGGGGCCGTTTGGGGCCAAACGGTTCCAAACCGTTTGAAGACCAAAGACCATTCGGTTTCAAAATCGTTTGGTGATGAAACCTCAAAACCGATTGGAGGTTGTTGGTGATTTAATCACTTGGTAATTGAAGGTAATGATAGTTCCAATAATCCAATGATGGTTAGTAATGATAACCAATGAAGGTACAAAGGTTGAAACCCTAATAGTACCTAAGTGATTAGTGCCAATTAAGGGATGAACCCTAATTGCTTATAAGATCAATGACTTGGTACACTATGCTAATCATAGTTGTATGTACTTGATTGAAGGGTTGATATGACCTAATCAAATTGAGATGATGTTATCATGAATTCATACATGAATATGATTCATGCAGAAATTAAGGGTATGATCCTTAAGTAAAGAGATCATGAAACCCTAATCATGAACATAAACCCTAATTGACAGGGCTATTGAGTTATAACCCTAATTGAGGGCAATTCCAAATGTAACCCTAACCCAGGGTGAGGATGTAACCCTAATCTAGGGTAGTGATGTGTGAAACTCCAATTTAGGTAAATGAGATGTAAAACCCTAATTGGAATGAATAGTGAATCTCTAATTATGAACAACTGAATGAAATCCTTATGGAGATGAATCGTAAACCCAAATTATGGGTGACTATGGTGGAAACCCTAGTTGAGGGTGATTCCATGAGAAACCCTAGTTGAGGGTGATTCCATGAGAAGCCCTAGTTGAGGTTGATTCCATGTGAAACTCTAGTTGAGGGTGATTCCATGTGAAACCCTAGTTGAGGGTGATTCCATGAGAAACCCTAACTAATTATTAATATCACATGATGATCTAATGCTATGTTGTGATGAGAGGCCCTAAGAAGGGTGAAGGTATGTGAGACTCTAATGTGGAGTCATAATTCATAAAGCCCTAATCCTGGGCACTATGACAATGAATCATAATCCTCATTTTAAGTAAGGGTATAAAGAAACCCTAATGATGAGATAGAAGGAATTACCTTGTAAAGATGAAACATTTCATATGGTTGATTATATGAAACCTAATTATAAGCAATGTCTTTAGCATTGGACAAGTCCATATCATTAAAGATAGTTGGACAATTCTAATGTGTGGCCCATGCATTATAAGCTAAGGGTGAGTGTTTAGAGATGGAATGTATTAAGAAGGGAATTACCTTAATACAAGATAAGATGTGCTTTGGCCTGGTATGCCAATATGATAGTGTTGCTTATTGAGAAGTAACACAATGTGCAGTGGCATTGTAAGCCATGTGAATAAGTTGTTTCCTAGTTAAAGGTGGACAAACAATTAATGGCCTTGTGAGCCATGTGATATGCTTGTGTAACAAGCTTCTTGTATACCTTGGTCTGAGGACCTAGAGGTGATAGTTACCCAACAAGTGGTAACAATGTTCAATGATGAACTAAGGGTTTGAATACCCAGATTTGATAAGCATGGCAATGATGTGATTGAGGGATGAGAATTCCCAGTTTTGAAATGAGGGACTGAGATCCCAAAGCCTCATAAAGAATGAGAAATGAATGATGAATGTAGTACATATTTCTTTGTAGCAATTGTCTTAAAATGTTATGTTTGATAACTTGGATGATGCTAAAAGAATATGATAATGTACTTAATTAATCAAGTGAAATTTGTTCATGTAGAAGCCCTGACCATAGATCCATCATCGTTAGGAACAGGTGATGGTGAAACGGGTGCTCCACGGCAAAACCCGGAACGCATATTTTTTAATATGTGGGGGTAATTGGGCAAATATATCCTTATGCCCCATAGGAATGGCTACGGGCTATGTCCTATGTACAGGATTGGTTACGGACCATACCCCAATAAGAGTATGGCTACGGGCCATGACTCCACAAAATAATACTAGGCATTGGCTACGGGCCATATCTTGAAGAGAGTATATGCTACGGTCTATAACTCTAATAGCGATGTTGCCAGTATACCCTAAAAAGCTATCTAGCAGAGACACAAGATGTCCTGCATGTTATCTCGTACTGACCGAGAAAGTTGAGGTCTTGGATTCCGGCTCTTCCATTGACCTATGTATGGTATCGATGCTTTACGTAATTGTGGTCGGTTGGAGTATGAGCGGTATACCTCATCTCCTCAGGACATAAGTGTGTTTGTAAAATGAAATCAGCCGTATAGCATGTTTGCTGAAGGATTGAATACGGAAATTCATTGGCGGATGTTACATTTCTATTTATATCTATAGTTCATTGATGTTGTTCATATCTGTTGTATTCATTACAAGTAAATGGATGAACTATGAGTCTACCATGAGTAGATGCAATGTTATCCTTGAAAAAGGAGATTACTTCACTTTGTTCATACAAGTGACTTACCTGCTGTTGATTAAATATATAAATCCTTCTGCTCAGTTTATTTCAATAAGTTGCTATAACAATGTTTTGGCGGAGAGTTATATCTCCCGTTGGGGCAATTTACAATTGTCTCACCCCCGTGGGATCCAACTTTTTAGGTGGACGCGGACAAAGAGGCAGAATCCCATTGCAGGGAATGGACAGTAGCAGTAACAGCAAGGACAACAATAATATCTCAGGTGGAGATATTGCCTATCAAGTTATGTACTTAGAAAGTCATATATGTCGTCTCTATACTCTCAGGTCCTCGGAGTTTTTAGTCAGTGTTTTTATGAATCGATCTGAGGTTTTGGCTTGATGCCTCGAGATTCGCATGTTGTCTGTATATAATGTTGTAAGACAGCTGCTGTTGTAGTCTCTAAAAAGAGATGGTACATGTTATGTACGTTTGAACCAGAATGTAAAAGTTATACAATGGTTCTTGATGGAAAAGATTTCCTATGTATGGATCTCTTTGCAAAAAGTTTTACTTTTTAGTGATTTTCAGTAATCCGCTGCAAATAATTCACTTCCGCTTAAGTTAATCTTGTTTTTGTGAGTTGGATGCCACAAATTAGTGGTATTAGAGCTCTAGGTTCGCTGAGTCTACAGAGACATAGGACTAAGATAGTAGAGTCTATTCCGGTGTCATCCAGTGTATCTGATAGTGTCTTCTGCTCATATAAGAGAAGAAGAACTTAAAGATGACTGGGTCACATAAGGAGGTTGCTGCTGAGAGCAGCAATGTTGCACCAAGAAGAGGTTCATGGGAGCAGGAAAGAGGGAGACGATTGCCTGAGAATCCCCTAGCTGATCCATCTATGATAAGAAAATCCTTCTTTAAGTATTACTGTTGGAGAATTTAGGGCAACAGTAATGTATATAGTGGATCAAGCTTTGGCAGTGTAACCTAGATTTCAAGCCTCAATGATGATGTTTTAGATATCAACAGGATTTGTAATTAGCATCAACAGGTTGAAGCAAAGGAAATGATGAATTTCTGGACTTAAACTGAGTTTGTGCTCAACCTTAGCCTATTGAATCAACCTTTGAGGCAGAGTTAGCCTGAGGCAGTGAATAATCCATGAATTATGACAATTTAGACAAGATAATGTCATTCAAATATGTCATCTTATGAATTCATGGATTAACTGAGAAAGGAATTGATTGAACTTTCGTTGATTAGTCCTGTGAGGACTTATGTTTTGCATAGTAAAACATTGCAAATGTTTTATGTTGTTCTTACCTCTATAAGAAAAGATGAGGTATATAAGAGATGCTTGGATAAAATCCAGGGATGTTAAACCTTATGCTTGTGATAATATGAAAAGAAGGAATATGATAGTATACAAAGTGCGTACCACTTAATCTCAGTATTTATATACCATGTCCAGGTATACAACTATTGATGATAAAGTGGGTATGGAAACTCTTAGATTGTTGTCTTTTTTATTGCTCTTATCAAGTAGTCATTCTGAGACAATCTAATGAGTATCATGAAATCATGAATATGGAATGAATAAATGTGTCATATCCTAAGCATAAGAAAGAGAAGTCTGAGATAATCTCAGATGAGCATGTTGTATGAGGAACTAAAAGTGTACTCCTCATAAGATAAGAACAAGAATAAGGGAGATGAACCATGTTCAATAATGCTACAAGCATAATAAAGATCTTTCCCATAATGAGAAAATGGGAAATGTGATGAGATCATGAGATGATCATAAAAATGCTAGATAATAATAAAGAAAGGGATAATGGCATGCAATCATCCTTACAAATTCCTATGCTGAAGGTAAGGAACTAGAGGATGAGATGAGGAGGAAATATCCTACTCTTTTCTCTTAATGTTTTGTTGATGATTTCAGGGACGAAATCATTGTAAGGGGTGGATAACTTGCAACATCCCTGACCTAGGTTATACTTTAACCCTAGGTGTTTTGATTAAGTAAGATGATTATATGCTTAATCCTATCTTGTTAAAAGTAATTAGGGCTCATGAGGAACTTATGTTTCAATTTTGGTCCTATTTGGACAATGTTGAAGCAATGTTTGCTTATTTTGGACTAATGTGCAAATTACCCAAGTTGAGGGGTTTAAGTGCAAATTGTGCATGATAATATGTTCCTCATGTGTTTAAGAATCATGAGAGTGAATATGATGCATATTTATGGCTTATGGAAGCCTGAGTACCAAGAAAGAGCTGATAAATCAATGTATGTGCATTAAAACCTAGTTTTGGTGTAATGTGCAATTTACCCAAAACCTAGGGTTCAATACGCAAATTACCACTTCAATAAGGTCCCTAATGTTTCTTGGAATCATGTAGAGCAAAGAAAATGAGAGGGGCACCTCATTTTAATTAAGTTGGAGGAGAGAGAATCTTGATATTAAAATGATCAAGATTTAATCCTAATTGAAACTCTAACTCGATTTAGGGCAAAAATGAATGTATTAATTGAAGGGCCTTCAACCAAAATTAAAATGGTGGAATTCAGATGTATGTCTGACCGTCCTTGAGCTTTCAAGGATCGAAAATATCTTAAGTAGGTGAAATTCCACTCACCTTATTATAAGGAAAAGAATTCCCACTCAAAAATATATATTAGTATTATAATGGATTGAGGTGCTTATTTTCTTTTCCCTTAATCAATGGATAATGGAAGGGAGTTCGGTGGCTTTGATTTGCCTTTGTACACAATTAAACCAAGGAGGAATAGGTGGTACTATTTTTGGAATTAATTGGTTTAAATAAAATATTTTCTCTTTCATCAACTTCCTTATAAAAGAGCCTTTTCTAACCCACCTAAGGACTTTTTCGGATTTCCTTTCTTTCCCTTGCTTGCAAAACCGACCACGAAGGCTAAGGACATCAGGTATTACGTCCCCAACCTATTGGTAAGCCTTTGATCTTTGTTCGTCATGATTTCATGGTGAAAATCATAAAACAATATGTAATTCCTTCATTTCTTCACTCCATCTTCAACCTTAGCCGATCCTTTCACTCCAAAAGGTTGAGAAACGACCTAGGGAGGATGCTAGAGCTTCAACCACCATTGTTGCTGTGAGATTGGAGCTTTGGAGCTCAATTGGACGCGGGTTTTATAACTTGAAACCCTAACTTTGCTATTGCATTCAATTCCATATCAAATAATGATCATTTCTACATTTACAATAATTGATTCGGTTGATTGATGCAATCTCCATGGAAATCACAGTAGGTTTCGTGGGTTTAGAGATTGATGATGATGAAATCATCATAACCAAGCACCTCACCAAATATCAAAGCCAAACGGTTTCATTGAGTTGTTCAAACGGTTTCCCAAACCGTTTGGGAGCAAACGGTTTCAAACTGTTTAGAAGCAAACGGTTTTACCAAACGGTTTCAAAACCATTTGGGGGAGTTTACCAAGGGTTTACCATTTGAGAATCCTGTTCCTAATTATGTTGGTTGATAACACACCAAATTTGATGGATTAATTCCAAAGGAATCATGAGTTGAAGGCTAATCAAGTAGGCAAACCTAATTGGATTAAGTGCTGATTTTCAACTTGATTGATTTGACTTTTTGGGCAAACGGTTTCAAAACCGTTTGGGGGAGTTCACCAAGGGTTGACCGTTTGCGAATCCTGTTCCTAATTATGTTGGTTGATGACCCACCAAATTTGGTTAATTAATTCCAAAGGAATCATGAGTTGAAGGGTAATCAATTGGGCAAACCCTAATTGAAATTAGTGCTGAAATTCCAATGAGTTGATTTGAGATTTTGGGTTGATTAGCCCAAACAGTTTCAAGACCGTTTGGGGATAACCAAAACGGTTTCAAGACCGTTTGGAGGTCTAGGGTTAAGTATGGTTGCCTATTTGAAGGTCCAAAGTTACCAAGTTACAAAGCAATCAATTGCTGATTTGTTGATCGACTAAATAGACCAAACCTTGATGAAATTTCACTATAATCCAAGGGTTGGATGAGCCAAACGGTCTCAAGACCGTTTGGAGATCATAAAAATGGTCTCAAGACCGTTTGGTGGTCACCCAAGACCGTTTGTAGGTCTAGGGGTGAGTATGGTTAAGCAATTGATAATCCAATGATACTAAGTTGAAGTGTAATCAATTGCTGATTTGGTGATCAATCCAATGATCCAAACCTTAATTGGTTGACTTGGATTTTGATGATATGATGGGAAAATGGTCTCAAGACCGTTTGGAGGTCATCCAAACGACCTCAAGACCGTTTGGGGTCAGGTCATGTTCAATTTGGATGATGGTTTAAAGGTTTCAAAGTAACTAATCTTGCATTGATTAGTGTCGAAGGATCATTGATTCCAAACCCTAATTCAATTGATTCAAACCCTAGTTGATGACTAATTAAGGGTCAATTGAGGGCTAAATCAGTTGTAGGTTGACCTATTTAACTCAATTGAAGTATGAGGATAGGTCCAATTGATGATTGGTTCCATGAATTCAATGATTGAAGGAATCAACATTGGAACCCCTAATCCAATTTGATTGGTTGAGACCATATTTGGTCCATGCGGTTTTGAGGAGGTTTGGACCAAACGGTCCCAAACCGTTTGAAGACCAAAGACCATTCGGTTTCAAAATCGTTTGGTGATGAAACCTCAAAACCGATTGGAGGTTGTTGGTGATTTAATCACTTGGTAATTGAAGGTAATGATAGTTCCAATAATCCAATGATGGTTAGTAATGATAACCAATGAAGGTACAAAGGTTGAAACCCTAATAGTACCTAAGTGATTAGTGCCAATTAAGGGATGAACCCTAATTGCTTATAAGATCAATGACTTGGTACACTATGCTAATCATAGTTGTATATACTTGATTGAAGGGTTGATATGACCTAATCAAATTGAGATGATGTTCGCATGAATTCATACATGAATATGATTCATGTGGTGATTAAGGGTGTGATCCTTAAGTAAAGAGATCATGAAACCCTAATCATGAACATAAACCCTAATTGACAGGGCTATAGAGTTCTAACCCTAATTGAGGGCAATTCTAAATGTAACCCTAACCCAGGGTGAGGATGTAACCCTAATCCAGGGTAGTGATGTGGGAAACCACAATTTAGGGAAATGAGATGTAAAACCCTAATTGGAATGAATAGTGAATCTCTAATTATGAAAAATTGAATGAAATCCTTATGGAAATGAATAGTAAACCCAAATTGTGGGTGACTATGGTGGAAACCCTAGTTGAGGGTGATTCCATGAGAAACCCTAGTTGAGGGTGATTCCATGATAAGCCCTAGTTGAGGGTGATTCCATGTGAAACCCTAGTTGAGGGTGATTCCATGTAAAACCCTAGTTGAGGGTGATTCCATGAGAAACCCTAACTAAGTATTAACATCACATGATGCTCTAATGCTATGTTCTGATGAGAGGCCCTAAGAAGGGTGAAGGTATGTGAGACTCTAATGTGGAGTCATAATTCATAAAGCCCTAATCCTGTACACTATGACAATGAATCATAATCCTCATTTTAAGTAAGGGTATAAAGAAACCCTAATGATGAGATAGAAGGAATTACCTTGTAAAGATGAAACATTTCATATGGTTGATTATATGCAACCTAATTGTAAGCAATGTCTTTAGCATTAGACAAGTCCATATCATTAAAGATAGTTGGACAATTCTAATGTGTGGCCCATGCATTATAATCTAAGGGTGAGTGTTTAGAGATGGAATGTATTAAGAAGGGAAATACCTTAATACAAGATAAGATGTGCTTTGGCCTGGTATGCCAATATGCTAGTGTTGCTTATTGAGAAGTAACACAATGTGCAGTGGCATTGTAAGCCATGTGAATAAGTTTTTGCCTAGTGAAAGGTGGACAAACAATTAATGGCCTTGTGAGCCATGTGATATGCTTGTGTAACAAGCTTCTTGTATACCTTGGTCTGAGTACCTAGAGGTGATAGTTACCCAACAAGTGGTAACAATGTTCAATGATGAACTAAGGGTTTGAATACCCAGATTTGATAAGCATGGCAATGATGTGATTGAGGGATGAGAATTCCCAGTTTTGAAATGAGGGACTGAGATCCCAAAGACTCATAAAGAATGAGAAATGAATGATGAATGTAGTACATATTTCTTTGTAGCAATTGTCTTAAAATGTTATGTTTGAGAACTTGGATGATGCTAAAAGAATATGATAATGTACTTAATTAATCAAGTGAAATATGTTCATGTAGAAGCCCTGACCATAGATCCATCATCGTCATGAATAGGTGATGATGAAACGGGTGCTCTGCGGCAAAACCCAGAACGCATATTTTTGAATATGTGGGGTTAATTGGGCAAATATATCCTTATGCCCCATAGGAATGGCTACGGGCTATGTCCTATGTACGGGATTGGTTACGGACCATACCCCAATAAGAGTATGGCTACGGGCCATGACTCCACAAAATAATACCAGGCATTGGCTACGGGCCATATCCTGAAGAGAGTATATGCTACGGGCTATAACTCTAATAGCAATGTTGCCAGTATACCCTGGAAAGCTATCTAGCAGAGACACAAGATGTCATGCATGTTATCTCGTATTGACCGAGAAAGTTGAGGTCTTGGATTCCGGCTCTTCCATTGACCTATGTATGGTACCGATGCTTTACGTAATCGTGGTCAGTTAGAGTATGAGCGGTATACCTCATCTCCTCAGGGCATAAGTGTGTTTGTAAAATGAAATCAGCCGTATAGCATGTTTGCTTAAGGATTGAATACGGAAATTAATTGGATGATGTTACATTTCTATTTATATCTGTAGTTCATTGATGTTGTTCATATCTGTTGTATTCATTACAAGTAAATGGATGAACGATGAGTCTACCATGAGTAGATGCAATGTTATCCTTGAAAAAGGAGATTACTTCACTTTGTTCATACAAGTGACTTACCTGCTGTTGATTAAATATATAAATCCTTCTGCTCAGTTTATTTTAATAAGCTGCTATAACAATGTTTTGGCGGAGAGTTATATCTCCTGCTGGGGCAATTTACAATTGTCTCACCCCCGTGGGATCCAACTTTTTAGGTGGACGCGGACAAAGAGGCAGAATCTCATTGTAGGGAATGGACAGTAGCAGTAGCAGCAAGGACAACAATAATATCCCAGGTGGAGATACTTCCTGTCAAGTTATGTAGTTAGAAAGTCCTATGTGTCGTCTCTGTACTCTCAGGTCCTCGGAGTTTTTAGTCAGTGTTTTTATGAATCGATCTGAGGTTTTGGCTTGATGCCTCGAGATTCGCATGTTGTCTGTATATAATGTTGTAAGACAGCTGCTGTTGTAGTCTTTGAAAAGAGATGGTACAGGTTATGTACGTTTGAACCAGAATGTAAAAGTTATACAATGGTTCTTGATGGAAAAGATTTCCTATGTATGGATCTCTTTGCAAAAAGTTTTAATTTTTAGTGATTTTTAGTAATCTGCTGCAAATAATTCGCTTTCTCTTAAGTTAATCTTGTTTTTGTGAGTTGGATGCCACAAAAATAGTAGTACTCGGGAATTCCATTAATCATAGTTATATACTTTTTATTTTTATGTATGTACATTTTCTACTACATTGAAATATAATATCGACATCGTTCGGATTATATATTATATTACTCATACAATTTCATATTTCAAGAAGATCAGAACAAGATCATATATTGATTAGGTTCCCAAACACAATATGTAATATCCCAAAAAAATTAACAAACCCTTGACTCAAATACACTCTAATGCAAATTTTTGAACATTATATTCTTTTATGAGGAAAAAAATCTACCATATAATGACATAGATATAAAATATGGGTAACCAAATGATATCTTATGTTTTCTTTTGTATGATGAGGTAGTGGTTCAAATTTCAAGATGTTTGAAGTTGTCTTTATACTAAAACTAGGAAAGACACAATCATAAAGAGTAAATTGCAATAAGTTCCAATATTGAGGATAACAAAATGAGACTTGTTTTGATCATAGTTATAAAAATATATATAATTAGAATATGTTTCAAATTTTGGGTTTTACATATATTGATGGATTATAATTTTGAGAATTTATTGGGATTTTATAATAATACTTATAATTTTATTAAAATAATGTTGACAAAAGTCACCAAGTGAGATAACTATGAGTATATTTTGGATAAGAATTTGGCTTTGGGTACCTAGACGGAGTACATGTATGCATATGTTGATGGAAAAAAAAGGATTTAAGGATAATTCTTTGGATTCTAAATAATCAACTAAAGAAAAAGCAAAGAAATAAAAAAGGGGAAAGATAGAGCCCAATCCTTCACAGACTGGGAAGAACCTCTACCTAATCACAGAAGGAGTCTCTTTGAGACCAGGGGATGATATATGCTATAAAAGCATGTCGCTTTTGTCTTAGGAGATGAAGGGCTCAACTTTAGGGTTTCAAAGTGATTATATGAAGAAAATCGAGGGGAAACACCCCCACAGCGGCCAGGGGCATCACGAGCTAGGGTTCATCAATTGGAGACCCCCTCATCTTGGTTATGGCACTGCCCATGATGAACAGAAGGAGATAAAGATGGGGCGAAAATTTCTATGGTTATTTGTGTCCTGAGTGGGGAGCTTCACCTTGCCAGAGCAACGCTAGGCGGTGGTGCCCTACAGTCAGGCGTGGAACAGGGGAGTCGCGTCCCCTTTAGTTGTGTATGTCTGGGACAAGTGCAGAAGATACATGTTGGGCTGACCAGTTTAATGGGCCACAACCAAGATCCACAATGAAGGAAGATCTGAAGAATAAAAGGCTCACAGACTCGATCCCTTGGATCTAAAACCAATGCCCCCAGATGAGTTTAAGCTAAGGTAACTTTCCATAATCAGATCTTGAGATACGAAACTCAGATTTGAGCAATCAAGGTGTCTATAGAAATCTTATAATTTTATTATTTTATAAAAATTAGTTAGAAGGGTTCTTTTGATGTATGATATTTATTATAAGTCAATTACTAAAAAGTATGATATTTTAATGTTTTGTACATTAAAAATAGTAAACGAGTTTAGAAATTTATGAATATATTACAGTATATGTATTTTGATATGCTAAACATGATTATAAGGTCTGATCTTTTAAAGTTGATCATTTACCTACATTTTGATGTAAATCCTAATAAGGGTATTTTGGGTATTTTACCCATTGTTTGACCATTAATTGAAATGAGATTTTTTCCCACCCAATGTTATACAATTTTCTTATTGTTCCCAAAGTTTTGATATAGTGTCATGTATATTTATATATAATGTGATTTATGATCTAAGTGTCCATTATGTATGATAATATATGACTATTTGAGACAATAACTAATATATATGCCTATTTGTTCTTGTATATGACTTCAATCATATTTTCTTCTAATGGCATAACTAAACTCAATGAGATTAGTATATACAATTATGTTCCAGGATTTGTCTCAATATATGATGTATTTCTATATTAGTATATAAGATGATTTTGTATATGGAAACTATATCACATATGATTTTAGATGTATATTCAATGTTAAGATTTCTATCATGGTTTTGAAGCAGAGTCATGCTCAATATAAGCAAGAAACCCAGTTTGTTTTAAGGTGTTAGGTGAAGGGATTAAGGTATAGTATATTAATGAAGATGATAATTAATACAACCATGTTAATTTTAGGAACCTATGATTGACTCAAGGATAAGGAACTAACTTAGGATTTGCTTTGCTCCAGGTAAGCGGGTCATGCCACTATACATATGTACTTTGGTTGAATTTGTTGCTATGCGTGATGTAGGAATTATGCTTTTAACATCAAGTTTAATGCTCAAGTCATGTTCAACATATAAATTGATTGATGTTTGCTATATCTTATGTCATATGGTATCATGTTCATTGAGATTGGAGATTATGATTAATGATTAATGGATTTTAAATTTCATGTTTCAAGAGGGAGAAATCTCATCATGTTAAGTTCAAGGATCATGTTAATGTTAATTCTAAAGTCATGTTAATGATCGAATTAATTGGAATTAAATTAGTTTTTATATGTTTCTCGAATCATGTACATCAAGGGGTTGTTATGGGTATGCATGCCAATTAGGGGCTTTTATAGGAAAATCATGGGCATTCATGTCATTATGGACTTTCGTAGCATTATGGGCCTTCCTAGCAATCATGTGATCTTAAGTGGGCATCATAGAGAGATTCATATATTACTGTTCAATTCTTCTGCTATAAGAATCATGTAATCAAGAATGCTTAAGTCAAATTCATGTCAAGCTTTTCTTTCAAGTCAAGTATAAATGATTATTTTCAGTTCTTATAAAATGTATAGTGCCGCTTATAGATGTGTGTCTTTGTTTTCGCATGACCGTGGGATGAGATGTCCCTAGATCAAGTAGTAAAGGAATCTGAAGTGAGTGCTTCAAATTAGAAGTTTCCAGGACTTAGCTTGGTGGGGTGCCATCTACACCTTAAAAGATCCAGTATCAAGTTTTTCAAAAAAGAATTATGTCATAGATTTGTTCTACCTTTCATGTAGTAGATGTTAGTTCCAAGATGAGATTAGTTTATGGTATAAGTTTTCTCTTTTAAAGAACAATGTGTGAATCAAGATTTTCAATAAATACAAGGTGTTTCATTTATCTTATTGTTATTGAATATCATATTTTGTAATGTTCCTCCAAGCTAAGTTACCCATGTTATTGACAACATAGAGTGTGCTTCCGCTGAAATGTACATGTTTGGAGGGGTGTTAAAATATGGTATTAGAGCAACAAGTAGATGGCCACTAAGCTAAAGATTCATATGTTCTAACCCTAGGTGTAGATGAAGTAGGTGAAAGATATTAGAAACCAAAGTAGAGGTCTAGATAAGAGACATAAGTTCAAATGAGGATTAGGGTTATGTGTATAGATGTTTTAGACTCTTATGTTAACTCTAGAATTGTATATAGCATGCTCTCTCTTTTTCCCACGTATTTGTGGTATGGGACACAGGCTCATGGGGTTTTGTAGAGAGAATGTTATATGCATAATCACACTTGTCTTGTCCTTTCAAGTGCATGGGGTATGGGACATGTGCATGCGATAAGTACTAAGATAAGTGTGATAAACATGTCACCTTTGAATATATGAGAGGTCGACATGTATCCAAAGGCGACAAAGAAAACAAGAGTTGCCTTAAAATTTTGAGACATATAGTCAGCTAAACCTAATCTGACACATAGTAAGACCAAGCAACCATACAGAAAGTAGTTTTTGACATAGATAAGCAATTAAGATCCATGGTAGAATCAAAACCCCTAGAGAAGAGGTAAGCAAGGTCCTTTGACATGTCAATGATGACGTGAAATGGATTACCCACATGTTGGTATTAATAATGAGGTCTAGATAGTGTTTTACCATAAGAACGAAACTTTAATATGAAATTAGAAATTAGTGTAGCTAGAATATGTAAAATCCTAAGGTGGGTAGTATGAAGAAATTTCGAGGAAGAAATTTATTTAAGGTGGGTAGAATTGTAACATCCCAAAAAAAATTAACAAACCCTTTCAACATTAGATTCTTTTATGAGAAAAAATAAAAAAATTACCATATAATGACATAGATATAAAATATGGGTAACCAAATGATATCTTATGTTTTCTTTTGTATGATGAGGTAGCGGTTCAAATTTCAAGATATTTGAAGTTGTCTTTATACTAAAACTAGAAAAGACACAATCATAAAGAGTAAATTGCAATAAGTTCCAATATCGAGGATAACTAAATGTGACTTATTTTGATCATAATTATAAAAAAAATATAAGTAGAATATGTTTCAAATTTGGCGTTTTACATATATTGATGGATTAGAATTTTGAGAATTTGTTGGGATTTTATAATAATATTTAGAATTTTATTAATGAAAATAATGTTGACAAAAGTCGCCAAGTGAGATAACTATGAGTAGATTTTGGGTAAGAATTTGGATTTGGGTACCTAGACGGAGTACATGTATGCATATGTTGATATGAAAAATTTTAGGATTTTAGGATAATTCTTGAGAGTCTAAATAATCAACAAAAGAAAAGCAAAGAAATAAAAAAAGGAGAAAGACAGAGCCCAGTCCCTCACAGACTGGGAAGAACCTCTGCCTAATCACAGAAGGGGTCTCTTTGAGACCAAGGGATGATAAATGATATAAAACCATGTCGCTTTTGTCTTAGGAGATGAAGGACTCAACTTTAGGGTTTCAAATCGATTACATGAAGAAAATTGGGGGGAAAACACTGTTGGGTTTTAGGGAAGGCAGAGAAGGCAGCAGAAACAAATTTTTTCTCCTCCCCAAACCCAGAATAAGGAAACGTGTCAACGTCTATACATTAGGAAATGGATGGTTTGTGGAATCATACCTTGTCCCGAGGCTTGCTCGGCGACAATACCTCACGGCTTGCACGGTCTTCACCTCCGGTCTTGGATGGTATCTGTGTAGCTCCTGGTCGCACCGGGACTGATGACTCCTGGTCTCACTGGGACTGTCGGGATTCACATCTGTCCTCCGAGCGGCAGAAATCTCCTGCCTCTGAAGTAGTCCACACAGACCACTTGGAACTCCAATCTCCTTGTCCCACAAGGAATTGGAAGGAGTCGCACCCTCCTGTCAGCGTACTAGTCACTGACACACTCTCCTACCACCAGTCGCTTTCTGCAGTTGTCTTTCCCTTGTTGTGCCTCCCTTATCGAGTAGCACTTGCTCGGGCTCTCTCGGTTACCAAAACCAGATAGAACGACAACTTTACAGAGCAACTGGTTGCACTATGTTGTACTTTGAGAATCCTCCAATACCCCTATATATAGGAGGGTCATGGGACAGGGTTCTCTATCCCGGGCAATGTGGGACTAAAGCAGGAGTAGAAGGGTTCGAGATTTTCCACAAAAACTACCAATTGCGCAACTTGAACCGATCGTTTCATTACTGAAACTATCGGTTGGGGATCTGAGCCGGTCAATTGACACCTCAACCGATCGGTTGGGACCCATGAAACGGTCGGTTCACTTCTGAACCAGTCGGTTCATATTCCTGATCAGTTCCCAATTTACTTTTCTTCTTTTGTTTCTAATTGGTACCAAATACCAATCCTTGTTCCAATCAAATTGGGCAAGTGAAACGAAAAGAAATTTCTCAACAATCCTACTTTCCCAACTTGCTCAGTTGCATCAGATGAACCGATCGTTTCAACACTTGAAGCAATCGTTTCACCCTGTCCATGAGCCGATCGACTCACCACCTGAGCCAATCGGTTCACCAAGCTCAGCCGATCGGTTCATCATATGAGCCGATCGGTTGGGAGTGCAGATTGTGTAGAATCAGTCAATTGCAGTTTCAATCAATCTGATACTCTAATCAATCAGTCCAACACCTTGAACATTATGATAATGAGCTATCAATTGATTGAGTGTTTAATTGAACTACTAAACTCCTTTAATAATCAATCTAAACATTGTTTGTGGACAAAACTCTTCTTCCAGGTTAAATCCTATGTGTGTGACCATGCAGGTCCTTTTTTACGTTGGCAGTGAAAGTCCATAACACTTATGACTTCATAAGCAAAGAGCAGTGCCTAGTCACACATCAGTGCTACCCAAGTTAAATAGAAAGTTGGAGAACAACTTTCAATCCTACAATCTGTGAATGGTGTTACAGTGAATGTATAATTCCTTTGTCACTGATATCCCGAATGAACTCGAGGCATGGAACAGTCATCCTGTCAACGTTCATTCACTTTCTTGATCTCAGAGTATATTGGAAGAGATATGTATGACAACAATATCACATACTGATTCACACATGCGTGCATGCCTTTCTCAATCCTACTCATCAAGTGGCCATGGATATCAAACTCCCTCAGGAGGGACAAATCCCATATCTATCACTCACCCCTCAAAAGCCCCATGTGTCAAAGCCACCCAATCATCACCTGTATAACAACCCATATTTCAGGACTGTGTTTGATGATGTCAAAGTGTGCCCAACGACATGTGTTGAGTGTAGTGATTTCAGGTCAAAGAATCACATTCACCACCATCACTGTGAGTACTGACTGTGACTACCATGTCATGGTTCCATGTGTCAAACTCACGGTGGGTCTGTCTGGTACACTTGTTCTCTAACAAGTACCTATGTGTTTGGTTTGATATCTCTATATCATGACTAATGAGATTCTGTCATCAATCAACACCACAATCTAGTCTTGTGTGTCATTGTTGTCTATCTACCTTCCACAATGACATCCGACTAGGGACATAACAAGAATGTACAAACTCTTAGCATTCGTATGATCTCATCGTTCAGGTCCTGAACCTGAAGGCATACGTCATTGAGTATTGTCATTCTCTAGACATTCAATCTGTTCTATCACTATCTCATATGACTGAACCAGAAAGAATCGGAAGCTTGCCTTTGATGTTTATCAAATCAATCTTAATGTATCCCACCAATCATCCCATGATTGGCTCTCAGGGCATACATACCAAAAGACTCCCACTTGCACTGTGAGCCAATCACCCTTGAATCATATTCATAGTGATCTTCAAACATGTCCCACATGTTACTCTTCTCTAATGCGATCATAGTGAGTAATGGCAACACCTTGCCAAAGTCAGTCTTTAACTGCATGTCTCTCATCTCTTCGTTGTACGTCACACGTATGAAATGGAGTTGCTGTAATATGCGATCTAGTATTTCTTTGCTAACCTTTAGCCACATTGCATGATCAAGGATTCCATACTTGTCATCAATGAGCAGAATATCTATAAGTTCATCTCATGAACTTCCAGGTCCATATAGTATCCACTGATGTTCTCTAACGCATAGATACTTGGCATTTGCAATTAATTTTCTGTCCTTTCGGAAGTTCACATCAATGTAACTCTTTACATTGAACTCTTCCTTATCTCCATAGAACTAGTACTTCTCAAGTACTTATCAAGTCCTAATGGTATTCCAGTAAACCTTACTGGAAGTAGACAGACATCCACTCGTCATGTCTTACATACGAGTTATCAGGATGAGCACATCATATTGCCATGTCCTACATACAAGATGATGAATGCATTTTGTTCTTTCCATGTCGATACATGCAAGATAATGGGATGATTACATACATGATAGATCCATATATATTCTTAGTGTTCCCATTCTTCATAAGAATTGGACACTTGGCCTTGGGATACTAACTCCATGTAACATGGACAAGTTTTCTCCCACTGAATCTGTACATACTGAACCCTTTAGTACAGATTGCAATGTATGTTTTCTCTTTTCAGGTCAAGAGGTTTTCGAGAACTATCTCTATAGATCTCTATTCCTATCACATAGGAAACATCTCTATCTTCCTTAAAGATAATTTCCACTTTTGGATTTCCATTCTAGAACATTTCCATTTCACATCAACATGTGGAATGTGAACATGCTCCCACTAAATCACAGATCCCTTCTTTATCTTTGACATATCAGTCAAACCCTTTGACTATATCATCAAAGTAAAGATCCAATTCTGAGTTGCTTGTACTCAATCAATCACATTGATTAGTCCATTGTAACTTATATACTTCATTTGCATTAGTGGATTCATAAACCTTATAGGTTGTGTCATGTACACATCCTTGTTTTATTCCTTATAGGAATGCGGTTTTAGTATCCATATGCCCAATATCTTAGTCATTAAGTTGCAATCAACAAGCATCATCCTTCTCAAAATGTTATCCATGTGTCTTAACACTTAAGATTCATTTGCACTTATGGATTTCATCCAATGGGTGCTACCACCAAGGTCATACCTTATGGTTCACATGGATGTCATTTAGGATGTAATGGTCATAAACCATAACTCAAAATTTGGTTCCTCATATTCATCTAGATAGTTGACTCATCACATGAACAACTCATCACATAGATAAACGAGGTGTATCCGTCAAGGATATAAGAACTTACAACTCCTTGTGATTCTTAATGTCCTTTATTAGTGTGGGGTATTCTTTTATTAAGAAGAATTCAGTTATTTGATAATCATTCTCTAACTCCTTAGAGTATGATTCCTTCTTGATTTAGACATCACCATGCCTTAATCATGAGTTCACTATGATACACTATCATACTCACTCATAAGGATCTCAAACATTTGGTCCAAGTATTTCATTCATTGATCTCATCAAGAATTAACACTTTACCAAATTTGCACTTCATCTATGATAATCTTGAACACTTCAAGATATTCATATTGGTATTTCTCTAAACACCATTTGAAGTATTAGCATTTGCTCCAATAGGTATGTAAATACATCATATGTATTATACCTAATAGGATAATCATTCTCCCACTACCATTAGTGAAGATTGATTAATCATGTTCAAGATATTCATGTCTCTTACTGGTTCTCTAACCAAAAGAGTCTAGATTTATCCATCACATGGAAACTAGAAATGAATTTCTCATGATTGATGCTAATTTGATTGTTTGAGTTATCTATAACTTTTAGGTATCATTTTATCTTATACATATCAGGTACCACAAGATAAACAAGGCATTGCCACAAAGATCATATTGAAACATCTCTTTATCGATTGCCATCATTGTCATACAATATGCAAAAATAAAGTGTTTCTATCTATTGGCAAATATGAAATAGCAGTTCATAACTGTATTACATGCCTTTTAGGCTGAAAATAAACTAAAGTACTCCTATCTATGGCGGCAACACTTGCCCCATTTATTGAGTGTTTTACACTTTACATCTTGCTATCATATACCTCAAAGTGTTACAAGTTTACTTTCATGACACCTTTAAGTGGAGACATCAGTCGCCTCCTTCTTCTTTTGTTCTTCCAGATATAGAGGGCAATTCCCTCATACACCCTTTCCCCATGTGCCTTGAGGTTGAAGATGGCTTGGGCTGCTGGCTAGCATCAGAACACTTCTATGCTTTTCCCTTGCCCTTGCCCTTAAGACTTACCTTTCATTGATCTCATCAAATATTAGGGTTAGTCTTTCTTCATATTTGCCTCAACATGTACAACAACTTTGTCAACGCTTGTCAAAGTTGTTCATGTTGTAGTTTATCATGAACTGTGTGATTCTCGCAACTTTTGCAGTATCATACCAATAGCCAACTCTTGGCTCAGAGGGAATCCTTCTTAGTTAGGTCTTTCCACATATCCAATCATATTGAGTGTGTGAATACCTTACTGGATCTCCTTCTATCATGACATACTAGGACAATGTCTTGGAGACATCATATGTCTCATGTTTTCTCTGCAACTCATAGTTCAGAGAACACAACATCAAGCACTCCTCATCAATGTCATCCTCGGTATGCTTCCATAAGCATACTTTCATCCATTGATGTGGTGGGATCAAGTTCATCTGGTTCTGGTATAACTAGGACTTAGAGCTTTCGCTCTTTGATTGAGAATGCTTCTCAATGTCCTAACCAATCGTGGAAATTTGTCCCATTCAGCTTGTCCTTTTCAAGGACGGATCGCAAAGAAAAGTGATTGTTGTTTGTTGCCATTTTTACTACAAAAGGAAATATGCAATTTTAGTCCAAAAACTTATTTGATTGATTTGAAAAGTTGGCGATATAATTAGGCCTTTAATTAATTATCGCTCCCACTATTTTAGTTCAAATTGATAGCCCTCACCATCAATTCGGAAGATTGCAGCGTACAACCTTCTAGTGGGCAAGATCCTGAAATCCTCTAAGTCATGGACCAGCTTGGGTTGTCACCCACAACTTAGATCTCTTAGGTAGGCAACTCTTGCCAATTGCATTATATGAAACTCTTGATAAGATGTCATATTCAACTCCTTGCCATGATCATCTCCATGCCTCAAGGTGCTAGATCCTATCTAGGTCACCTTGTTAAGTCTGACCCAAAGCCAACACGATGAATATGCACCCTGCTTGGGCAGACCCACATATACATCCTTCACGCTTCCACGAGATAGATGGTGCACCACGGTTGGGCGTTCCCACACTTGGTCGATCAAGCTTTTCACGTGTGTCGCATTTGGAAGGCATCTAAAACTTAATATTTAATGAGGGATTAGGTTTTTATATACATATACATATCCAATCACCACAATACATAGTATGTATCATATACATGTTATATCCCACAGAAAACATGCAAAACGATAAAAGTGATGATTATGGCCATCCTAATGTGATTCCTCGAGCCAAGAGGAATCACGGTCATCTAGGTCTACATCACATGCAACCTGTACAAGATGAACTTTGTGCTTTACCTTTCTGGGTTTGATCAACTCATCACATGACTGATCGGCTCGCCATCAGGCCGGTCGGATGGGTACCACCAGTCGATCGGTTGGCTCCTCCAACTGATTGGTTTTCCTGGTCGTCGTGCATCTCATCATGGCCGCCACCCGCTCGTCTCGAACCAGTCATCAATCGATCGGCTCACTCATTGAACCAATCATCTCGAACTTCAACCGATCGGTTCACGCCTTGAACCGATCGTCTCAGTTGTCGGCAGGATGTCCTCCGTTCTTTGACATAACAGGAAATAGAATTCTATCATATTTTACATTGTAAAAAGAGAAACCTCGAGTTACATTCGAGGGGAGCAAAGGTAGGAAAGAAATCTCGAATTATTTCGAGTTACATCAGGAATAGGAGAAAGGGAATCGGTGCGCAGACCGAGATGCAAGCAACCACATACAACCATACACATATAGGGTTTATTGGCCATAACCACGCTATACATCCACCACAAAACTCATTTAAGGGTGACGCGTATCAAGTGCATTAATATTACATATCAAATATTGATATTGGGATTTGTGGATTTAGGATTCGACATGCATAAAGCCAATTTTATTCACATCGTATGCAATAAATAAAGGCGACAAACCAAAATCGATCATATCGATAATCCTAAAGTATTGAGTAGTTGATGTGGCTCTGATACCACTGTTGGGTTTTAGGGAAGGCAGAGAAGGTAGCGGAAACAAAAATTTCTCCTCCCCAAACCCAGAATAAGGAAACGCATCAACGTATACATTAGGAAAGGGATGGTTTGTGGAATCATACCTTGTCCCGAGGCTTGCTCAAAAATAATACCTCGCGGCTTGCGCGGTCTTCACCTCCAGTCTTGGACGGTGTCTGTGCAGCTCCTACTCACACCGGGACTGACGACTCCTGGTCTCACCGGGACTGTCGGGATTGACAGCTGTCCTTCGAGCGGCAGAAATCTCCTGCCTCTGAAGTAGTCCACACGGACCACCTGGAACTCCAATCTCCTTGTCCCACAAGGAATTGGAAGGATTCGCACCCTCCTGTCATCGTACTAGTCACTAACACACTCTCCTGCCACCAGTCGCTTTCTGTAGTTGTCTTTCCCTTGTTGTGCCTCCCTTATCGGGTAGCACTTGCTCGGGCTCTCTCGATTACCAAACCAGAGAGAACGAAAACTTTACAGAGCAACTGGTTGCACTGTGTTGTACTTTGAGAAGCCCCCAATACCCCTATATATATAAGAGGGTCATGGGATAGGGTTCTCTATCCCGGGCAATGTGGGACTAAAGCAGGAGTAGAAGGGTTCGAGATTTTCCACAAAAACAACCAACTGTGCAACCTGAACCGATCGTTTCATTACTGAAACGGTCAGTTGGGGATCTGAGCCGATCAATTGACACCTCAATCGATCGGTTGGGACCCATGAAACGGTCAGTTCACTTCTGAACCGGTCGGTTCGTGTTCCTGATCAGTTCCCGATTGACTTTTCTTCTTTTGTTTCTAATTGGTACCAAATACCAATCCTTGTTCCAATCAAATTGGGCAAGTGAAACGAAAAGAAATTTCTCACCAATCCTACTTTCCCAACTTGCTCGGTTGCATCAGATGAACTGATCATTTCAACACTTGAAGCAATCATTTCACCCTGTCCATGAGCTGATCGACTCACCACCAGAGCCGATCGGTTCACCAAGCTCAGCCGATCAGTTCATCATATGGGCCGATCGGTTGGGAGTGCAGATTGTGCAGAATCAGTCAATTGTAGTTTCAATCAATTCGATACTCTAATCAATCAGTCCAACACCTTGAACATTATGATATTGAGCTATCAATTGATTGAGTGTTTAATTGAACTACTAAACTCCTTTAGTAATCAATCTAAACATTGTTTGTGGATAAAACTCCTCTTCTAGGTTAAATCCTATGTGTGTGACCCTGCAGGTCCTTTTTCACATTGGCAGTGAAAGTCCATAACATTTATGACTTCACAAGCAAAGAGCGGTTCCTAGTCACACATCAGTGCTACCCAAGTGAAATAGAAAGTTGGAGAACAACTTTCAATCCTACAATCTGTGACTGGTGTTACAGTGAATGTATAATTCCTTTGTCACTGATATCCCAAATGAACTCGAGGCATGGAACAGTCATCCTGTCAACATTCATTCACTTTCTTGATCTCATAGTAGATTGGAAGAGATATGTATGACATCAATGTCACATACTGATTCACACATGCGTGCATGCCTTTCTCAATCCTACTCATCAAGTGGTCATGGATATCAAACTCCCTCAGGAGGGACAAATCCCATATCTATCACTCACCCCTCAAAATCCCCATGTGTCAAAGCCACCCAATCATCACCTTTATAACAACCCATATTTCAGGACTGTGTTTGATGATGTCAAAGTGTGCCCAACGACATATGTTGAGTGTAGTGATTTCAGGTCAAAGAATCACATTCACCACCATCACTGTGAGTTTTGACTGTGACTACCATGTCATGGTTCCATGTGTCAAACTCACGGTGGGTCTGTCCGGTACACTTGTTCTCTAACAAGTACCTATGTGTTTGGTTTGATATCTCTATATCATGACTAATGAGATTCTATCATCAACCAACACCACAATCTAGTCTTGTGTGTCATTTCTTTCTATCTACCTTCCACAATGACATCTGATTAGGGACATAACAAGAATGTACAAACTCTTAGCATCCGTATGATCTCATCGTTCATGTCCTGAACCTGAAGGCATACGTCATTGAGTACTGTCATTCTCTAGACATTCAATTTGTTCTATCACTATCTCATATGACTGAACCAGAAAGAATCGGAATCTTGCCTTTAATATTTATCAAATCAATCTTAATGTATCCCACCAATCATCCCATGATTGGCTCTCAGGGGATACATACCAACAAACACCCCTATGGCGACCAAGGGCATGATGAGCTAGGGTTTGTCGATTGGAGACCCCCTTGTCTTGGTGATGGCACTGCCCATGCTAAACAGAAGGAGACAAATATGGAGTGGTGATTCTCGTGGTTGTTCGTGGCCTGAGTGGGGAGCTTCACCTCAACGGAGTAGTGCTAGGCGGCGGTGCCCTACAATCGGGCGTGGAACAGGGGAGTTGGGTCCCCTGTTACTATGTGCGTCCGGGACAAGTGTAGAAGAAACATGTTAGGCTGACCAGTTTAATGGGTCACAACCAAGATCCGCAATGAAGGAATATTTAATGAAGAAAAGTCTCACAGACTCGATCCCTTGGATCTAAAACCAACGCCCCAGATGAGTTTAAGCTAAGGAAACTTTCCATAATCATATCTTGAGATAGGGAACTCATATTTGAGTAATCAAGGTGTCTATATAAAGCTTATAATCTCTATTATTTTATAAAAAATAGTTAAAAGAGTGATTTTGATGTATGATATTATTATAATTCAATTATTAAAAAGTATGATATTTTAATGTTTTGCGTATTAAAAATAGCAAACGAGTTTAGAAATTTATGAATATATTACAATATATGTATTTTGATATGCTAATCATGATTATAAGGTTTGATTTTTCAGATTTGATCCTTTACCTACGTTTTGATGTAAACCCTTATAAGGGTATTTTGGGTATTTTACCCATTGTTTGACCATTAATTGACATGAGATTTTTGCCCACCCCATGTTATACAATTTTGTTATTGTTCCCCAAGTTTTGATATAGTTTCATGTATATTTATATATAATGTGATTTATGATCTAAGTGGCCATTATATATGATAATATATGACTATTTGAGACAATAACTAATATATATGCCTATTTGTTCTTGTATATGACTTTAATCATATTTTCTTATGATGGCATAACTAAACTCAGTGAGATTAGTATGTACAATTATGTTACAGGATTTGTCTCAATATATGATGCATTTCTATATTAGTATATAAGATGATATTGTAAATGGATAGGATATCACATATGAGTTTAGATGTATATTCAACGTTAAGATTTCTATCATGGTTTTGAAGCAGAGTCATTCTCAATATAAGCAAGAAATCTAGTTTGATTTAAGGTGTTAGGGTGAAGGGATTAGGGTATAGGATATTAATGAAGACGATAATAATAAAAGCATGTTAATTTTAAGAACCTAGTATTGACTCAAGGATAGGGAACTAACTTAGGATTTACTTTGCTCCAGGTAAGTGGGTCATGCCACTATACATATGTACTTTGCTTCAATTTGTTGTTATGCATGATGTAGGAATTATGCTTTCAATTTCAAGTTTAATGCTCAAGTCACGTTCATCATATAAATTGATTGATGTTTGCTATATCTTATGTCATATGGTTATCATGTTCATTAAGGTTAGAGATTATGATTAACGATCAATGATTAATAGATTTTAAAGTTCATGTTTCAATAGGGAGAAATCTATTCTCCCATCATGTTAAGTTCAAGGATCATGTTAATGCTAAAGTCATGTTAATGATCGAGTTAATTGGAATTGAATTAGTTTTTATATGCTTCTCGAACCATGGACCTCAAGGGGTCATTATGGGCATTTGTGCCAATTATGGGCTTTTATAGCCAAATCATGGGCATTCGTGTCGTTATGGGCTTTCCTAGTATTATGGGCCTTCCTAGCAATCATGTGCTCTTAAGTGGGCATCATAGAGAGAGGCATATATTACTATTTAATTCTTCATGTTATAAGAATCATGTAATCAAGAATGCTTAAGTCAAATTCATGTCAAGGTTTTCTTTTAAGTCAAGTATACGTGCTTATTTTCAGTTCTTATAAAATGTATAGTGCCGCTTACTGATGTGTGTCTTTATTTTCACATGGCTATGGGATGAGATATCCCTAGATCAAGGAGTACATGAATTTGAAGTGAGTGCTTCAAATTCAAAGTTTCCGGGACTTAGCATGGTGGGGTGCCATCTACACCTTAGAAGATCTAATATCAAGTTTTTCAAAAAAGAATTACGTCATAGATTTGTTCTACCTTTCATGTAGTAGATGTTAGTTCAAGGATGAGATTAGTTTATGGTATTAGTTTTCTCTTTTAAAGAACAATGTATGAATCAAGATTTCCAATAAATGCAAGGTGTTTCATTTATCTTATTTCTATTGAATATCATATATTGTAATGTTCCTCAAAGCTAAGTGACCCATGTTATGGACAACATTGGGTTTGCTTCTGCTGTAATGTACATGCATGGAGGGGTGTTACACAATCAGACTATAGGTCCTGGTCAAATCTTACTAGTTTGCCAAACAAAATCAGACTGAATCATGATTAGACAACTAGAACCAGACTAGGTTGCCAACAGAATCAGATTGCATCCACAACAGACTAATAAAAATCTACATCTAATCTGAATTAACCAATCCTGATTACAGAATCAAAATCCTGAATCAAATAGGGACTTGTAGTTTTATTAAGGAAAGTCATACACACACCCTCTCCCACCGCCCCACGTATACCCTTTTCTTGGAACAGGAAACACTTGATGGGAATAGGGATGAAGTGTAAAGTGGTAGAAGAAAGGAGGGAGGGAAATGTAGAAAAGATAATAAAAAATAAGAGAGAAACTTATTTTCTCTATAACTTTCAATCTGTAGTGAATTTTGTGATGACATAAAACAGTTAGATTGCTTACAATAACCAAGAATATTGTTGATATACTTTTGAGAAAATAATATAGAACATAAAAATGAGTATTGCTTGTTGTGGACAATATTCATTTTCCGAATCACATATTAACTGTAAATGAGTATCTCATGTCATTCTTTACTCATTTTTTATACATTATATTTTAGAATAAGAATTTAAATAAGTATTGCATTATATTTTCTAGATACTACTCATTTTTTTAGCAACACACTAACTCATAATGAGTATCGTATGTCGTTACTTTGAGGATAATACTCATTTTATGAATAAATAAATAAAATATGTACTAAACCAAAAGAATGAGATGTCACATCTATTTTTCAATTAGTGTGTTATTTTGATAAATGAGGATTATTCTCAAAAGTACAATGTAGTACTCATTTTAACACTTATTTTAAACTACAATACATCAAAAGATTAGTACTACATCGAAAGAGCAACATGTAATTCTCATTTTAAAAGTTAGTGTATGACTCAAAAATGGGTAGTATCTACAATATAGAGAATTTATTTTTATGTTTCTGGTTATTTTTTTCAAAAGTATATTCACATTATTCTTGTTGTAAAAATAAGTATTGCATGTTATGGGTAAGATGAGTATTGTATGTCATTTTTTTGATAGAGATACTCATTTTTATTTCATAAATTCTAAAATAAGAGTTAAAATGAGTATTTGCATTATATTTTGGGGACATTAGTCATTTTTTGAGTAAACACTAACTCAAAAAATAGTAGTGAATACTTTTTTTCTGGATAACACTCATTTTCTGAATAATTAAAGAAATGAGTATGAAACCAAAAGATTCACATGCAACACTCATTTTTCAGCTAGTGTTTTATTTTGATATATGTGCACTATTCCCAGATGTACAATGTAATATTTATTTTAACACTTGTTTTTTAATAAAATGCATCAAAAAGTGAGTATTATATCAAAAGAGTGGCATGTAATATTCGTTTTAAAGTTAATATGTGACTCGGAAAATGAGTATTATCCACAATATATAATATTTATTTGAATGTTATGTATTATTTTTTTCCAAAGTATATTAATATTATTCTTGTTGAAATATATTTTTTTGAACAATCTAACAATTTTTATTTTATAAAAAAATCACTACGGATCAAAAGTTATAAGCAAAATAAGTTTATCGTTGTTGCTTTTTATCCTTTTTGCGTTTTTTTCCTTCCTCCTCATTTTTCCAGCCATTTGACATGCCATCCTTGTTCCCAGCAACCGTTACATGATCCAAAAAGCGCATGTATGTCGAATGATGGGAGAGTGTCCATCAACACTCTTCTATTAAACCTCAGACATGCTAGTTTACGTTTGTTTTTTTCTTAGTGATGAAACTGTCACAAGATTCAACTAGAGGAATTTAAGGCGGAGTAATATCATGATTAGAGTTCAGTTAAATACATGGTTGCAAGTGTTTTCTTTAGAGCCCGTTTGGTTGGACAGTAAATCAACACACAGTTGCAACTATTATTGATTTATAACGTGTTCCGTTTGGCTGGACGTCCTCCCAACCCACAACAGGAAAACAAACCCCACTATGACCTCCATTTCTACATGAAACAGGGAAAACCGACCGCACAACTTTCAGGCGCGGTTTCATTTCAAAAAAGGCTGGCAGCAGCAATTAAACGTGAACTGTAGACATATCTCTCTGTCATAGATGTTTACACCTATAAACTGGATGACAGCTGTCATTATATTGCTGTTAGACCTATAAACTTCGTCTAACCAAACACTTACAAACCAAACTGTTGCGTTCAACAACCTACTCAGTACCAAACATTCACGTTGTGGTTCCAATTCAATGATTATGAATTCATGTTTTAGTACTACTAGTGTTGGTTTTACATCCAACCAAATTAGTCCTTAGCAACGTAATCCAGCTTCGCAGGAATTGCATTAGAAGAAGAAAAAAAACACAACAAAGAAGCGAGCACGATGAGGTCGTGTGATTATATAAACAAAGGTAGAGAGATCAGCAACCAAATCCCTTAACCTTGAGTGGGAAACAAGAGTCTAAATAGAACCAGAAACCACCACCAGCACCCTTCCTCCAATCACAGCAACTAAATGAGCAGCTGACATGATTTCGAGACAGGGCGTGGTAAAAGGGGAAAATAAAAATAAAATTACTAGATCATCATTAACATTAACAAGGATTCTATGAGCAATTGCTTGTGGTGTTGCCATTTGGGCCGAACACTTGTTTGTCGTGTTGGCACAGTACTGTTAAAAGCAGATTAATGGTCGTGACGGTCAGATTTTAATGGGCATGCCCATCCGATCCAACCTTCCGGACCCCGGGTACGCCTTCCCGGCGAACTTGAGCTGCATCGAAGACGACGATGATAGTGGACCGCTGGCTGCGGCAGGATTCAGATACTGGTATTGCTGATAAAGCTGCTGCTGCTGCTTCTTCAAGGAGGTGGACTTGTCGTAGTCGGGCCTCTGCTTGGGAGCGCTTTGCGACCTGACTTTGGCCTTGGACGACTCGGTGTTGGACATGTAATTCGGGTAGTCCGCATACCCGCTGAAGTAGCTCCGTGAGCACTCGCTCCTTGACGGCGTGAACGGCCCCCTCCTGGAGCTGCCGTGCCTTGACGACGCCGAGAAGAACTGCGGGCTATCCGAATACTCCATCCCGGGTTCCAGCGGGAAGCAGCGCAGGTTGCCCAACAGCTGCTGCTGGTGTTGTTGCTGTGGATGCTGGTCCACAGAGGACGGGCTTGGGATCGAGTGCTGCACGACCGTGGAGTCCTTTGACGGGGAGTCGCCCATCATGGTGGGGTAGCTGCGGCTCTTCTGTTCGGAGACGGAACAATGGTGATGGTGGCCGTTCCTGATCGATTTGGTTGATGCGTGGTTGATCACGACGGGCCTGGTGACGCCGGCATCGACCTCGAGGATCTTCTCGTTCCTCTCGTCGTCCGTGGTCTGGCCACCGCCGGACCTGGACAGCGTCTCGCGGGAGTCCCAGTACCTCTCCTCCATCCACCTGTCGAGCCAGTTCCAGCCCGGCGACTGCAGTGCCGTCGGGTCGACGGCGCAGGCGGCGGATTTGGACCTCGAGCCATTCCTCTGCAATAGGCCGAAATATTACAGGGGTCAGATCATCTTGAGAAGTACAGTTAAGAGGATCGAATAAGAAACGGGTACCAAAAAGAAAAAGAAAATTACACATACATTGAGCGAGTTGGACCTTGCGGTGCCGGATTTCAAGCCATTGATGCCATCCTTGCTCTCATGATGGGTTGAATAATATCCCTGCAAATTTTAACACTTTTTTTTTTCTTAAAATGAATTACGTCAATCTTAAAATGATGGCTAGAAACTAAACTTATGAGGAAACCAGCCGACATCTAATTCATTTATGAACGACTTAAGCAGCTAGACTGACAGTAGCAGACGTTGCAGGCAGCCAACGGCAAGAAAAGCATGCATTAGAAGACTTAGAGGCATATATGCATTATTATACCTGACCCAGATGCTGGTAGTGGTGGTGGAGCCTGGTGGATTCCCTACTGGAAGACGACTGCAGTTGATGATGCTTATTATCCAGACCCCTCCCTGCTCGAGCTCTGGCCTGCACCCTGACGAGCGCCTGCATGCACCTCATCGTCTCTGCGGCCTGCTTCCTGACGATGTGGCCCCTCACCAGTGCTTGGATCTTCACCAGACCCTTCAATGCCTTGAGTGCTCGCCTTGCCTGGCGAGATTAAGAGATGGATTTATGAGCAATAATGGTAGATGTTAATAAAGTACCGGCTTTGTTAGTTTTCTCAGAATGTCAGTGTTATTGTAAACAACATCTTAATTGCAGGTAAGTCAGCAGCAAAACCACATCATAACTCTGTAGGCAGTCTAGGGAGAGCACTAAAGCAGTTACTGGGAACAAACGCAAAGACGGTTTCTTTCTATCGTCGATTACTGCTGGGTTTTAATCCCAAAGTCGCCAGATGGGAACAAACTGCATTACTTGACAATCTCCCTGACATCTGATTGGAACGAGAGGGAGAGGGGGATGATCCAAAATCACAGAGGAATATCTGTGACTGAGAAACAAGAGTCTCAACTTGCCTGATTATATTATACATTGATGACAACGGATTGCAATTACAAAAATGCAATCTTGATCACGGTTTTGTCAGTGAATGCTATCTGTAATAAACGTATTCATAGTTGGCAAAGAGTTTCAGGAACAGTAACATGTACAGCGTGGCGTTAGAAATTAGTTGAAGAATGGTGACTTGTAAACAATCTCCACATCCTTGTCTTCAATGATGGTGGTTTATTTTCTCAAACCGACAAACAGCCAGGAGGCAACAAAATCTCATTACGTGACAAATCCCCACCGCCAGCACGGAGCGACGAGTTAAAACCGAGCAAAATCAGAATGGTCCAAAGACAAGCTCAGGGCCTACTGCTGCTGCTGCTCTCCGGCGATCTAATCTCTATACTCTTTCTCCACCGACAGCCGAGGGGGCCGGCCCATGCGGCGTCCTGTTATGCTTAGTACAACGATTTGGATTCTTCCTTGAATTTCATCCTTCTGAACCGGTTTTCCACCCCAGTCATCATCAATGCATCATCATCCACCGAATATGCATCAAGAACAGTACTATCTTGCGGAGATGCTGTAGTGACCCGCACTGACCCAAAGCCACCATCGAACCGTATGATGTATGACGACGCATTGGAGGTCACTGTCAAAATGCCTCTGTCGATGACATCCAACAAGACCGCCCTGTCAATGCTTTTAAAACCAGCCCCAACGGAGCAAATTTGCCCGATGAAGCAGTAGGAGGAAGGCGATGGAGCGTAAAAGGTCTGCAACACTTTGTTAGTCTTCACCATGGCAATATTGGCTATATACCGCATCATCAAAGATGCAGCTCCTCCGGTTACTTTTTCCCACTCTCACTCCCCCACCCAATAAAAAAACTAAATGCAGCAACAGTATAGTGGCTGCTCACCTCACGCCTGCGGCGGCATAAATGAACCGATATAGGAAGGGACGTCAGCCAGCGAGAAGAGCAGGGCGGGCCGGTGTCAACTCTCCTGGCCTGACCTCTCAAGTCGATCTCAGTCCCACCACCACCACCACGGCACCACACATCTTCGTCAACCAGCAGCCTTACCCGATGTGTTTAACTCCGCGCCAGAACAGATCAATGAATCCACTAGTTTACCCACCCTATTGCCTATTCGAACAGATCGATAGCTACTTACGGCCGTCGACAGACAGATATCCCCAAGGCACAGCTCAGCCGTGCCGGGGTGTAGGGACAAGCCGATCGGGAACCCACCACCACGTCCACGTCTACGTCGTCCACCTCCACAGCTTGCAAGTTGCAAGCGGTCGCCTTTGTTAATTTGGACGTATAGGGGCTTTGGCAACCACGGCCATAAAGGCGACGGCCACTGCCAGGGGTAGATTGGAGGTAAGGAAGGGAACAAGTGGTAAACAGAAACAGCATCCGTCTGGCATTTTCTACTCCTCCGCCTCCGAGCCGCACAAATGCTGCTCGTCGGCCAGCACAGCCTAGCTATTACTACCGGGGGGGAGGTCACAAGACGGACTGTCTGCTTGCATAGTAGGTCGTCGTGGAGAGTACATACACCACAGTGGTGCGGCTTATTATCCGTCACTAGCTCCTCTCCCTCCCCAAGGATCTACTATTGCCAGCCAGCCTACCAGAGGTGACTTTTTGGCTTGTGGTTCATGAGGTAGCTCAAGGTCTGCAGGGCCACAGTGCAGCCAGCTCTGCGAGTGGGGGACTGTTCATTCCTGCTTGAACAAAGGAAAACATTTAATTCCTAAAGATGCCATACACATCGTTTTCTTTCTTGGTAAGACACGGGGTACGGAATGATTGTCGTCGCCTTAACAAGGGTAGTAGTAGCTTGCTGCATTTGGAATGCCCTGGATGGTTTAGTAATTGGTATATACTTGCTTAGTTACCGGAAGCGAGGTGGAGGAGGTGGACGGGTGGAGACGAAGAACCGACGATGGGAATAAACAAAAATAGACAGATGAAGATTGGGGTTTTTCTGTAAGTGCTTCGCGTAGACAAAAATACAAGTATGGGGATTAAATTATTGACGAACTACCCGTTCGGAGCTCAGGCAAACAAATGTACCCAACCCAAGTGGGAGGGTTAAAAAAATGAATTTTGGAAGGAGACGGAGTCGTGTGTGTTGGTTACCAGATATCCCCGGAACGCGGACTGGATCTTGACGGATGCCCATTCCTCGCTCCTCCGTGCGGAAGATGGTGTAGAAGATAAAGTAGCAGCCGGCCCGTATGCCCCGCCTCGGCTGGTAAGCCTGACTACTGCTGCTGCCGCCTGTGCCGCTGCAACGGCTGCTTCGGCTGCTGCGGCGGTGGCAGCGGCCACGGCAATGGCACGCTTGCTCTGCTCCTCTTCGTCGGGGACAGCCGCTACCCTGCCCGCGGCACACCCGCCAGGCCTCGCGGATGCCGAGGACGAGGATGACAGCGAGCAGCACGACGGGTCAGCTGGAACGCGCCGAGATCTGGTGGCGCCTGGGGATTCCCTGCACGAAGAGCCCTTACCACCAAGCAGTTCCCTGCTCCCTCCACCCGGCTCCGCAACTCCTCCACCTCCAAGTCCCACACCAACGCCACCACTACCTGTAGTGGCAGCGTCCTTGTCTCGGAACGACCTCGCAAAACCCCACCCGCTGCCCTTCTTGTCCTTCGCTCCTCCACCAACAACGCTCCAGGCAGGCTCGGACGGCGCCGTCGAGGAACACGCTGCCTTCTTCTTCTTCCCGCTGCTGCTGCTGCTGCTCCCGCCTCCTCCAGAAAGCAGCGCTTTCAGCCACCTCGTGGCCCTCCCCATCCAGCGTACGGGCGACTACCGAGAAGCTAGCTGCAATGAACCGCGGAATTCTGCCCAAACGACTGCCGATGTCGCGCCGAGGGGACGGGCTTCACATGTTGATGCTGAGGGGTTTTGAGACGAGTAGGCGGGAAAGCCCAGAAAAATCCACCAAAAAGTAGAGTGGGGAGGTGACCTGGGGAGGAGTGGACTCAGCTCCAGGACTAATAGTAGAGAGAGAATGTGTGTGGGAAGGAGGAATGGGGGAGTGGTGATAGGGTGGAGCACGAGGGAGAGGTAAGCGCGTGTGAAGAAATGTGAATGGAAGAAGGAAAGCTTGGATCCGGCTGCTGACGGGTTCGGCTAGGAAGGAAGGAGGCCAAGCGAGTGAAGTGAGAGACTGTGTTTTTATGTTATTGCTATGTGAATGAGAGAGAAAAAGCGACTTTGCTGTGAGTCAGTGTTTGCAGAGAGAGAGAGAGATAGGGTCCATAGGGAGGTGGGTGAGACCAATGGGGAAGAAAGAGAGTTGGAGTCTTGGAGACGGTGGGGACGGCAGGCTTGCTCAGTCGACTCGGGCCTTCATCCTCATCTACAATATTGGATCAGCCTATTTGGTCTAATAATCAGACGGCCCAATGCCAAATATGATTCCAGAGTTGGCAGCCTTCCTCTATAAATCAAGGATGCAATGCAAACATTTATTTCGATTTTCTTACCGTAAGAGAGTGTGAAATCCCAGAAGGTTGTGTTATGTGAGATAGGGATTTTCACATTCTTTGGCCCTCCTCGACCTCTATATACTCAAAATGGGCTTAATACATTTGTAAGTGCATTATAATCTTCCGCTTTAATAATCAATGGAACTCCAAAATTAACGACGCCATCTGATGAGCCCTAACGGTCCTCAAGGTATCTTGTTAGGTACCTAAAGGTCCTCAAGGTATATGATTATTGCACGTAATATTCATGTCTTTCATTGTCCATTAAGGTATATAAGTCATGACAAGGCCCTTAATAGGGTTAACATAATTCTCTACATGTGATGGTATTTTTATTTAAATTATATGCATATATATATATATATATATATATATATATATATATATAATTTTTTTGTACATCTTGTAAAAGGGATATGACTAGTAGTAAAAGAGAACATCTGAAGAAATATCAATGACATGGTCCTTTTAAGGACACTTCTGGAGCAGCACAGACTCATGCATCCTAGTTATAGGCAGTGAATCCTCCCGACCCCATGATGAGGGTTACCTGAACAGTTGGTAGTCGCACAATCATTGTCAATGGCTACTAAGTTTCCCGAGTGGGTGGAGTAGGAAGATGTCAGTAAGATTTGTGAACCTCTTCGATAGTTAAGAGCCACAACTTTGCTGGCAGGAAGTGCATATCTAGTTGAAGAAGATCTATTATTGATGGTGTTGAAGAAAGTATTTCGTATCTTTATCCCAAAGGAAGATAAAATTCGTCATGTTGTTGTTTTTCTTTTAGAGGGGAGCGTGAATCGATGGTGGTCTACAAAGGAGGTAAAAAATGTCATTCTTTGATGCAAATTAATTACAATAACGTGTCTGAAACTCGATTCTTTCATAATTCCTATATAATATACAAGAGCAAACTATTTGATGATATAAAATAAGAATATATAATGGCAAATTGGTATAAGCTACACTTCCTTGATTTATAGAACAATTGTTTGAAAAACACTAGAGGGGGGGTGAATAGAGTTTTTAAATATTTTAGCAATTATTTAACTCAAACAACCACAAATGAAGAATGGAAGAAGGAGACAGGTGTTTAGAGTGGTTCTAACTTTAGCAAATACTAAAGTTATCAGTCCACTACCCGGTTGCTTACCCAACTGGGATTTTGAAAGTATTAATTTTATTACCTTCACAAGGATTTACACAAAATACAATACTTTCTTTACACCCCTTGAACAGCCTTCACTTGAAGTAGATGCACCAACTTGAGGTAGCCTTCTTGAAGTAACTCCAAGCTCCCCCTTGAAGTAGCCTTCCTCTCTAGAAGTAACCTCTCGTTGCACCAGCCTTCTTATAGTAGCTCAAGGTCCCCTTCTTCACCAAGAAGATCTTCAACCTCTCCAATCCGCAGCCTCCAACCTAGGAGTAGCAAGGAGAGTACAAACAACAATAGAGAACAAGAAAGAAAATAGAAATTACAACTTATCCTTTTGTAGCACAATGCTTGATTTGCCTAGATCAAGCGTGTAGATCTCCTAACCAAAGTGTATGGAAATGTAATTGCAGTGGATAGGAGATGCTAGCCTATAGGACACGAATTTTGAGCTAAGAGAAGAAGTAGCCAATTGTCACTATACTCAATTTGCTCACAAACAGTTTGCTCAAAGTATGCTCAAAGATTTCTCAAGTGTAACAAGTGAGTTTAGGTGTCCTAAGGCATGTCCTATTTATAGGAATGTCCTACAAGTGCTTAAGGACATTCTAGACACCTTCTAGGGGTTTCTAAGTGCTTAACTAGCCGTTAGGTACAAGTTTGTTGCTTTAGCAACGGCTAATTAATTAATTCTGCAGTTGCTGTCAGAGTCCATCTCGGTCGAGAAATGGTCGACCGAGACACCTACTCGGTCGAACTTTTGTCGACCGACAGGCTCTCTGAATCAAGTGTTTTGCAACGTTTATCTCCAACTGCCAACTACCTTGTCAGATGTGTCTAACGGCTACTTGGGTCTTTCTCGGTCGAGAAGATTGGCGACCGAAAGTGTCTCGGTCGAGGAGTTAGTCGACCGAGATTGACCCTGTTTCAATTTTTCAATTAAAGCACTAAGTGTGTGTATGAGTGTGCATATGTGACACTTATTTGAAGGAGATGACCTATCTAAATGTGATGTTTAGCTAGGGAGAATCTAACGCTTGATTTACATGAAATCTAAGTACTTGTACATTATATATTTGTACAAGTTTTTACAAAGCGATTACATTTCCTAAATATGTAAGCATATGGATTTCCCTAATTGCTTTGTCATCCACCTTATTCCTGCAACACTCAAGTAGCACGTTAGATTAAAAAGAATGAAATGTTTGTCATTATCAAAACAAAGGGATTTACAAATGTCCATTTAGCCAACAATCTCCCCCTTTTTGAAGATGACAAACATTTCCTAAATATAAAATAAGAAAGTATAAAACATGTGAGTTTCATACTTGAAGATTACCTTTGTAAATTTCTTCTCTTGTTTATAAAATGTGTGCTTATTATTTCCCATGAATTATGGAACATGAAATCCAATCCTTTAGGGAATATAGCAACTTTCAATGTAAAGCCAAGAGTTTATGAAACTCATTGATTGAGTTTTGCACAAATACTAAGTTTTATATTTATTTCTCCCCCTTTGTCATTTCAAAAAGATATCCGTTTAAGAATAAAACTCCCCCTTAAAAAATGTCCATTAAAAGCCAAAATGATGTAAGTAAAAGTTATTTTTAAGAAGCACAAATATCAAAGAAAACATCTTCCAAAGGAGTGATAAGCAATTGCTTCCTAATTTTGTTAAATTGGTCTAGTGGAAGCGGTTTTGTAAAAATATCAGCCAATTGATCTTCCGTATCAACATGATGAAGAGAAACATGATTCTTGGAGATATGATCCCTTAAAAAGTGATGACGTATTTCAATATGTTTAGCTCGGCTGTGTAAAATAGGATTATGTGCTAAGTTTATAACGCTCGTGTTGTCACAAAAGATAGGCGTAGATGAAAGAGTAAAACCATAATCATTTAACACTTGTTGCATATAAAGTACTTGAGCACAACAAGATCCGGCTGCCATATATTCAGCTTCAGTTGTAGAGAGGGCAACCGTGTTTTATTTCTTACTAAACCAAGATACTAAAGCTCTCCCTAACAGGAAACAACCACCACTAGTGCTCTTGCGATCAAGTCGACAACCAGCATAATCTGCATCAGTATAAGCTTTAAAATCCAAGGATTGTTCTTTTGGATACCATAAACCAAAACATGTAGTGCCGGCTAAGTATCGAAGAATTTGTTTAACTACTTGAAAATGAGAGTACATAGGTTGTGATTGAAATCGAGCACAAAGACCGACAGAAAACATGATGTCCGGTCGAGAAGCAGTTAAGTAAAGCAAACTACCAATCATGGCTCTATGTAAGGAATCATCAATTGGTTCCCCATTTTCATCCTTATCAATTTTTATAGAGGTGGCCATAGGAGTAGTAGCATGTTTGCATTGATCCATCCCAAAACATTTTAAGAGTTCTTTAGTATATTTTTCTTGGCTTATAAAAATTCCGGTAGGCTTTTGTTTAATTTGGAAACCAAGAAAGAAAGTTAGTTCACCCATGAGGCTCATTTCAAATTCTTTTTGCATAATGTCACTGAATTGTGTGCACAACGATTCATTAGAAGCTCCAAAAATAATGTCATCAACATATATTTGCACAACTAGGAAATCAGATGTATATGTTTTGAAAAATAAAGTAGAATCAGAATTTTCAATAGAAAAACCATTTTCAAAAAGATATGTCTTGAGCCTTTCATACCAGTTCCTAGGTGCTTGTTTTAAACCATAAAGTGCTTTCTTAAGTTTATAAACATAGTCACCTTTTTCCGGTATTTCAAAACCGGGTGGTTGGGCAACATATACTTCTTCTTGAATGATTCCGTTTAGAAATGCACTTTTTACATCCATTTGGTAGAGTTTGATGTTTTTATGTGCAGCAATAGCTAGTAACATTCTTATAGCTTCAAGTCTAGCTACTGGTGCATACGTTTCATCAAAATCTATTCCTTCTTGTTGATTATATCCTTGTGCTACTAACCGAGCTTTATTTCTTATTACTTCTCCTGCCTCATTTAGTTTATTCCTAAAAACCCATTTAGTTCCAATGATGGTTTTATCTTGTGGTTTAGGAACTAAATCCCATACATCGTTTTTAGTGAATTGGTTTAGTTCTTCTTGCATTGCTATTATGCAATAATCATCTTTAAGAGCTTCAGATATCTTCTTAGGTTCAATGATAGAAACAAAGGCCATGTTTGCAACATCCTTAAAGGAAGACCGAGTTTTTACTTTATCATTTGGATTTCCAATAATTAATTCTTGAGGATGATCCTTAATAAGTCTAGGTATAGGTTGTGTTTCAGCTTGGTTATTGTTTGTAGTATCTTTCTCACTGTCATTTGGTATGTTTAGGTTTTCAAATTGATTAGTAAGATCAATTATTTCTAGATTTTCTGATTTTGACTCTTCATGAAAAGAGACATGAATAGATTCCTTAACTTTTCTAGAGATAGTGTTATAGACTCTAAATGCTTTGCTAGAGGTAGAATATCCCAAAAAGAATGCTTTGTGTGATTTAGAATCAAACTTATCTCTATCATCTTTGGTATTTAAGATATAACATGTAGATCCAAAGGTATGAAAATAGTCAACTCTAGGTTTCTTAGAATGTATTATTTCATACGGAGTTTTCTTCAAATGAGAGTGAACGGTTACTCTGTTTAACACATAGCATGCGATGTTTACAACTTCAGCCCAAAAGGTTTTGGGTGTGTTATGTTCGAGCATCATAGTTCTAGCCATTTCTTGTAGTGATCGATTTTTCCTTTCAACTATACCATTTTGTTGTGGAGTGTGTGGAGCAGAAAAGTTGTGAGTGTACCCTTGAGATGTGCAAAATTCTTCAAATACATGATTTTCAAATTCTCCACCATGATCACTTCTAATGGTACATATTTTGCTTTGTAATAGATTTTCAATCATAGAGCAAAATTTTATAAAAGCATGAATAGTATCATCTTTGGCTGCAATAAAATATACCCATGTATATCTACTATAATCATCAACAATAACAAAACAATATCTTTTGCCACCGATAGATTGTGTCCTCATAGGTCCAAATAAATCCATGTGAATTAATTCTAAAGATCTACTGGTGCTAAGTTCATGTTTTGGTTTAAAAAGGGTTTTTGTTTGCTTTCCTAATGTACATGGTTCACAATTTTCAACTTGATCAAAGGATAAAGTAGGCAAACCACGAACAAGATCATATTTCACTAACTTTTTGATAACATGTGAACTAGCATGTCCTAGCTTTTTATGCCATAATTGTAATGTATTTTCATTTGCAAGCAAGCATTTTCCTACTACAGATTTCATAGAGTTAGGTCTAAGGATATAAAGATTTCCAACTCTTTTTCCTTCATAGACAACATTTGTAGTGTTTTTTATTAATAATTTGCAGCAGGTTTTGTTAAATAAAACATCATAACCACTATCACATAATTGACTCACACTTATTAAGTTATGATGCAAACCATCAACAAGTAGAACATTCTTTATTTCGAGGTTTGTACCAATGTTACCTATTCCAACAATTTTACCTTTACCGTTATCTCCAAAAGTGACTGTTCCACTCTTCTTTTCTTCAAAGGTTTGAAATGCATCCTTGTTTCCGGTCATGTGTTTGGAACATCCACTGTCAACCACCCAATCCTGTATTAGAATGTAGGTTTTGGTACCCATGTGATGGTCCGATATGGTTAGAAGCATTTAAGTAGAGACTGTATAAAAGTTCTAATTTAGAACTTCAGTCGGTCGACAATTGTTCGACCGACATCTTTCTCGGTCGACTAATTTTCGACCGAAATAGTTGCTGTTTGATTTTGATTTGTCACAGGCATCTGGTCGTTCGACAAAAGTTCGACCGATTATATTTTTGGTCGACAATACTTCGACCGACTAAGTTTCTGTTTCAGTACAACAGTTCAGAAAATTATTACAATGCATAAAACCTTTTATTAAGTTGAGATAATACAATATGAATTACAAAATTAAGCATTTGATCATATCTCAACCGAATTGCATGCTACTCTACTAAGCTTGGGATTTTGGGACCCAAACTAAGTAGAAATCCTTGGTCTTATACGGGCATGAAAATAAATAATGTCCAAGACGTAGACAAAAATGACAAGTAATAGAGTCAACTTCATTTCTCTTTCTAGGAATTGTATTCTTAGGTACAAACATAGTCCGAGTTCTTTTGGGTTGATTTTTCTTTGGATCATATCCCAAACCTTTTCTTCCATTGAAACTAGAGGAGGCTTTTAGGATGTTGTCAAGGATATCTTTTCTTCTTAACTCATGTAGGTTTCTTTGTAGCTTAGCAATATCATCCATCTTCTTGTGTAAATCTTTTCTAGCTTGATCTAAATCAAATAAAAGGGAGTCTCTTCCTTTTACAACATTGTCATAGTCTATATGGTTACACAAAATTGGTTGAGTCTGAAAATCTTTTAGTTTAGCTAACAATTCAGTCTTTTCTTGAGAGAGAAGATCAACATTTGTTTCTAGAGTGAGTAGCTTGTTAGTGCAATCATTTAGAGATGTTTTTAAAGATAAATTTTCAAGATCAATGTTGTTCTTTTCAGAAGAGAGATCATTTAATTTAGCATATAGCTCATCATTTGTTTTGATAACCTTCTTTAGTTTCTTCTTGACATCAACATATTTATCATGAGTTTCTTGTAAACTAGTAATTAACTCTTCTTTAGGAAGATCAAGTAGGCTTACCTCTTGAGAGTCTTCATCATCTTCTCTTGCCAATAGACATTCCACCTTTTCTTCTACGCTTTCACTTTCACTTGACTCGTCCCATGCAGCTTTATAGGCTTTTTCTCCTCTCTTCTTGTGTGAGCTTTTCTTTCCTTTCTTTGCTTTAGGACATTAATTTTTGAAATGTCCTTTCTTTCCACACTCAAAGCACCTAGAAGGAGAAGAAGAAGAACTAGAAATTTTGTTAGATTTAAATCTTTTATATTTCTTACCATTGACAATCAATGCTTCTTCTCCTTCTTCTTCACTTGACTCCTCACTTTCTGGTGTGATTATCTTTGAAGCTTTTAGAGCCACATCCTTCTTCTTTCCTGACTGAAGTTCACGTTCTCTTCTTTCTTCCTCTTCTAGGGTTGTTTCATGAGCTTCTAGATTGCCAATGAGTTGCTCCATTTTCAGCCTAGTGAGGTCATTAGCTTCTTCAATGGATGTCACCTTTGGCTTGTATTTAGGAGGAAGTGATCGAAGGATTTTTGATACCTGATCTTCTTCAAGAACAGTTTTTCCTAGGGCATTTAAACCATTAACAATAGAAGAGAATTTTGCAAACATTTCACTAATAGATTCATTTGGATCCATACGGAAGTGTTCAAACTTTTGTTTAAGCATGCTAATCTTAGAATTCTTGACTTGAACTGTACCTTCATAAGTTATGGACAGTCTATGCCAGATGTCATAGGCTGTGTCACAGTTTGATATCCTATTAAATTCTCCTACAGAAATTGAACAATATAAAATGGTTACAGCTTTGGCATTCATTTGAGCCAACTTTACCGTGTTTGCATCCCACTCTGCATATTGTGTTTGAGGAAGCTCGTATGGGGTTGACACCATCCTCCATAAGTCCCAATTGATGCCTTGGAAGTAGAACTGCATCATTCTCTTCCAATATGTGTAGTTTGTTCCATCAAATGCCGGAGGTCTAGCAACAAGTGTTCCTTCAAGGTTAAGGTTGTTTAGCACCCTGTCACCCATTCTTCAAGACCTTGTTAAGGTTCCTTGAAGCCTGCTCTGATACCAATTGAAAAACACTAGAGGGGGGTGAATAGAGTTTTTAAATATTTTAGCAATTATTTAACTCAAACAACCACAAATGAAGAATGGAAGAAGGAGACAGGTGTTTAGAGTGGTTCCAACTTTAGCAAATACTAAAGTTGTCAGTCCACTACCCGGTTGCTTACCCAACCGAGATTTTGAAAGTATTAATTTTATTACCTTCACAAGGATTTACACAAAATACAATACTTTCTTTACACCCCTTGAACAGCCTTCACTTGAAGTAGATGCACCAACTTGAGGTAGCCTTCTTGAAGTAACTCCAAGCTCCCCCTTGAAGTAGCCTTCCTCTCTAGAAGTAACCTCCCGTTGCACCAGCCTTCTTGAAGTAGCTCAAGGTCCCCTTCTTCACCAAGAAGATCTTCAACCTCTCCAATCCGCAGCCTCCAACCTAGGAGTAGCAAGGAGAGTACAAACAACAATAGAGAACAAGAAAGAAAATAGAAATAACAACTTATCCTTTTGTAGCACAAGGCTTGATTTGCCTAGATCAAGCGTGTCGATCTCCTAACCAAAATGTATGGAAATGTAATTGCAGTGGATAGGAGATGCTAGCCTATAGGACACGAATTTTGAGCTAAGAGAAGAAGTAGCCAATTGTCACTATGCTCAATTTGCTCACAAATAGTTTGCTCAAAGTATGCTCAAAGATTTCTCAAGTGTAACAAGTGAGTTTAGGTGTCCTAAGGCATGTCCTATTTATAGGAATGTCCTACAAGTGCTTAAGGACGTTCTAGACACCTTCTAGGGGTTTCTAAGTGCTTAACTAGCCGTTAGGTACAAGTTTGTTGCTTTAGCAATGACTAATTAATTAATTCTACAGTTGCTGTCTGAGTCCATCTCGGTTGAGAAATGGTCGACCGAGACACCTACTCGGTCGAACTTTTGTCGACCGACAGGCTCTCTGAATCAAGTGTTTTGCAACGTTTATCTCCAAATGCCAACTACCTTGTCATATGTGTCTAACGGCTACTTGGGTCTTTCTCGGTCGAGAAGATTGGCGACCGAAAGTGTCTCGGTCGAGGAGTTAGTCGACCGAGATTGACCTTGTTTCAATTTTTCAATTAAAGCACTAAGTGTGTGTATGAGTGTGCATATGTGACACTTATTTGAAGGAGATGACCTATCTAAATGTGATGTTTAGCTAGGGAGAATCTAACGCTTGATTTACATGAAATCTAAGTACTTGTACATTATATATTTGTACAAGTTTTTACAAAGCGATTACATTTCATTAAAATATAAATATGTAAGCATATGGATTTCCCTAATTGCTTTGTCATCCACCTTATTCCTACAACACTCAAGTAGCACATTAGATTAATAAGAATGAAATGTTTGTCATTATCAAAACAAAGGGATTTACAAATGTCCATTTAGCCAACATTGTTCAACATAGACTTGCAAAGATGCAACATACCTCAAACTTGAGAATGAATAGTAATTGCCAAAACCCTAATTTCAGTCAGGATATTCCTTCACAACGACATTTTGAAATTGGGGGTGGGTTCACTTTGGAGTGGACTCCCTGAAATGAATTGATCAATCTCTATGGTGTAGAGGAGGAGAGAAGAGAGAGATTGAGGGACAAAGGACCCTGGAGTCACTAGACTGTAGAGTCTAGGTAGAGGTAAGACGTGTTGGTATGTATGTCCAAAGAGCCAATCATACGATGATTGGATTGGCATATGTTCTGATTGATTTGATAAATATCAAAGGCAAGCTTCCAATTTATTCTATCTCAATCGACTATGAGATAAATGATGGAGCAGAATGAATGTCTAAAGAATGACAATACTCAATGACGTATGTCTTCAAGTTGAGGACCTAAACAATGAGATCATACGGATGCTAAGAGTACGTACATTCTTGTTATGTCCCTAGTTGGGTGTTATTGTGGAAGGTTGATAGACAACAATGACACATCAAGACTAGAGTGTGTGTTGGTTGATGACAGTGTCTCATTAGTCATGATGTATGATATCAAATCAAGTACATAGATACATGTTAGAGAACAATGTATCAGACAGACCCACCATGAGAGTGACACGTGGAGCCATGACATGGTAGTCAGATTCATCTCTCATAGTGATGGTGGTGATTGTGATTTTTAGACCTGAAATCACTACACTCATCGAATGTGATTGGGTACACTTTGACATCATCAAATGCAGTCTTGAAACATGGGTTGTTATAACGGTGATGATTGGGTGGATTTGACGCATGAGATAGACTATGAGTGATAGATATGGGATTTGTCCCTCCTAAGGGAGTATGATGTCCTAGCCACTTGATAAGAGAGACTTAGAAAGGCATGTGCATGCACATGTGAATCAATATATGATATTGATGTCACACATATCTCGGACAGTCTGCTCTAGTTCAAGAAACATGAATGAACGTTGAAAGGATGACAAATCCATGCCTTGAGTTCATTTAGGATATCAGAGACAAATGAATTATACATTCACTGGAACACCAATTACAGGCTCTAGGATTGGAAGTTGTTCTCCAACTTTCCTTTTCACTTGGGTAGCACTGATGTGCGACTAGGTACCGCTCTTTACTTGTGATGTCATAAGCTAGTTATGGACATTCACTGCCAACGTGAAATGGGACCTATAGGGTCACACACAAAGGATTAACCTGGAAGAGGAGTTTATCCATGAATGATGTTTGGATTGATTACTAAAGTGTTTAGGTACTCAATCAAATATTCAATCAATAGACTTGACTCAGAATCATCAAGTTCAAGTGTTGAACCAACTGATTAGAGTGTCAGATTGATTGAGAACTGAATTTACTATGTTCTACACAATCTGGACCACAAACCGACCGGTTCACTGGGTGAACCGATCGACGCATGGTCAGTGAGACGACTGGTTCACTCTGGTGAACCGATCAGTTCATTTGGACCAAACGAGATGTGTTGGGTTTTCCCAATTTGTGAGAAAAGTTTTTCATTTCACTTGTTCAATTCGATTGGGACAAGAATTAATAATTGTGTTAATTAGAAACAAATAAGGAAAGTCAATTGTAGGCTGGTCTGGGAAGTGAAACAACCAATTCACTGGGCGAAGCGATCGACTCACACTCCCAACAGATCGGCTCACCTTGCCAAATGACCATTTCAATTATGAAATGACTGGTTTGCCTATCGTAGTGCAAATTATTCATGGAAATTTCAGACTCTTCTACTCCCACACAGACTGGGAACCCTGACCCTGCCCTCTACTATAAATAGAGGGGTACAGGGGGCTTCTCCAGAGACACAACTCAGAACATCTGTTGCTCTGCAAAGTTGTTGTCCTCTTTGGTTGTGGTAACCGAGAGAGCCCAAGCAAGTTCTACCCGTCCAGGGAGGAACACCGAGGGAAAGACAACTACGGAATACTTATTTATCTTGTAGTACTTGATATGCATGGGATAAAATAAATAATACCTAAAAGTTATTGATGACTCAAACTATAAATTAGCATTATCATCTAAACAAATGCATGAGAAATTCATCTCTAGGTTCCATGTTGATGGATAAAGCTAGACTCTCTTGGTTAATGAACCATTAAGAGATATGAGTGTCTTGTTTTTTGGCATTATGACAAGTCAATCTTCACTAGATGTAGTGGGAGAATGACTATTCTATTAGGTATAATATATATTGATGTATATACATACCTATTGGAATAAATGCTAATACTTCAGATATGGTATTTAATGAAATACCAATATGAATATCTTGAAATGTTCAAGAATATCATAAATGAAGAACAGACTTGGTAAAAGTGTAAATTCTTTGATATGATCAATGAACGAGATACTTAAACCAAATGTTTGAGGACCTTATGAGTAACTATGATAGTGTATCATAGAGAACTCATGATTAAGGCATAATGATGTCTAAATCAAAGAAGGAATCATACTCTAAATAGTAAGAGCATGATCATCAAACATATAACTAATCTTCTAGAATTCTTCTAAAGAACATGCTTTATACTAAATAAAGGTACAAAAGGAGATTAAGAATCACAAGTGTTTTGGAATCTCAAATTCCTTGTAACAGATACACCTCATGTATCTAGTAGAAAACACCTTGAGCTTCATGGATAATGATATCCTACAAACTCAAAGGTGATGAATTGGTCATATGATGATGAGCCAATAATCTATCTAGATGATGTTGAGGAACTAGATTTTGAGTTATGGCTTGAAGCCATAAGATCCAAAATGACTTCGATGTGAACCCAAATAAGGTATGACCTTAATGGTAGCACTTATAGAGATAAAACCCATAAGTGCAATTGGGTCATAAGAGTTAAGACTGACATGGATGACATTTGAAGAGTTGATTGGTTGAAATGAATTCAAGTGAGTTCAAAGTGTTGAACCTGATGATTTTATTTAACCAATTGTAGTGGCTACAAGCCATAAAGGATCATGCTTGCTATTGCAATTTGAAGGCTATGAAATTTAGCATATGGATATTAAAATTGCATTCCTAGTAGGAATAGCATGAGGTTGTGTATGTGATACAATCTAAAGGGTTTTATAATTCTTTTAATGCAAATGTAGTCTATAAGTTATAAGAGATTAATCAATATGATTGATTAAATATAAGTACTTCAGAATTGGAGTCTTTACTTTGATTATATAGTCAAAAGGTTTGACTGATATATCAAAATAAAGAAGGGATATGTGGTTACAAAGATTTAGTGGGAGTGTATTCATATTCCACATGATGATGAGGACTAAAATGAAACTGGTGTGGGAATATCTTCTTTAAAGAGAATAAAGCAAAATGTCCTATGTGATAGGAATAGAGACCTATAGAGATAGTTCTCGAAAGTCTCTTGACCTAATAAAGAGAGAGCATACATTAGCTATCTGTGTTGAAGGGTTCAATATGCAAAGATTCAATGGGAGAAAACTTGTCATGTTACATGGAGTTAGTCTCTCAGATGCCTAGTATCCCAAATTCTTGAGAAGAATAGGAACACATAGATAGATGTCTTGTACATTGGTAATTGGATCTATCATGTATGTAATCAATGTTGGTATGTATGCCCATAGAGCAAGTAATGTGATGATTGTAATGGGATCCTTTGTAAATGATTTGAATATTAATAAAGGCAATTTCCGATCTATATGTTTTTAACTATTTCTGAGATGATAGTGTAACATGATAGATATCTAAAGAATTGTTTTACTTGATGACATAAGCTTTTGGGTTGAGGACCTAAACGATGAGATCATACAGATGTTAAGAGTATACATTCTTGTTTAGTCCCTAGTCAGTTGTTATTGTGGAAATAACCATAGACATCAATAACACTAAAGACTAGATTGTGTGTTGGTTGATGACAGAATCTCATTAGTCATGATATAGTGATATCAAACCAAGCACATAGGTACTTGTTAGAGAACAAGTGTACCAGACAGACCCACCGTGAGAGTGACACATGGAACCATGATTTGGTAGTCACAGTCAGCTCTCACAGTGATGGTGGTGAGTGTGATTCTTCGACCTAAAATCACTACAATCAACACATGTCGTTGGGAACACTTTGACATCATCAAACACAGTCCTGAAATATGGGTTGTTATAAAGGTGATGATTGGGTGACTTTGACACATGGGGCTTTTGAGGGGTGAGTGATAGATATGGGATTTGTCCCTCCCAAGGGAGTTTGATGTCCATGGCCACTTGATGAGTAGGATTGAGAAAGGCATGCACATGCATGTGTGAATCAATATGTGATATTGATGTCACACACATCTCACCCAGTCTGCTCTGAGATCAAGGAAATGGATGAACGTTGAAAGGATGATTGTACCATGCCTTGAGTTCATTCAGGACATTAGTGACAAAGGAATTATACATTCACTGTAACACCATTCACGGATTGTAGGATTGAAAGTTGTTCTCCAACTTTCTATTTCACTTGGGTAGCAATGATGTGCGACTAGGCACCACTCTTTGCTTGTGAAATCATAAGTGTTATGGACTTTCACTGCCAACGTGAAATGGACTTGCAGGGTCACACACAAAGGATTTAAACTGGAAGAGGAGTTTGTCCACAAACGATGTTTAGATTGATTACTAAAGGAGTTTGGTAGTTCAATTAAACACTCAATCAATTGATAAATCAATATCATAGTGTTCAAGGTGTTGGACCGATTGATTAGAGTATCAGATTGATTGAAACTACAATTGACTGATTTTGCATAATCTGCACTCCCAACCGATCGGCTCATGTGATGAACCGATCGGCTCATGACAGGCTGAACCGACCAGTTCAAGGGTTGAACCGATCGGCTCAACTAGTCCAACTGAGTGAGTTGGGAAAGTCAGGTTGGCAAGAAATTTCTCTTTGTTTCACTTGTCCAATTTGAATGGAACAAGGATTGGTATTTGGATCAATTCGAAACAAAAGAGGAAAAGTCAATCGAGAACCAACCAGGGCAGTGAACTGATCATTTCACAAGTGAACCGATCGACTCAGGTGCCCCAACCGATCGGTTCAGGTGTGAACCGATCGGCTCAAGTCCCCAACCGATCAGTTCATGCTTGAAACGATCAGTTCAGCTGGCGCAGTTAGTTGTTTTGTGGAAAATATCGAACCCTTCTACTCCTGCTTTAATCCCGCATTACTCGGGGTAGAGAACCCTGTCCCATGACCCTCCTATATATAGGGGTATTAGGGGCTTCTCAAAGTACAACTCAGAACACCAGTTGCTCTGCAAAGTTGTCGTTCTCTCTGGTTGTGGTAACCAGGAGAGCCCGAACAAGTGCTACCCGATAAGGGAGGTAGAACAAGGAAAGACAACTACAGAAAAGTGACTGGTTGCAGGAGAGTGTGTCGGTGACTAGTACGCTGACCGGAGGGTGCGACTCCTTCTGTTGCCTTGTGCGACAAGGCGATCAGAGTTCCAGGTGGTCCGTGTGGACTACTTCAGAGGTGGGAGACTTCTACCACTAGGAGGACAGTTGTCAATCCCGACAGTCCCGGTGAGACTAGGAGCTGTGCAGACATCGTCCAAGACTGGAGGTGAATACCACACAAAATGCGAGATAATGTCGCCGAGCAAGCCTCGGGACAAGGTATGTCTCTACAAACCATCCTTCCTACTGTATAGACGTTGACGCGATTCCTTTATACTAGGCTCAGGGAGGAGAAATTTTTTGTTTCTGCTACCTTCTCTGTCTCCCCTAAAACCCAACAATCAACCCATTATCTTGTATGTATCAGACATGACAAGAATATATATATGCATTCATCATCTTGTATGTATTGGACATGACAATATGATAATGCTCATCCAGTTATCTCGTATGTATTGGATATGACAAGTGGATGTTTGTCTACTTCCAGTGAGAGTTATTAGAATACCATAAAGAACTTATTTAAGTACTTATGAAGTATTAAAGGATTAGTTCTATGGTAATAAAAGGAAGAGTTGAGTGTAAATTAGTTACACTAATGCAAGCTTCCAAAATGACAGAAAAATGATCGCAAAATGCAAAACATAAAAGGTACATTCAATTGTAAAGTGAACAAGAGTTGTTAAGTGGAAATGTTATAAGTAAAATTAAAAATCTATTTAATTCTAAAATGAATTCCAAGTGTCCTTGTGTTATGAACAACAAAGGATACTATATGGATCTAGAAGTTCATGCAGATGAACTTATAGATATTTCAACCATTGATGACAAAGTAAAAATGCTAAGTCAAACTATGGAGCTAATTGTTAGGCAAGGAATATTAGATAGCATATTACGCCAACTCCATCTCATATGAAATGTCATACAACAACGAGATGTGAAACAAGAAATATACCGACTAAAGCAAAATGTTGCTAACTCATGGGATTAGCACTAGTGCAATAGAAACATGTGGGACATGTTTAGAGATCACTAAGAATATGATTAGAAGGTGATTGGCTCTAAATGCAAGTGGGAATATGTTGGTATGTATGTCCAAAGAGCCAATCATATGATGATTGGATTGGCATATGTTCTGATTGATTTGATAAATATCAAAGGCAAGCTTCCAATTTATTCTAGCTCAATCTACTATGAGATAAATGATGGAGCAGAATGAATGTCTAAAGAATGACAATACTCAATGACGTATGTCTTCACATTGAGGACCTAAACAATGAGATCATACGGATGCTAAGAGTACGTACATTCTTGTTATGTCCCTAGTTGGATGTTATTGTGGAAGGTTGATAGACAACAATGACACATCAAGACTAGAGTGTGTGTTGGTTGATGACAGTGTCTCATTAGTCATGATGTATGATATCAAACCAAGTACATAGATACATGTTAGAGAATAATGTATCTGACATACCCACCATGAGAGTGACACATGGAACCATGACATGGCAGTCAGAATCATCTCTCATACTGATAGTGGTGATTTTGATTCTTAGATCTGAAATCACTGCACTCGTCAAATGTGATTGGGTACACTTTGACATCATCAAATGCAGTCCTAAAACATGGGTTGTTATAACAGTGATGATTGGGTGGCTTTGACACATGAGATAGAATGTGAGAGATAGATATGGGATTTGTACCTCCTAAGGGAGTATGATGTCCTGGCCACTTGATAAGTGAGACTGAGAAAGGCATCCACATGCACATGTGAATCAATATATGATATTGATGTCACACATATCTCAGACAGTCTGCTTTAGTTCAAGAAACATGAATGAACGTTGAAAGGATGACAACTCCATGCCTTGAGTTCATTCAGGATATCAGAGACAAAGGAATTGTACGTTCACTGAAACACCAATCATAGACTGTAGGATTGAAAGTTGTTCTCCAACTTTCCTTTTCACTTAGGTAGCACTGATGTGCGACTAGGTACCGCTCTTTGCTTGTGATGTCATAAGATAGTTATGGACATTCACTGCCAATGTGAAATGGGGCCTATAGGGTCACACACAAAGGATTAACCTGGAAGAGGAGTTTATCCATGAATGATGTTTGGATTGATTACTTAAGTGTTTAGGTACTCAATCAAACATTCAACCAATATACTTGACTCAGAATCATCAAGTTCAAGTGTTGAACCAACTGATTAGAGTGTCAAATTGATTGAGAACTAAATAGACTATGTTCTGCACAATCTGGACCACCAACCGACCGGTTCACTGGGTGAACCGATCGGTTCATGGTCAATGAGACGACTGGTTCACTCTGGTGAACTGATCGGTTCATTTGGACCAAATGAGATGTGTTGGGTTTTCCCTATTTGTGAGAAAAGTTTTTTGTTTCAATTGTTCAATTCGATTGGGACAAGAATTAATATTTGTGTTTTTTTTTAGGAAGGACGGGAAGCCCTATGATTGGGACTCCCCGTCATATATTAGCTAAATCACGAATTACAAAAGGCATAAAGTTCGAAGGAAAATGCTGAGAAAAGGAAAACCTATCTACTTGACCCCTACGCACAGCATTTGCTACCTCGTGAGCAACCTTGTTACAATTATGACTAATATAACTAAAACTACAGAAGGAAAATAAATTCTTCAGGTGGATAACATCTTCAACCATGGAACCAATGTAGTCTTTTCGGAGACATCTATTGTTGCATGCATGTATGATTGCCTTGGTGTCTGATTCCACTTCTATTCTTTCCAAGCCTTTCTCCTTAGCCCATGCCATCGCTTCCCTGATTGCCATAGCTTCCGTGAGAGCTATGTCACCTCCGGTCATTACCCTTGCCCCCCATCATCCCTACAACTGCTCCCCCTCCGTCCCTGGCCACTCCTCCAAGTCCCGCTGACCCCTCCTCTCCACACGAAGCATCTACATTAAGCTTAACATGACCATGCACCGGACGTTTCCAGCAGCTCACCCCGGCGCTGCTGGACGCACCCCTACTGTCACCGTCCCTCTGCTGGCCCCGCCCATCCGCATGGCCTGTGCTTCCACTTCCGCTCCCGCCCTCAGCTCGGCCTTCGTTGCTACCGTCATTCCCGCCTCCGTCAACGTCGCTTCTAACCCAGCTCATGGCGCAACAGAACAGCACACCCATGTTGGCAGTTCCCGACTAGAAAATGCGCATGCACCGTCCACGTCATGTCATTCAACGCAGCCTCCATAGTTGTTTGAAGCTCATTTCTGCCACTACTACCTTCCTCTCGTCCAACGTCATGTCATTCAACGTAGCCTCCATAGTTGTTTGAAGCTCACCATCCTTCCTGTCCTCAATCCATTGCTGGATCTCCCTTTAAGTTTGGTCCCATACCTCCATTGCATTCGAACACATGAATAACATGTGAGGAATGGTCTCCTTTTTCGGACATACAAAGAGTGCATGTTCCATCTTCCATACAGTGCCAGTCGAAAAGTCGTCCCCTAGTCGCAAGCCCACCCGTGCATATTCTCCATAAGAAATGAGCCGTCTTTGGACTCCAACCATTCTTCCATACCCTCCTCCATATCCCGTCTCCTACCTGATCATTGTACTTCCGTGCTTCCTCCACCCCAAGCAAACCCATCCAGTATGCTGACCTGACAGTAAACTCCCCATCCTTAGACGGCCACCACATCAACGAATCCTTGAGCTTCCTACGGCTGATCAGAATTACACATATTTTCTTTGCAATGCTGTCCGGTACACATTCCCTCACCTTGTTCTCATCCCATCTTGTCCCGTCCTCCGACATGAGCTCCCTCACTTTGTAGTGCCTTCATGTTTGAACCTTCCAAGCGTATCCCCCTCCTTCGGCACCCACCTGTCGTCCCATAAATCTATGTCCCCACCGTCCCCCACTCTCCATTGGACTCCCTCCTTCAGCACTGCCTTAGCACCCCATAAGCTCCTCCACACATGGCTCGGGTCATACCCCCTTCTCGCCTCCCAAAACGACATCCGTGGAAAGTGTCTCACCTTGAGCACCTTCGTGACTAGGGCCTCCGTATGGCAAACTATCCTCCATGCTTGTCGTGCTATAAGAGCTTGATTAAAGGTATGAAAATCTCTAAAACCAAGCCCTCCTTGTTTTTTTGGTTTAGAGAGCTTCTCCCAACTCATCCATGAGAGCTTCCTCTCCTTGTCCTTTGCTCCCCACTAAAATCTCGCCACCATACGCTGTATATCCTCCATAATACCCACAGGCAGCTGGAACACACTCATAACATAGGTGGGGATCGCCTGTGCCACCGCCTTGATGAGGACCTCCCTCCCTGCTTTTGACAACAACTTCTCGGACCATCCCTGCAACTTCCTCCATATCCTTTCTTTTATGAAACTGAAAACCTGCTTTTTTGACCTGCCCACCATTGTAGGAAGCCCAAGATAGCAAGCATGTCTATCCACCACACGTACACCCAAGAGAGCTCGCAACTCCTCTCTTTTGCTGCCTTGTACCCCGTTGCTGAAAACAACCTCTGTCTTTGAAAGATTTATCTTCTGACCGGATGCCTGTTCGTACTGGCTAATAATTTCAACTATCTTCAGACATTCTACAGTGGTTGCTCTAGCAAAAAGAATACTATCATCTGCAAAGAAGAGATGTGAGATACATGGGACTCCCCTACACGTTTTGATTCCATGTAGTTGGGAGTCCTGAACAGCAGTGCTAATCAAAGTGGAAAAAGCTTCATCACATAAAATGAAAAGGTAGGGGGAAAGAGGGTCACCCTGGCGAAGTCCGCGTGCATGTCTCATACTCTTGGTCCTATCTCCATTAACGGCAAAGGTATGGTGGACAGAAGAGATACATTCCTGGATCTTGTCTCTCCATTTACTCCCAAATCCCATCTTCTTCATGACAACGTCAAGAAAACTCCACTCGACTCGATCATAGGCTTTGGACATATCAAGTTTCAAGGCAAGGCTTCCCTTCTTCTTTCCTTTATCTCTCTTCATATTGTGAAAAATATCATAAGCTATGATGGCGTTGTCAGTGATCATTCTCCCTGGGACGAAGGCGCTTTGATTTTCAGAAACAATACTATTCATGAGAGGCTTTAATCTATTTGTCAGCACCTTGGAGGCAATCTTATACACCACATTACACAGGCTGATCAACCTATATTCTCCCACTGTTTTCGGCTTATCAGTCTTTGGGATCAACACCACTAGAGTATCGTTTACCGCCGTCAAGTCTCTTTCTCCCTTCCACCACACCTTTATGTAGCTTGCTACGTCCTTGCCCACCACTCCCCAGAACTTCTGATAAAACATCGCCTTCATACCATCAGGTCCCGGTGCTTTATTGGGATGCATCTGTTCCAACGCTGCCCGGATTTCCTCATCGGTAATATCTCTTTCAAGCTCATCTGCCTGGTCTCCAGAAATAACTTCCCGAATCCCCTTAAGTGCCTCCTCAAAGCCTGACAGATTGCACGACTGAAACAGCTGTGTGAAGTAGTCAACAATGATGCTGCAGACATCCCCTTCATGATTTCTCATCCGAACCTGCTCATCCTCAAGCCCCTCAATCCAGTTTCTCCGTCTCATATTAGTAGCTTTCTGATGAAAATAAGCAGTGCTCCTGTCCCCCTCTTTCAATTCCTTCACCCTCGCCCTGGCGGCCCAGTACTCTTCATTTCTTTGCAGCCAATATTGCAGCTCCCTTGACTTTTCCTCCGCTTCCATAAGATTTGTATGATCTGGGTGAAGCGCTTGAAGTCTTTTCAGCTCATCTTCCAGCTGTTTGATTTTCTTTTGCCTATTCCCGAACTTTTCAGCATCCCATTCTCTCAACCTGTCTTTGCATAGAAGAAGTTTTGTATTCAGCTCCGTACCTCCTCCATACTCCCACACCCCTTTAATAATATTGGCACATTCATCCTCATTCGCCCACATGGGCTCAAACCTGAAAAAGCCACTTCCTCTCCTCTTCTTATTGCCTTTGTTTTCAGCTTTCAAGATAATAGGTGCATGGTCCGACTCATAGATGGGAAGATGAAAGACTCTACAAAATTTATACATATTTCTCCACTCAAGCTCTGGGAGAAATCTATCTAACCTTTCTTTTACTAGCGTTCTTTCCATCAACCCCCTTTTCCACGTGAACATATTGCCTTCAAATCCCACATCAATCAAGTTACATTCATCAATAACATCTCTGAAGTTCTGGATAAACTTGTCATCTTTAGGTAGTCCCCCCTCCTTTTCTGCATTAGAAACAATTTCATTGAAGTCCCCGAAGAAAATGACCGGTTCATTTGCCTCATCTTTCAGTCTCCTCATAAGCTCCCATGTCTTTGTTTTGTTCTGTTGATCCGCCCATCCATAGATCCCAATAGCTCTCCAAGATAATTCCGCTGACCCATTTTTAATCAAAGCCGATACATGCCTATTTGAGTAACTCAGAATATCCACTTCCACATCCTTCCACCAGAAACCAAGGCCCCCGGCCCTTCCCGTACAAGAAATGCAAATGCCTTCAGAAAAACCACAACTCCTTTTTACATCTTCAAGCTGTTTGTCAAACATCATAGTTTCCATGACGAAAACTATATTTGGGCGCTCCCTCCAAACCCAGGCCCGGAGGGCTTTGCACGTGTCAGGGTCACCCAACCCCTGATAGTTCCAACTGAATATTTTCATTGTCCTTCGCGGGACTGGTCACCACTAGTCGCCTCTACTTGGGTTATTACACCCTCTATCATCCCGGACCTGCTTTCTTCACTTTTCCTCTGTCTTTTTTCCCCTGTCGGTTGCACAACCTGTTCATCTAGCTCCATGTCGCAAAGATCCCCGCATCTGTCCCGCTTCCCTGCTGCACTTTCCCATACTACCTCCTCCTCAGGAATACCCAACCTAGCACCCCGGCTCATTTTATACACCCATGGCTTGTGTTTCTTCTTCCCCTGACCCAGTTTAGTTCCTTGCTTCCTCCTTGTTCCTGCTTCTTTCCGCCTTTGTGCACGCGTGATAGCTCTTCTTTCGCCTTTGTTTTGAGCCTGGTATTCCTCCACCCCCTGACTGTAATGCAACTGAAGTTCAGCTACATCTTCTTCACGTCCATGCGTGTTCCAAACATCGTTGATCTCTGACCTGTTATTCTGGTTTGCAACGCCACCACTGTGGTCTGCCTTCCTGCTACTTGTCCGCTGCTGATCACTGTTCACGTAGGTGTGGTCTTCATCATCTACTCGTTCCTCTCGCTGCTCCCACGCCTCCCCATCCATCGGCGCCGTCTCCTGGATCTTCTCGACGTGCCTCAGCCCTAACAGCACCTCCCTCGTTATCTTCCTTCTTGCACTTCTCGACTCCACTACCGATGCCTGCGCACCATCTGCTGCTCCCTGAAACCCCTGGTCGCCCCCGTCGTCGCTAGTGCTGACTTCCGATCTACTGCCAACACCCTCCCTCGCCTGACCCCCTTCATCGTTCTTATCGAGGCCCGCTCGAGCATTCCCCTTCTTCCCCACTACCCCCCTATCACCACGCTCCCTCCGCTCTGCTTCTCCCTTGCCACTGCCACCCGATTCCCAGTCGTGCGCCCCCGCAGAGCTAGCACTGTCAGAAATCGCCCCCGACCTCCTTCCTCCTTCCGACGGACCCCCTTTGAAAGTAAGGGTCTTTTTCGCTCTTCCGCTCCCCCCTGGTCTGCTCTCTGCTTGCCGACGCTGCTTCCATGGGGAAGCCCTCATCCAATTTCCCCATTGGTTTATCATGTCCTCGTCCTCGCCATAGTCCTGACAATCTTTGTCAATGTGTCCAAGATGCCCACACACGAAGCAGAACGTCAACAGACGTTCGTACTTGATCTCGACCTCGACGATCTTTCCGCTCTCCACCCTGATCTTTAGGGATCACTTTAGGGGCTTTGTGACATCCACAGCTATCCGGACTCGTAGAGACGAGTCCCATCCCAGGAAGTCTCTATCAGTATCCAACACCTCGCCGATCTGAGCCGCAATTGAACTAATGGTGGCTTCCGCCCGGTATCCTAGAGGAACACCGTACAGACGCACCCAGAACGGTGCACTATCAATCCGTAGCCTGCCTGACTGCTCCTCCTTGTCGATCTCCTTGAAAAGAAGTAGGCGTCCATCAAAGTTCCATGGCACCCCTACCATCACACGCTGTCTATCCACCCAATGGGTGAACTGCATCACAAAGGATCCACCCTCTAATTGCTTGAACTCCACTTTTTCACGGAGACTCCACGCCTGTGCCATCGTTATCTCCATCGCTCAGAAATTAAATGATCTGTCTGTCAATAGCCTGCCCACCAATGCCAAGGCTGTGTGGTCTTCTACCTCCTCACCCTTCCCCGTTGCCTGCACATCGATGGGGTCCTCCTCATCCTCTATCAGACGCAACCCAGCATACCTCTCTACCAGTTCTGCTGCCATGCTGAGACGGAACCAAGAGCAAGACCCGCTCGCTTGAACCTGCAAGGGAAAACCCTAATCTAAGGGAGGAAGGCTCTCACGCCCGCAAGACCTAATCGCCAGAGCGACAGGGACGCAGACGGAATGAGTTTTTACACTAGAATTAATATTTGTGTTAATTAGAAACGAATAAGGAAAGTCAATTGCAGGCAGGTCTGGGAAGTGAAACGATCGGTTCACTAGGTGAACTGATTGGCTCACACTCCCAACTGACCTATTCACTAATGAACCGATCGGCTCACCTTGCCAAATGACCGTTTCAATTATGAAATGACCAGTTAGCCTGCCATAGTACAAATTATTCATAGAAATTCTAGACCCTTCTACTCCCGCATAGACTGGGAACCCTGACCCTACCCTCTACTATAAATAGAGGGGTACAGGGGGCTTCTCTAGAGACCCAACTCAAAACATTAGTTGATCTACAAAATTGTTGTCCTTTTTGGTTATGGTAACCAAGAGATCCCAAGCAAGTTCTACCCGTCCAAGGAGGAAATGTGAGGGAAAGACAACTACAAAAAAGCAACTGGTGGTGGGAGAGTGTGTTAGTTACTAGTACACCGACATAAGGGGACAACTCTTTCTAGTCCGTTCTTCAGTATGATTAGAGTTACTGATAGTCTGTATGGACTATCTATAGAGGCGGGAGACTTGTGTCGCTCAGGAGGATGATAGTCAACTGCAGTTCGGGTCAAGACCAGGAGCTGCACAGATACCATCAAGGACAGGTGGTTGATGACCGCACTTATTGTGAGGTATAGTCATTGAGCAAGCCTCAGGACCTGGTATATCTCGCTAAAACCATCCTTCCCATTACATAGATATTGATGCAATCTGTTGGTTATGGGTTTATGGTCAAGTAAAAAAAAATTGTTTCCGCTGCCTACTCCGACCACGTAAAACCCAACAAGACGTGAGCTTGAAGAAAACACTAGCATGTTATAACAATCCAACGATCAGAATGATCTTGAGAAAAACCAAGGTAGAGCCTGACGTCACATAGAAAACATTAGGATTATAAAGAAATCAAACATGTGATAGGAAAAAGGCAATTTAAATCAAATGAGCCAAAGTCCAATCTACATTTGGATCAATATTCATGTATTTTTTCTCTAATTAATTTGAGATAGTGAACATTATCCCATTATGTTGAAACTTTGCACATATACTAATTAGGACCCAAAGAACCCAATTTTGATGATAGAATTGTATTTTGTGATTGTGGTGTATAAGTTTTAATACAATTAGGGTTTGATTCAAGTATCTCATTATTTATTATTATATAATAATATTATCCTCAATACTTAGGATATATGGTCATATTATCATTATATAACTAGAAATAAAGTTTAATGATGTTATCTTACACAAGATTAGTAAATGAATTAATTTGTTCTTGATTCAAAGTTCACTTTTACAACCCACTAGATTTTCATATTCATGTTAAGGTCCAATTATTAGTCTATTGTGTATATTAAGCTACTTAAATACATTATGTGTATATTAATAAGCAAATGGGGCATATGTGACATATTTCATGTTAGTACATGATCTTAACTACATGTTAGAACATAATTAACTTATTAGGTAAATCTGAGTGTATCATGATATGCGATATTGATTATATATCTACATGTCACTTAGTGTATTATATATGCTTTTAAACCTATGCATTCTAGGGTTACTTTTGATTCATTCATGTTTTGTGCAGTAACTATTTTTCATTAGGGTTATAAATAATTGCATTATGATATACTCTATCCTTGTTTGCCAAATATAAAGAATCAATCATTCAAACCTCCTAATCATGAGATAGTAGTTTCTGGAGTTAGCATAGCCAAAACTCAGCATGTTACATGACTCAACCCCTTAAAAAGGATTTTGTCCTTGAAATCAGCATGCCCAGGGATTAGCAAGCTACCAAGCTCCACCCCTTAAGAAGGTGCAACCAAACAATTCATACAAGAGAAAAGGAACAAAGACTAATCTATTTAAATGATATCATGTGAAGGATAACACATTATTATATTAGAAAGATAACTAATAGAACAAGGGTTACCTTCAACATGTTCTTCTTCATATACTTTTGACCATCTAAAGGAAAGACATGTCTTGCATGCTTCTCAACAGGCTTAAATCCATTATTGTTGTGGCCATTGTTTTGTGGAGGAGTTTAGGTTGTTGTTGTTGAGATGCTACACGTCCATCACACAATTGATGGAATCTATGTATGATATGTCCATGATCCCCACAATGATGGCATGGAACCTAGAAATTTGATTTTTGAGGATTTTCTGTATAGGAACACTTTGTTTTGAAATCTAGGCAACAGATAAGGTAGCTGAAATAAAATTTTTAATGTATGGTTCCCTAACCAACAAGATTGCATCAACAATAATCTATCTAGGAATGAATATAACAAGAGCTATATCTAGTCCTAGAGCAAGTCCAATGACAACTCTTGATGCAGTAGCGAGCGCCTTTCTTCAAGCAACAACATGCTTCTTCTTTAAGAAGCACTCGAACAATCGTCAACAACGGCCTCCTAGTGCAACACCACAGACGGGGGTTGATGAAATCCTCCTAGCGGCAGACAACATCCTCCTAGCAGCAGGCAACATCCTCCTTGACTCTATAGTAGTCCATGCATACCACTAGAAACTCCACATTGTGCTACCAGAGCCAACAGGAAGGAGTTGTCCCTTCAAACATCAATCTACTAGGATTTATTCGCTCTCCCAATTGTCTCTCCCTTGTTGCCCTTCTCTTTTACATGTAGGACTTGATAGGCTCTCTATTGGTTGCCACAACTAGAGAGGACAACAATTGTCAGAGCTTATTGGTGTGTCTGGGAAGCCCCCAATACCCCTGTATTTGTAGGAGGTACAAGGTTAGGGTTTCTAGTCGATCTGTGAGTTGAAGAGATGTAGTTCATGAATTTTCTAGAAACTACAAATAGTGAAGCAATTAGTTCACTGTCCAACCGGTCAACTTAGAGGTGAGTTAGTCGGCTCAAGCCTTTAACTAGTCAGCTCAGTAGATTTCCTCTTTAGAATCAAATTGGCATTCAATATTTGATTAATGCATAATCATGACATCAATATCAATCATTGATCTAATCAAATCGATCATTGAACCGTACAGCTCGATGATGAACCAATCATTTCATATTATGAAACAATTGTTTCATATGTGAAATGGTCGTTTCACTTATCCAACTAAGACAATATTCAACCAATGTTGTGTCCAATCGACCTGACATTCCAACCGGTCAGTTCAACATTTGAATCGGTCGGCTTAGAGTCCAGTTAGTCAATTTTGAACCTCACTTGTTGAATTGAATACCTAAACACTTTTATTAATAAAGTTAAGCATCATTAATGAATAAACTCCTATTCCAAGTGCATCTTATGTGTGTGACCCTATAGATCCCAAATTACATTGGAGTGAATGTCCATAACAAACTTATGACATCACAAGAAATGAGTGGTATCTAGCAACACATGATTGCTATCAAAGTAATTTAGAAAGTTGGAGATCAACTTCAGCCTACAATCCATGATCGATCTTACCATGATCATATAGTTCCTTTGTATTTGATATCCAGATTGAACTCGAGGCATGGAATCGTCATCCTCTTCAATTGTAAGGAGTGGGACCTGAGAGGGGATCAACTCCCTACTAAAAATTTGAAGAATAAAACATCCATTCCAAACACACTTAAAGGTATGTTGGAATAGGTGTACAATTTTCAAATTTCAATAAATGGTATTCAAAACAACCAAAGTGTAGTAGTTGAATTAAACAAATGACTATATTCAATTTTCATAAAAGATTACAAAAGCACATCACAATCTCCCATAAGGGTTTACATGTATGATACGACATAAGCATCTAAGTAGAGGGAAGTCTAAACCACTTCAAAACTGTCTCTAAGCAACATCTCCAAGAGCCAGGTCCATGTTGGAAGTTATGTTCTCCTTGGTCATGTTCAAAGCCTCGATCTAAACCTGGGTGGTTGGGAAATCACCCAGCAAGAGAGATAAAAACAAGGTATGTGTCAACTAATGAACAAGAACAAAAAATAAGGAAATAGCATGAAAGTAAAGGCCAAATTTCATCATAAGATGAAGAGAACAAGAGTATGAGGCATAATCAGATAGATGCTTGCCATATCAAGAAAAACAATAAAATATTGGCATGCATGATTAATATTGACTACATTAACTTAGTAGGGTTGAGGCACCTACAGGACCTCAACCTATAGGTGAGGGGATAATTAATACATTCCCAGTCACCTACACAAATTTTTATGGGGGAGAATAAGACATTCCCTAGGGCGAATTAATACATTCCCTGTCTATGGGTGGTTGTACATAAGTACCACTACTATAGCTAAATAGTCTATAAAGTCAACATGATAGAAAAGAAATCATGGCAAGTAAAAACATCATATCAATTAGAACATGGAAGTGGGGTACAAGACCCAAGAAATAGAATATCATTACCAATTTTGAGGCAATTTAACAAAAGAATTATGAATAGAGGGAATATGTTTCATTAAAGCCTCATTAGGGAAATATAGGGTTTGGTTTGCAAATATCCCAACTTAGGGTGTAAGAATCCATATACATAAATAGGGATTGCACATACCTCTCTTACTGATATCAATTACTAACTTGCACCACTTTAATTGAGTCCAAGTTCCTCCTTGCCTATTTTTAATGTATTAACATGTATTAGAGTACATAATGCACATTAATGTATAGAAACCCTAATTTTTGAACTTTTTGGCAAAACTCGGATTTATATTTTGAAAACCTCACCAATGAACTTATCAGGTTCTCCTAATCAAGAAAACATATTTTTATGTAAATTTTGGAGTTGTGATGATTAAGATGTAATTTTTATGGATTTTATGCATTAAATTCATTTTCCAAATATCACCCTTCATCAAACCTTGAAATCAGACCTCAAAAGCATTTCTATTAGACAAAGATTAATTTTCTAATTCCAAAACATATTTATTTGTCAAATTTGGATAAGCGTATTAAAAGATATGCATTTTCAATTTGAACTAATCAAGAAATGACAAGTCAGAAATCATTACAAGAGAGAGGAAGATAGATAGATAGATAGATAGATAGATATATATAGAGAGAGCACCATTTGACCCAAGATTAGGGCTGTAGATGCATAGGTAACCAAACTAGATCTTCTAGAGAAGGTAAAATAGCAAGAAACAAAAACCCTAGAAGAACATGGTAAATAGAGATGGAGATTATCGATTTTAAACATAGAAGCATGAGATTTAAGCATGTAGTAATCAATATATGAGAAGGGGGTTATAAAACTCACCTCTAGTCTGGTGGACAGGTTCAAGCAGCAAGGTTCCCGAGCTAGAGAGGCTGGTTTCTCCAACAAACCCTATCTCGAGCAACAAGTACCTTCTCCACTTTAGAGGTGAAAAACCCTAGCAAAAGAACATGGAGATGAGGTGTTTAAGGGCTCTGGGTGGGGTTTTACCATGGAAGGTCATGGTTCCAACCTGGAAGAAGGTGGGAGGAAGATGAAAAGCATAAAAATAGGGAAGGAAAGGAGGAAACTTACTAGTTTTGGTTGAAATCACCAAGAAGGAGCTTTAGAAACCCTAAATAGAGCAAACTCGGAACCCTAGGAGCCTTCTTCACCAAGGTAAACACCCTCTTTTACCTTGGTACAACACCTTCGTGGACAAGCAAAATAGGAATGATTCTCTAAGCTAGAGGAAAGAAAAGGAGAGTAAGAGTTTTCTAATTGGGAGGTGGGAAGGGGTAGATATGGATTTATAAAGAAGGGGGCAAGCATGAGGTGTCTATGGGACTTTCCATGTGTCCTTAGCCTAGGGCTTCATGGCCATGCAAGAGGACATCTCATAGAGGCTTCTTGAATATGGAGAATTCTAGGACATCCCCACAATCCTCCAATCAAATAAATAACCCCATTGGTTGATAGCTTTTAAAGATAAACTCATTTATAAAGAGGGTAATCCCTAAAATGCCCTTGGAGAGAAACACCTTCAAATCAAGGCGCAACTAGGTTCCCCATGGTTCAAAATCTCAAAATCTATATATTGGTAAGGGAATATCTAAGGATTATAATGCATGTGATAATTTGCAAAGAAAACCTCTCAAATGGATAAATTGCGTAAAAGTCCAGAATGTACCTAAAATTGCATAACTTGCACAAACAACATCCAAATTGAACCGAATTTGAAACTTAGGATCATTTCATGATTTCAAAACACATAAAAAGTTATAAACTCATTTATAAAGAGGGTAATCCCTAAAATGCCCTTGGAGAGAAACACCTTCAAATCAAGGCGCAACTAGGTTCCCCATGGTTCAAAATCTCAAAATCTATATAATGGTAAGGGAATATCTAAGGATTATAATGCATGTGATAATTTGCAAAGAAAACCTATCAAATGGATAAATTGCGTAAAAGTCCAGAATGTACCTAAAATTGCATAACTTGCACAAACAACATCCAAATTGAACCAAATTTGAAACTTAGGATCATTTCATGATTTCAAAACACATAAAAAGTTATATTAAGGTTTATAAAACCTAACTAAGGTCCTTAAATTGACTTTCACTGAGGTATTTGTGCATAAACCCTTTTATTGATACAAATAGTGAATAAATGTTCACCAAACCACTATAAATTTCACTAATTAAACATCAAGGACATAAATGACAGAAATGAAAGATAAACTTGGGAAAAAGGATTATATTGAGATTAAATCTAAGATTCAGTATGTTACAACACTCCACCCCTTAATTAGGATTTCATCCCCGAAATCTCAAACAAAAAGAGTAGGGTGAGTATGCAATGTCCCAACACTAAACTCCCAGGCTGTTTCCATAAAACTTCCACCAAAACTTTGACTAACACAAACTCCTTATTTTTCAAAAGCTTAACTTGGGAGTTCAAAATCATCTCAAGCAAGTTCACATAGGTCAGGTTCTCATGGATCACTAAGGGTTCCACTATTAAGATTTCTTTTTATTAGATATAACACAGTTAACATTTTAGGCCTATTAATATTATATTCATTATGATATTATATCATCCTTATATTTCTTTTAATTATGTCATGTTATATTTACTTTGTTGCCAAAAGAGTTATATTTTATTATTAAACACAAAGTCCCATGTATTTCTTATTTATCTCACTAATTAGCAAAATTAGGGTTTACTCAATTATCTCAATATACTTGATTATTATCCTTAATAATTTGGATTTAATCTCCTTTATCAACATATTGTATTGTAACATATTGTTTTGCATGAAAATAAGACATTTTATCCAATTTGTTATAATTAATCCAAACAATGTCACATTAGTCACTTATATATATATATTAAACATTGTCACATTAACTTTCTTATTGTCATCATTAATCATTTTCTCATATTTATTCAGTTCTTATGATTGATTATGCACTTTTATGTGAATTCAATTACTTCCTGTCCATATTGAAGTCATTACATGTATTTTAGTGATCAAGGTGGGACATATTACATATAAATGATTTGATTCACATACCAAGTAATGATTAGGTGATTAATTAGGTGTGTATTAGAGAACAAGTTGATATGCATTTCATATCGATGACATTATTAATTTATGGCTAGGTCATTATATATCATTTATGTGTATTAAAGTATGTTATCTGATTATGACACCTAATGTCACTAATGTATCAAGAATGTCATTAAAGATGTATAGGTTAAGGTTAGATGATTACAACATAGGGTTTAGGTCAACATGATCATTATTCTTCATCTATACATTTTAGTATGCATTAAATACAAGATTAGGTTACAATTATCTTGCTTATCATTTCATTAGGGTTTATTGGTTCAAGAAATGTTTATCCTCATGTGTACCCACTATTAGTATTATATGTGAGTTAATGTGGGACTCACCTACCGGAGGAGTTATGACTTTGTACCATTTGTAACACTCGGGCCCACAACCCAAAGATCTAATAAAGTTTTAGGAATGACGAATGGCCCCACAAATCACCACTAGCCTTAAGCACTTTGTCATCACTCACGTGCATGTGCATTTTATATTCATTAGGGTTCAAACATGTGAACTATTCATTGGATGACCATTATATGTTCTTTAGGATAACAACAAGCGTGTGGGGTTACAACTATAACTTGTTGGTCAAAACTAAGGATCCAAGAAAACTATCCTCCTAATCATGGAGTTAGGGATTCTAGGGTTAGTGTAGCTAGATTTTGGTATGTTGCGGGTCTCCATCCCCTTAAAAAGGATTTTGTCCTTGAAATCTAACTACCCAAACATCATCAAATCAACTACTCTCCACCCCTTAAAAGGTTTGACCTACCAAGACAAACTAATCTAGAGGTAAATGGTTAGTCTAACTAAACCATGTACATGGCCCATCACGCTTCCACTATGCACTCTAATTGCTTACTAAACACCAAACTTTAAAGTCTAGGTTATTAGTGATAGACTATCCAAACATGTGGTTCTAGGGGACATAAGGGAACTATTGGGTATCCATCCTCAAACAAGTCATTACACCTAAAATATAACGTCAACACATTAGGTTCTCAGGAGTATCCAACTGAGGCGCCTAATGATACTACTGTCTATAGGCATGCTATTTTGGACAGTCAGTATCAGCTCGGGCCAGGCATGTATCATATGGATCCAGGAGTCATCGTAAAACAAACTAGTGGTGCGGAGGAAAATCTTGCTAGTCCCTAAACCTTGATCCTTTCTAGACACTTTTGCTTTCAACTTATGTTCTAATAGCTACCTAACATGCTCATCACATTATGGTTAACTAAACAAGTTTCTAATGTGAAACTCTTATGATCCAAAATCAATATTTCATCATCTCAAGTGTAGCATAGATCAATTATACAGTAAACATGTCACTTAAAGAGGAACTATATGAGGTAAGATATCTAATTAGGGAGACAAAGTTGAAATAGTCAGATTCCGACTACTATGGGCTCTGATACCATTTTGTAAGGAGTGGGACCCTAATGGATGCATATTTATCTTCATTTTAGTCGCCATTTTTGGCCCAATTTTGTACAGAAAGCTCTCATATGCCCCATGAATCTGCTCATATACAATTTTCCTCAGTTTCATATGATTATTTAGATTTTTGATCAAATTTATTTGTCTCCATTACATGATTAAGTATCATATCATGTGCACGAGTGTAGGAGACGGTGATCCTGCTAACTGACTAGAGGTCCCAAGAAACTTTCGATAGTTTGGACCCTATTTTTGATGGCCAGTTCCTTCATTAGAAATCATCCTCATTAGTCAGAGGATTCATTGACACAGGCCCATTGACCCATAACAATAGCCCTCCTCCCCCCGTGGGGGTGGGTTTGTTCCAGGATGCTGTGAGTGTGGCCAAGAAGACTATGTTGCGACCTCAGCCAAGATGTTGTGTCGACTGACACTTGTCACGGTCAGGCCAAGGCCAAGATACCTCGACCACTGCTGAAGGCCGCGGCCATGGTAGTCACCTCGACCGCTACAAAACCCTGTGACCGCGGCAAAAACCTCGACCATGCAACACGACCGCGACCGCGACCGCGACACCTCAGTACGGTCCGACGCACCTCAGCACGGTCGTGTCGAGGAGTACCATGACCGCTACTAAAGGTTGTGACCGTGACAGCTAAGTCAGTCCTCTCCAGATTTGCACCTATAAATAGATGGCTGCCTTAAGGGATCGCTTTTGATCCATCCACACCGACGAGATGCCGCTCTATGCCCAACCAATGAAGACAATCTCTGCCGTCAAAGACTGCCTCTGTGGTATCCTTGCTACTCCGCTCCATTTCCTGTGAGCAAGATTATGAGAAGAGAAGGAAGAAGGAGAGAGAAGATCATCCTGGTCCATCTTGGTGTTCTTCCCCTCCTCATCTAGATATGCCTCGCCATCTTGTAGAAGATCGTATCTCCACCAAGCCACAACCTACTTCTTCACCATGACCATGGAAGAATATTCCATCTCTCTTATTCTTTTGGTTTCTATCATGAGGAGCGAGTAGTCCATTTCACTAGGGTGTGGGGACTATCCCCTCTTCCCATGCTTACATGTCCATTTATAACATTCCATGACTTGTATATAACTTTCAATTTTGTTGTTAATCGTTTAATGCATGCTTTGTGGATTGATCACCTACCTTGCATGATCTATTATATTCCTTTGTTGTGAGAACTTCAATACTTAGGTTTTGAATACCGATTAACATTGTTGATTCTCGGATGAGAACTTTTGAAGGGATATCTCCGGAGTAGTAAGTGTGTGATATGTGGGTAACGAGACATCAAGGCTACGAAGATGCTTATGAAAACTCTATTTCCTAACAGATGGTTTGCTACTCCATTTGGTTAGTTGTATCTTGCCTATTTTGAATGTGTTTGCATGTGTAGTGGTGGTGAAACCCAATTCCACCCCAGTGATTCCCATCATTAATCTAAACTCAGTTTTAATCCCACGCTTTTACTTTCCTTACTATTAGTTTAACTAAAACCCAAATCAACTCTTTGTTTTAAATATTAGTCTTAGTTGATCCAGTTTCAACTAGCAAGATTCTTAAAAATGTTGTCCCTTGGGGTTCGATCCTTAAATATATTGTGATAAGACTCGTCCACTTGCGGGTGGTACTATTGCACAAGGTTTTGGTAAAACCTTAGGGATTTCAGCCCTAGGTGGATTTGTTAGTGTAGTAAAAGCCACATCAAATTCTGGCACCGCTGTCAGGGACAACAGAATCATCTAGTTAAATCTAGTTCTATTGAGACTAATCTAAGATTTTACTTTCACTTTTGATACTATTGATCACATATTTGAATTTGATTCTACTCCGTCCATCTGACTCCCAAAAAATCTTTCCATCTCAGGTACCCCCAAAGACTATGCCCCGCTCCAACAACATCGGCCTTACAACTAGATTTGACCCTAAAATAGAACAAATCTTTCATCATTAGAGTAGAGAGAACCAAGATAGGATGCACAAGAGGAGGAAATTTCCCAAAGGGTAACTCAAGCCCTTAATACACAAAGAGAAAGGCTTATGTAAGAAGCCCGAGTTGCGGTTCAAGTGGATATCCAAGCAGCTCAAGCAACAGCTCAACAAGCTGAGTTATAAAAGGACCTTAGAGGGTTCTCAATACCTAAAGTTGTTGACATTCAACACCCAGTACAACCTCCTCCCATCACTGCTCTAAACCTTGAGATCAAGTCACATTGGATTACACTACTTCAAAACAACCCTTTCTATGGTAAGCAAGGCGAGGATAGTCAAGAACATCTTCTGAGGTTTATAGATTTATGTGTTATGAAAAAGAAAAATGGAGTTAAAGATGATGCCATCCGACTCTGTCTCTTTAAATATTCCCTTGGAGATAGAGCCATGATTTGGTATAACTCTTTGCAATGTGACCCCATCACAACTTGGGAGCAACTTCAAAATGATTTCTTGGAAAAAGTCTACCCTCCTTCCCTCACCTATGATATTAGGGGCCAGATAACACAATTTGTTCAGGTCCTTGGTGAAACCCTGGAAGAAGCATTAGAAAGATACAATGAGTTATTATGCAAGTGTTCACACCATGACATACCTAAGAATCAACTCATAAAAATCTTTTATAAGGGTGTGGATGGTGATATCAAGAAGTTTTTAGACTCCTCATCTAGAGAAAACTTCATGCGTCAAAGTTATGATAGCCCATGAAAGGTTGTCACCCTTGGAGCTGAAAAGCAAGCCAACTGGGGTAGATCTATAGGCAAAGGAGTGTTGACTATAGCTATGGTAGAAGGTAGTCCTGAGTACAAGCCTATCATTGAGTCTCTAAAGCTACTAGTTCCCAAGCAAGATAACCTTGTATTGTCTTTTAATGCCTATGAGAGGAGGCACTCGCCCCCTCGACAACAAGAGTAAGTCAAGTTAGCTTCACCATTTTGCAAGGAATGTAAAGGCACTGATCATTCTACTCTAGCCTGTAATATTCTCTACGATGTTGTTCTGAGCAATGCTTGTTCCCAAGGAGGTAACAGTCAGATGAAAAATCTGAATGCTATCCACACTATCCCTGGTCAAGGGTATTATAATCCAAATTAGAACAAGAACCATCCTAGTTTTCAGTACGGAAATCCTTCGGGAGCGGAAAACTCACAAAAACTCAGTTCAAATAATCAACAATGAGGCCCGTCAGGATTCCAGTATAATCAACAACAAAATTTCAGGAATCAAGGAAACTTCAGGGGTAACTTTTAGAATAGAAATTACAACCAATATCAAAACACCTCTTAGTTCTAGAATCTCAACCAAGTCCCGCATCAACAACTACAACAAGGACAACAAGTCGGTCCCATATCTTTTGATGACAAACTTGAGAAGATGTTACATTCACAGCAGACTATGATAGAAAATCAGCAAGCCCATCAGAAGGCTATTGAATCCCAACTAGCTCAACTTTCAACTAGCCTCAAGCCACTTGCTAGAACTTTTAATGGCCAACCAGAGAACAATCCTAAACATCCTGAGCAATTGAAAGCTATTTCCACTCGATCTAGAAAAGACTATTCAGATCCTCCTATCAAGATGACTGTAGTAGTTACAGATGAGGATGACTTGGTGATTATCCAAGACACTAAAGTACCTAAATCTCAATCGAAAGAACCGTTGACCACTGATAAGGCATACAAAGCAAATTATGAGAAACCTATCGTTCCAAAACTAGAAGACACGATTGAGCCAGTTATACCAGTATACAAGCCTCATCCTCCTTTCTAAGCTCGACTAAAGTAGACAAGGCTTGACACTCATTTAATGAAGTTCAAGGAAGCAATGAAGAAGCTTTATGTTGATATACCCTTTCTAGATGCGCTGGCTGAGATATCATCCTAGAAGGAGTACTTAAAATAGCTCCTCATAAGGAAATATATAACCAAGGAATATGAGACAGTCAAATTAGCAACAAATACTTCCAATATTATTCAGAGAAAAATGTCCAAGAAGAAAAAAGACCCATGATCTTTTGGGATTTCATGCCATATCAGTGACTCCACATGCAAGAAGGGACTAGCCAACCTCGGTGCTAGCATCTCTATCATGCCACTCAGCCTTTGTAAGAGGCTAGGGTTTGCAGAAATTCTCCCAAATGGCATGACCATACAGCTTGCAGAAAATTCTATGACTCTTCCTTTGGGAGTCATTGAGGATGTCCCAATCAAGGTAGGAAAATACTATTATGTCCCATGCGACTTTGTAATCATGAACATAAAAGAGGACTCCAGATACCCTCTTATCTTTGGTCGTTCATTCCTTGCCACTATGAGAGCTTTGATTGATGTTGAAGCATGAACCTTGCTCCTCAGACCGAGTAAGGAAATACTTGAGTTTAGAGTTTTTGAAAGTATGCGAAGGCTGAGCATGCAAGAAGAGGTCTATTTGATTGATTGCATAAAGAAAATGTCACTCCTCATGTAAAAGAATCATGAATCAGACGGTCCTTTAGAAGCGGCTTTGATAAACTTGATTGCTGATGTAACATACTAGAACTAGAACCCTACCCTGGAACTTTGACCTTTTGGACTTAGCCAAACAAAGATGAATCTTAATAAGTTAATGCATGTAATTAGGTCATTAATGTAACATAAAATGTGTCACGAGTATTATATAGAGAGTAACATAATAAATCATGCTTAATAATCATATATGACACATATGGAGATAATAAGAATATAATTAAATGAAGAATAAACTAATGGGCCACTAATGGGCCATATCACATAACACATGTAAGAAAGTCTCAAAAGTGAAAACAAACTACAAATTAGTAATCTACACATCAAAATAAGCCTACATGTCAATTTTCATCTAATTTGGACCACCTTGAAATCTTAAGTGAAGTATAGGAGAGAGAAAGTGCATAAAAGACATAAGAGGCAAATAAATATGATATATGACTCTAAAAGATGGAAATAATGTCAAATTCATATTCAACATATCAAAAATAACTTAAGGATGAAGTTTCACCTAATTTGGATAATCCTAATCATTAATGCATGAGGAGAGGGAAACTATGTTTTGGATAATAAATGCATTAAAAGTTCTCAAAAGGAAAATCTAACTCCATAATCAAAATCTACATGTCTAAATTAACTTATGTGCACTTTTTTTTAATTTGGATAAGTCTAGAATCCTTATTTGAGGAAAGAGAAAATGAATGCATTAATTGGATTTCACTTCGGTTTATTCGATTTATACATCTATCACATTTATTTTCCTCTGATTTCCTATAGTTTCTCAAATTTGAGTGTCATGCAGATTTATCTTTATTTTCCTTCTTTTTCTGATCCATTGTACGTCTCATGTTTTCCTTTCTTTTTCGTGGATCTATCCGACGGCTCTGAGGCCATCTCCCCTACCCATCCTAGTACGAGTAGGACTCTTGTTCTCTGCACAGTTACAATGATTTTTTGCGATGGATTTCTTCTTCTACTTTCCTTATCGTGTCTTTTCAATTTGATTTTCACCATCACATTGACTTTCCGATTTCGGGGACCCCGAATTTGGGTGAGTTTCCTTCTCCCAATCATTGGGTCAACAAGGTGCTTTCCCGTTTGTCCCCTGTTTCCTATTTTTGAGGTTTCCCCATTGAACCCTGAACTAACCCCCTATAAATACCTCCTTCTCCATGCACCCTGAACACCCATCAATCACTCGTAAAAGCTCCTTGGGCTCCGATCGCCCTATAACTACTTCTTCCTTCTCTAACTCCCTATTTCATCGGCGACGACCTCGGTGGTGGTTTCCTAATGCTCAGAGGCAATTCTCTTGGTCGGGTTTGACTCCTGGAGGTGTGGGTATGCTTTGGACGTCCTCAGTTTTCTCGATTAGTAGGTACATGAGATTCATCTCTTTCTTTTAGTTTTTGACTTTCTCAGTAATCGGTGACTTCTGGTTCATCTTCTCGCTTGCTTACTCGACCTTTAGCTCCGATATTGGATGGCAGTTCTTCCTCCTCCATTGGTTTGGGTTTTCTTTAGTCCGTTCTTTCTGCCTGAGATCCTTGTTTTCTTCAATAATGGCGGAGATCCTATCTCCAGCTATAGGTGGCTATTCTCTTCGCGGTTTGGCTCGTTGAGTCCGGCAACGTCTTAGGAACAAAGTTCCTTTAGATCGCTTCGCATGTTTTTCCTTGGATCGTGATCTGGAGCTCAGAGTTCCAATCACAGTGCTTGGGTTTTGCGTGGTGTTCGTGGGGGAACAAAGTCTTATGTGGATTCCCTTCTATACCCTCTCTCTTCTTCTATCTTTTGATTTTTCGACTAGGGCCTTTTTGGTAATCTCACGTGTTTCTCCTTCTTGCGTGACTCGCTGAGTGGGTTGAGTGGTTTGCTAATTTGGGTGGTTCTGTGTGGGCCAACTCAGACCATATGGTCTCTCTCTCTCTTCTCTCTTCTCTCTCTCGCCTTCTGAATGCTGACTTGGCTTTTTCTTAATTTTCTATTGGTTGGTTTTGTAAAATCCATAACTAATTCTACACTGATAAGAAAAATATGCTTAAATAGTCAATAAAATGAGAACAAAGAGATCTATCTTTTGGTACTAATCTTGTCACCTAATTTTGATGTTCAAATAAAAGTGGATATTAATAGATTAATGTAATTAGATAATAACTTGTAAAATTCATAACTAAATATCTATAAGTCATAAAAATATAATAAAACATGTTTCAGACTCCTAATAACATAAATAAAAATGTGGCATAGTTTTCAGAACCTAATTTACATAATGAGAACAAGGTGTTTTTAGGGTTTGTATAATGTATATGAATTTGACACAAAATCTACTTATGTGTTTAATAAGATCTTTGGAGACCTAGACTTGGATCTAGAAGTGCCCTTAGACTTTGGACTCTAAAGTTGAGGTATGTTATATCTCCTATTCTTCTATGTTGAGCAATTCACCTATGTTTATTCTTTCTCTAGGTCCTATGGACAATATCCTATACACATTGATCTTATCTTTTGATATCATGCTTCTTGTAAACTATCTTTTTTGTGGTAATCTTGGATATTCTCTTGACTCTTATATTGTTCCTTGGTGCATGTTGGACTTTTGATGATATGTGCCCACTATGATGTGGATGTTTATTTGTGGATATGTGATATATTGTTCCCACTTGCATGTGGATGTATGTGTTGTCCATTGTATGATATGGCAACATTGTATAATTCTAACCTTATCTTCTACTTGCCTCCACATCTTACCTGCTATGTGATTCAGTAGCACTAGAGTGGTGTAATTACATTAGTTTTTGTTCATTGTGTAATATGGCAACATTGCGATATTATTGGGATGGAGGATGTATGATTCCCCATACCCAAGTTTGTAAGATGTATAATTCTTGGTCCACATTCATAAATTGGGAGTTTGGTTAATGTACCATTCTCTACCAGGTGCAAGATATATGATTCTTGGCCGCCATGTCTTTATATTGTTCTAGGGCTATGTTTATCTCACATGCATGCAGGATGATAATGATGATGATGGGTTATGTGCTCAAATTCTTGATATGTGCTTATGTGGCACCGACTTGTTGTTTTATTTATGACAAGTATCTTATATTATCATGTGATGATGATTCTTCTCTTTTTTGCCCTTGTGGGTAGTCCTTATCTCTTACGTGGGAAGCATTTATACTTGATGTGCTTTGGTTCTTATATTGCTCAAGTTTTCCTTTAGTATGCTCATACCAGCCTTTGCTGATGTTTCCTTTTCTTCTATTATTTTATGGGGTATGCTTCCAACTCCATGTTAGATCAAGGAGAGGTGAGTTTCGACATCAACCCTTTTAGCTGCGCTTTTGGGAGTCTTGAAGAAGTGGTTAGACGACCCTCAACTTAATCCTTGTTTTAGATGATTAGATTTCATTTTTGGACACCCATGTGTGGTGAAGTGATGTATAATGTTATCAAGCTCTGTAATAGTTAGAACTTTCATATTATGCCGCTATATTTTTGGTACTATGATACATACATGTGGAAAGTATCAGTACACATCCCTTTGGTGAAAATTATATGTGGTGTTTGGTTCAAGGGATGTTACCTTTTTATTTCTAGTAGGGAGTGGTTCCCCTCTAGGATCCCACTCCTTACAGCTGATGACTCCATTAAAGAACAAGTAGTGTTGGGTTTTACGGGAGGCAGAGAAGTAGCGGAAACAAAAAAAAATTTCTTCCCAAAACCCAGAACAAAAGGAATCGCACCAACGTCTATACAATTGGAAAGATGGTTTGTGGATGCATACCTTGTCCCGAGGCTTTCTCGGAGATAGTACCTCACGCCTTACGTGGTCTTGACCTCTGGTCTTGGACAATGTCTGTGCATCTCCTGGTCACACCGGGACTGAAGACTCCTAGTCTCACCGTGACTGTCAGAATTGACAGTTGTCCTCCGAGCAACAGAGGTCTCCCGCCTCTGCAGTCATCCACACAGACTGCCTGGAACTCTGATCTCCTTATCCCACAAGGAATCAGAAGGAGTCACACCCTTCTATTGACGTACTAGTCACCGACACACTCTCCTGCCACCAGTCACTTTCTGTAGTTGTCTTTCCCTTGCTGTGCCTCCCTTATCAGGTAGCACTTGCTCGGGCTCTCTCGGTTACCAAAACCAGAGAGAACGACAACTTTACAGAGCAACTGGTTGCACAGGGTTGTACTTTGAGAAGCCCCCAATACCCGTATTGTTATGACCCACTCCATGATTAACTAATAAATACCTCGAATTATGTGAAACACCTCAATTAGTGTTGAGTATCAAATTAAATATCATGGATAATCAAAATAAGTTAATATGTGAATTAATAGCTAAGATAGAATCACCTGAGGCAATTAATAATGTCAATGTTGATTATTTAGTTAATTAAGTTGAGTTGAGTACTCACTGTAGCAATTAGTGATTTGACCAGTTGTGACAAGCTAGTTAACATAATTTTATGCCTTGGGATGATAGAGAATCTCGTGCTTGAGAGTTTACAAGAAGAATCATTTGAATCAGACCCTCGAGGAAGAAGTTATAGCCTTTTTAGTTTTCTTGGACTTGGATGCAATTTTACCATTAATAGATTTTGTTTTAAGTGAGTCGGCTATTCTGTTTCTCCTTATCTCCTTCTCAATCGGCTACCCGATAGAACAGAGCCACAGAAGCGGCGCTCAGCAGCTAGCTCGATCGGCCAGCCAAGGAGGAAAAGGGGTGACGCGACCTAGGGCTTGAGAGAGAGAGAGAGAGAAGGAGAGAGAGAGCTCCGACCAGCAACCCTTGCTCCTCCTTCCTTACTCCATCTTCCTCCTTCTCCACCCCGCATCTATGGCGTCCCAACCTGCAGCTTGATCTGCTGCGCGGTGCCCCAACCCACAGTGCGCAGCCAACAGCTAAGGGAAGATGAGGGGTGGCTCCGCAGCACCCTCAAACCTCCAAGACACCGCCTCCGTCCTTCCCTTCATCCTAGCCCTAACCGTGACGCCAAGCAGCAAGGGATAGCCCCCCAGCCAGTCCGAGTAGCAGCAGCTGCTGCCATGTCTTTGTGCCACCTAGGGCGCGAAGAGCAGCAATTCGAAGCCCTTGAGCTCGGCTAAGAGTCTAGAGCTCGAATTCATGGCCAATAGCAACAACTAGTAGCCGGTCCAGCTCCCCATTCCAACCTGTACGTGCGAAGTAGAGCTACTTGCAGCAGCAGGTCCGAACCAGGACCATTCTGAGCAAAGAACAACATCAAATCAACCACTTTGGGTTCGTCCTAGAAATTCTGGTGAGATTTCATAGTTTAAGCCCAAGACTTAGCTTTAAATTGAGCCATATGTAGATTTTCTTTTAGGCAATGAAGCTAGTTGCTGTTTTATTTCAGGTCAGTGTCTTGGTCGGCCGAATTAGGTATGATTCGGCCGAGTTTCCCTTTTTAGAAAATCAATCAGGGTTTGGATCGGCCGAGTTGTGGGTGGATCGGCCGAGTTGTCAGCCGATCGGCCGAGTTCCCAGTTTGGTCGGCCGAGTTTCAGTACTGTGAGTGGCAGTTCATTTAGAAATCATTATTTAACTCATTTTAAATGTTTATTTGCTTCAGTATCAGTTGATATGACTCTTAAACAGTGTATCATGTACATTAAAGTATGTTAAGTTCATTGGAACTTGAAATGCATGATATGAATGATGAAAAAGAGGAAATTCCATGTTTTACAGTCGTAATGTGATATTTCTGTTAAAATGTATATCTGTTAACTAATTAATAGACATAGGTGCCCTAACACCGTAGAACCCCTCGTGAGGTCTGCACCTTGGGGTGAAACGACCTACCTAGCGTGTGTCTAGATGGTCGGTGACTCGTGTTTAACAATAATCCGTGCGTGTGTCACGGTGGCACGAGGGCAGAAAAGCAGTGTTCAACAATAATCCGTGCGTGTGTCACGGTGGCACTGGGAAAAGAAAAGAAAACTTGGTTATCTAACACCATTCATGCTTGTGTCACGAAGGTAACCCTGTGAGACTCTCCGCCTGTGTGCTCAGGTTAAAGGAGGAGTCTAGAGTACACTCTTTTGAGAGTGCAGTGAGGCCGTGTGAGCCTGGGAGTCCTGTAGCAGACCAGGACAACAGTCAGACTTAGCATTTCCCGGGTGTGTCGCTAAGTCTTGTACGGTGGGACCGTAGCATGAACTTGCTGCGGATCTTTATATGCAGAGTACACTGCATATATTTAGGGCATAATAATAAAATGAATAAATAATCATGTAGGTTCACAGTAAATTTATATAACTGTTATTTACCTGAATTACCTGTGATGCTTAGCAATGTGATTATAATCTGTATATTTGCTATATCAAAAGAACTGCCATGTTTGAACTGCTTATATGTTTATTTTAAATTTATAAACCTGATGAGTTGTTTAGTGATAGCTAAGTGAAATACTATTCACTGAGCGAGTAGGCTCATACCTCTACTCAAAACATTTTCAGGTTATCATCAGCAGCAGGAAATCTGAAGGATCGTTTCATCCTAACGCCTAATCTGTAGAAGGAATATGTAGTTAGCAGTTAGAGGTCTCTTAGTCCTTTCCCCTCGATCTTTGGGACAAGGTGTGAGTGAGAGAGTGAATGTGTATAAAGATGTAAATTATCTGTTATGCTTTATTTTATGTCGAACAATGTAATATGCTGTAGGCTCTGTTTATATTGCTAGTCAATTTAATAAAGATGCTTCCGCAGTTTGTTTAGTTTCATTTTACAGCATAAATCGGATTTTCCTGTTAATGTCTTTAATATGTTTTAAAAAGTGAAGAATGGTTGGCTTAAGTGTAAATCCCACCTGTCGTGCCCTAATTTCGTGGTTTGTGATTAATGCGAGATTGGGGCGTGACAACTTTGGTATCAGAGCTTTGGTTTGAGTACATAGTTACTCAAGGTCAGGGGACGATAAGAGACCAATAGGATTAAGGTTTAGGTGTCTTTCTTTTATCTGTAATTTTCTAACAGGAAGTGTTCTGTTATACTATTGCAGCTAGCAGGAAGAGGATGTGGTCACGAGAATCAAGTAATGAGCTTAAGATAAGTCGTTAAGAATCATTAGGGTCAAAAGATAAAGTTATAAGTGAGACGAATAATAAATGATGTGTTTTAGCTCTGGAAGGTCTGAGTGTTTAGATACCCTGGCCAGGTGTCTGAATACTTAGATTGACCAGTATCAAGCTACTCTGCCTGTTCTTCTCTGGATGCCCTGGCCAGGTATGCAGAGGAAGGATAGGCTAGAGAGAAAACCCTAGAAATCTTAGGGTTAAGAGATCAGAAATTAATGTAGGAGTAAGAGATTAAATAAAGGATGTGATATAACTCCTACTTTATATTGCTTATTGATTAAAGATCATTAGAAACGCTCTTATATGCATGAATTTAGACTTTCAGTTTGTACAATAAGTATGATTCTTTTATATTGTTGTGATATGAAGTGAATTGTTTAATGTTTGTTTTCTTTGTATTAAAGTAAACCCGAAATTATGTTTAATTGAGTTTGCCCTAAGTGGATATTCTTTCCACATGTTTAAGATTAATAGGGGTTGATTAATCTCGAGTAGCTCTTGGCTTCAGGACTACAGGTTCGGCCTGGTCCGGCTGGCAGGATGCGTTACTGGGATCTAATGACTTCTATTAACAGTAAAATGAGAATAGACCCTGGATGAATTAGACCCGTAACATAGTGAGAATGTATATACACTAGGATGTTTTAACTACGATAAGAAGTTTAAATGTTCTTTGTTCTTGAGAATTAGGGTTTGAGAATCATAGACCCTGATCGGCCCAAAATAGGGTTTTGATGATACATAAATACAAAATTTGATAAGTAAAGTGTCTCAGTAAATGATTTTTAGTATTTTATGTGTAACTCTGATTTAGCTCAAATTTGGATATGATTTGGATATATAAAATATAAACAATATTGGAAAATATCAGAATTTTTGAAGAATGTTCTGACCTGTTTATCGGCCGAGTTTCAAACTCGACCGATCACATTCCTGAATAATATAGCAGTGTGGTAATTGAATTCTATCTTTTTATTGGTATATCCAATTGATCTCAAATTTTAACTGTGCTTGAACAACACAATTTTAGACACTATATAAAATTGGCGTAATTTTTGGATGACTTTTGATCTCTAAAGTGAGGGTGTCGGCCGAGTTTGTAACTCAGCCGAACCTGCTGCAGACTGCAATATAGCAGTGCACTGTTTCATTTTTAATTAATTATTGGTAGCTTGAAATGATCTGAAATTTTTACTGGAGGTCTGAAACTTCATTAGGAACAACATATAAAATTTCCAGAATTTTTGGAGCTTCTGTTAGCTGTTTAATAAACGAATTACAGAAACTATTATGAAAACTGAATTTTCAGCTAATGTAATTAAAGTTGAGTGTTGGGTTAATATGCTATTGACCCAAGCAACTCAAATTGATCTATATGATCGATCACACATACACATAATAATGCTATGTTACTGATATGTACCAAAACCTTAGAATGATTAAATTCGTAGTAGTTTAAAGGATATCATTAGTGATGTAACCTTGAATATTAGTATCTTTGTAAAATTAGACCTTGAGATTTGTTCTATGAAAAGTAAACTGGCTTTGATAGTGATCTAGGGTTTTGAAGTAGCTAATCTGAACGGTACATGAATAACATGAAATGACTTAGAGAAAAGAGTAAAACATAAATCTAAAATGTAACTATAAGAAAGTAGCATAGAAAGCGGAGTATTATCCGATATATGACCTGAAGATAGTTGATGTAGTTCATGTTTTTAAGACATGGTGTCATTATCTTTATGATGTGACAATAGATTATCATCTTGGTAAGAAGAATGTGGTGAATAATGCTTCCAGCAGAAAGTCAAGTTCAACAACTAATGCATTCTCTATGACAGGTTTCAATAGAGACCTGTTAGTAGAAATGTGGAAGTTGAGCTTAGGCTTAGGGGTGACAACACAAAGTGATTTGATTGTATAGATGTAAGTTAAGCCTACTTCTTATGATCAAATCAAGGAGCTACAAAAGGGTGATAGTGAATTAAGCCAGACCATGCATGACCTGATAGGAGGAAAAGAGACTAGAGTTTAAGTTTTTAGATGATAAGATGTTGTATTAGCATGACATGTTGTGTGTACCTCGAGATAGAGTAAAATTCTTTTAAGGGGAAAAGGCTGAAAGAAAAGATTCTTATGGAATTGTATGTAGTGATGTATGCTATGCTTTCAGGACACACTAAGATGTATATGAATCTCAAGTAGTTGAAACGGATGGTCAGATATGCAGAAGGATGTAGCTGAGAATGTGGTTAAAAGTAGTGTATACCAGTAGGTTAAGGTTGAACCCTAGAAATCTATAGCTACCTTGCAATCTTTTTCTATGCCTGAATGGGAGTGGGAATTTATCACAATGGATTTTGTGGTAAGATTACCCAGGACACCTAGAGGTTGTGACTCGATATGAATAATTGTGGATAGACTAATTTAGTCTGCTCACTTTCTTCGTATTAAGTCAACCTTTGGTGTCTCGAAACTTGACTAAGATACATGGATAAAATAATTAAGTTGCTTGGTAATCCAGTTTCAATCATATCATATTGAGTTTAAAAATACACAACTGATAATGGTACGGTTTGAGTATGAACCCAGAAAAAACACAGATTTGGTAAATCATTAGATGCATGATTTCAAGCTAGCAAGACAACATTAAAATATGTAAATAAATCTAATTGCATGCTTCCTGTTATGTTAATGTGAGTGACCTGACATTTTACATGAATTGGCACATTTCTCTAAGATATTATCAGAAATTCTCAAGTACTATTAAATATTTGTGTTATGATACGAAAATAACTCTTAATTGAGTTATGCGATGCATAAACCAAGAATTTGGTTAATATGCACGTTCTTCGAGAAATCTCAGATAATTGATAAATATTACAGATGGTTTCTTATAAGTGGAGTAAATTACTCTTATTGGTGTAATAAAATGTTCAATTACATGAATTCAGTATGTATGTGCCAAAATTGATTTGAGTTTGGAATATTTATGAATTTTTAATCTGCCTGCTTGCATGATATAAAGATTACTCACTAATTACAATGATTTTGAATATACTGCTCTGCCGGTTCTAGAATGATGCCGTATTTTGATTTAAACTGCAATCAAATAGATGAGATGACGGAAACCCTAAGAGTAGGGTGTTGCCGTGTGACTAGAAAATGAGATAACCCTAAGAGTAGGGTGTTGGCATGTGATGAATGAATAAGGCAAATGAAACCCTAAGGATAGGGTGTACGATGAATCAAGTATCTTGATATCAATTTTCATTATAAGATGTGATGATGTTTAACAGTTAAATCGCATGATTTTATTTTAGTACCAAATAGACATGTATTCTGTTTATTTAAGAATTTTAGTCTATTTGCATGAATAGTATAATAATTTCTTGGTAATTACCATAAATTGAGATACTGTTATAACAGTTCTGGAAAGACAATGTTTTGTGGGTCGATCTGGAATCAGATCAGATGTGTCCTAGGTTAAGGGACCTATACAGATGGTTGATCGGAGGATCAAGAAACTCACGAATTGTGAGATACCATTAGTGATAGTTTTGTGGAGAAATCCTAACCTAGAGGGAGCTACGTAGGAATACGAGTCAGCAATGAGTAACACGTTTCCTTTCTCTTTTAGGAATTTCGGGACAAAATTCTTTTAAGGGGAAAAGGTTGTTATGACTCACTCCATGATTAACTAATAAATACCTCTAATTACGTGAAACACCTCAATTAGTGTTGAGTATCAAATTAAATATCATGGATAATCAAAATAAGTTAATATGTGAATTAATAGCTAAGATTGAATCACCTGAGGCAATTAATAATGTCAATGTTGATTATTTAGTTAATTAAGTTGAGTTGAGTACTCACTGTAGCAATTAGTGATTTGACCAGTTGTGACAAGCTAGTTAACATAATTTTATGCCTTGGGATGATAGAGAATCTCGTGCTTGAGAGTTTGCAAGAAGAATCATTTGAATCAGACCCTCGAGGAAGAAGTTATAGCCTTTTTAGTTTTCTTGGACTTGGATGCAATTTTACCATTAATAGATTTTGTTTTATGTGAGTCGGCTATTCTGTTTCTCCTTATCTCCTTCTTCTCAATCGGCTACCCGATAGAACAGAGCCGCAGAAGCGGCGCTCAGCTGCTAGCTCGATCGGCCAGCCAAGGAGGAAAAGGGGCGACGCGACCTAGGGCTTGAGAGAGAGAGAGAAGGAGAGAGAGAGCTCCGACCAGCAACCCTTGCTCCTCCTTCCTTACTCCATCTTCCTCCTTCTCCACCCCGCATCTATGGCGTCCCAACCTGCAGCTTGATCTGCTGCGCGGCGCCCCAACCCACAACGCGCAGCCAACAGCTAAGGGAAGATGAGGGGCGGCTCCGCAGCACCCTCAAACCTCCACGACACCGCCTCCGTCCTTCCCTTCATCCTAGCCCTAACCGTGACGCAAAGCAGCAAGGGGTATCCCCCCAGCCAGTCCGAGTAGCAGCAGCTGCTGCCATGTCTTTGTGCCACCTAGGGCGCGAAGAGCAGCAATTCGAAGCCCTTGAGCTCGGCTAAGAGTCTAGAGCTCGAATTCATGGCCAATAGCAACAGCTAGTAGCCGGTCCAGCTCCCCATTCCAACCTGTACGTGCGAAGTAGAGCTACTTGCAGCAGCAGGTCCGAACCAGGACCATTCTGAGCAAAGAACAACATCAAATCAACCACTTTGGGTTCGTCCTAGAAATTCTGGTGAGATTTCGTAGTTTAAGCCCAAGACTTAGCTTTAAATTGAGCCATATGTAGATTTTCTTTTAGGCAATGAAGCTAGTTGCTATTTTATTTCAGGTTAGTGTCTTGGTCGGCCGAATTAGGTATGATTCGTCTGAGTTTCCCTTTTTAGGAAATCAATCAGGGTTTGGATCGGCCGAGTTGCGGGTGGATCGGCCGAGTTGTCAGCCGATCGGCCGAGTTCCTAGTTTGGTCGGCCGAGTTTCAGTACTGTGAGTAGCAGTTCACTTAGAAATCATTATTTAACTCATTTTAAATGTTTATTTGCTTCAGTATCAGTTGATATGACTCTTAAACAGTGTAGCATGTACATTAAAGTATGTTAAGTTCATTGGAACTTGAAATGCATGATATGAATGATGAAAAAGAGGAAATTCCATGTTTTACAGTCGTAATGTGATATTTCTGTTAAACTGTATATCTTTTAACTAATTAATAGACATAGGTGCCCTAACACCGTAGAACCCCTCGTGAGGTCTGCACCTTGGGGTGAAACGACCTACCTAGCGTGTGTCTAGATGGTCGGTGACTCGTGTTTAACAATAATCCGTGTGTGTGTCACGGTGGCACGAGGGCTAAAAAGCAGTGTTCAACAATAATCCGTGCATGTGTCATGGTGGCACTGGGAAAAGAAAAGAAAACTTGGTTATCTAACACCATTCGTGCTTGTGTCACGAAGGTAACCCTGTGAGACTCTCTGCCTATGTGCTCAGGTTAAAGGAGGAGTCTAGAGTACACTCTTTTGAGAGTGCAGTGAGGTTGTGTGAGCCTGGGAGTCTTATAGCAGACCAGGACAGCAGTCAGACTTAGCATTTCCCGGGTGTGTCGCTAAGTCTTGTACGGTGGGACCGTAGCATGAACTTGCTGCGGATCTTTATATGCAGAGTACACTGCATATATTTAGGGCATAATAATAAAATGAATAAATAATCATGTAGGTTCACAGTAAATTTATATAACTGTTATTTACCTGAATTACATGTGATGCTTAGCAATGTGATTATAATCTGTATATTTGCTATATCAAAAGAACTGCCCTGTTTGAACTGCTTATATGTTTATTTTAAATTTATAAACCTGATGATTTGTTTAGTGATAGCTAAGTGAAATGCTATTCACTGAGCGAGTAGGCTCATACCTCAACTCAAAACATTTTCAGGTTATCATCAGCAGAAGGAAATCTGAAGGATTGTTTCATCCTAACGCCTAATCTGTAGAAGGAATATGTAGTTAGTAGTTAGAGGTCTCTTAGTCCTTTCCCCTCGATCTTTGGGACAAGGTGTGAGTGAGAGAGTGAATGTGTATAAAGATGTAAATTATCTGTTATGCTTTATTTTATGTCGAACAATGTAATATGCTGTAGGCTCTGTTTATATTGCTAGTCAATTTAATAAAGATGCTTCCGCAGTTTGTTTAGTTTCATTTTACAGCATAAATCATATTTTCCTGTTAATGTCTTTAATATGTTTTAAAAAGTGAAGAATGGTTGGCTTAAGTGTAAATCCCACATGTCGTGCCCTAATTTCGTGGTTTGTGATTAATGCGAGATTGGGGCGTGACATGTATATATATATAGGAAGGTCATGGGACATGGTTCTCTATACCGGGCAATGCGAGACTAAAGCAGGAGTAGAAGGGTTCGAGATTTTCCACAAAATCAACCAACTGCGTAACCTGAACCGATCGTTTCACAACTGAAACGGTCGGTTGGGGATCTGAGTTGGTCAGTTGACACCTCAACCGATCAATTGGGACCCATGAAACGGTCAGTTCACTTCTGAACCGGTCGGTTCATGGTCCTGATCAGTTCCCGATTGAATTTTCTTCTTTTGTTTCAAATTGGTATCAAATACCAATCCTTGTTCCAATCAAATTGGGCAAGTGAAACGAAAGGAAATTTCTCACCAATCTTACTTTCCCAATTTGCTCGGTTGGACTTGAACCGATCGTTTCAACACTTGAACGGATCTTTTCACCCTGTCCATGAGCCGATCGACTCACCAGTTGAGCCGATCGGTTCACCAAGCTCATCCAATCAGTTCATCACATGAGCTGATTGGTTAGGAGTGCAGATCGTGCAGAATCAGTCAATTGTAGTTTCAATCAATTCGATACTCTAATCAATCAGTCCAACACCTTGAACACTATGATACTGAGCTATCAATTGATTGAGTGTTTAATTGAACTACTAAACTCCTTTAGTAATCAATCTAAACATGTTTGTGGACAAACTCCTATTCCAGGTTAAATCCTATGTGTGTGACCCTGTAGGTCCATTTCACGTTGGCAGTGAAAGTCCATAACACTTATGACTTCACAAGCAAAGAGCGGTTCCTAGTCACACATCAGTGCTACCCAAGTGAAATAGAAAGTTGGAGAACAACTTTCAATCCTACAATCCGTGAATGGTGTTACAGTGAATGCATAATTCCTTTGTCACTGATATCCTGAATGAACTCGAGGCATGGAACAGTCATCCTGTCAACGTTCATTCATTTCCTTGATCTCAGAGCAGACTGGGTGAGATGTGTGTGACATCAATATCACATATTGATTCAAACGTGCATGCACATGCCTTTCTCAATCCTACTCATCAAGTGGCCAAGGACATCAAACTCCCTCAGGAGGGACAAATCCCATATCTATCACTCACCCCTCAAAAGCCCCATGTGTCAAAGCCACCCAATCATCACCTTTATAACAACCCATGTTTCAGGACTGCGTTTGATGATGTCAAAGTGTACCCAACGACATGTGTTGAGTGTAGTGATTTTAGGTATAAGAATCACACTCACCACCATCACTGTGAGAGATGACTGTGACTACCAAGTCATGGTTCCATGTGTCACTCTCACGGTGGGTCTATCCGGTACCTTATTCTCTAACAAGTACCTATGTTCTTGGTTTGATATCACTATATCATGACTGATGAGATTCTGTCATCAACCAACACACAATCTAGTCTTTAGTGTTATTAATGTCTATGGTTATTTCCACAATAACAACCGACTAGGGACCAAACAAGAATGTATACTCTTAACATCCGTACGATCTCATTGTTTAGGTCCTCAACCCAAAAGCATACATCATTGAGTAAAACAATTGTTTAGACATCTATCATGTTACACTATCATCTCAGAAACAGTTTAAACATATAGATCGGAAATTGCCTTTATTATTATTCAAATTATTTACAAAGTATCCCATTACAATCATCATATGACTTGCTCTATGGGCATACATACCAATAGACTCCCACTTGCACTTAGAGCCAGTCACCAAGGAACCTCAGTCCTTGTGACCTAGCATGACCATCATGCTTCTATTGAGAAAAGGCCTTAGTCAGTGGATCAGCTATGTTGTCTTCAGTTGGTACTTTGCAAATCTTCACATCTCCTCGTTGTATGATCTCTCATATGAGATGGAAGCGCCGCAGTATGTGCTTGGACCGCTGATGTGATCTGGGTTCCTTAGCTTGTGCAATAGCTCCATTATTGTCACAATAAAGCTCAATTGCATCACAGCTACTGGGAACTACACAAAGTTCAGAAATGAACTTCCTGATCCACACAACCTCCTTTGCTACATGTGAAGCAGAAATATACTCGACCTCTGTAGTAGAATAGACAATTGTTTCTTGCTTGGAACTCTTCCAGCTCATAGCTCCATTATTAAGGCAAAATACAAATCCTGACTGCGATCTGTAATCATCTTTATCAGTTTGGAAGCTTGCATCGGTGTAACCCTTTACAACCAACTCTTCCTCACTGCCGTAAACAAGAAACTGATCCTTAGTCCTACGCAAGTACTTGAGGATGTTCTTTACGGCTGTCCAGTGAGCATCCCCGGGATCTGACTGGTACCTACTCGTCATGCTGAGAGCATACGAGACATCTGGGCGTATGCACAACATAGCGTACATGATGGATCCGATGGCTGATGCATATGGGATCCCATTCATACGCTCCCTCTCTTCACAAGATTGGGGACATTGAGCTCTAGAGACGGTGACTCCATGTAGCATGGGGATGTTGCCTCTCTTTGAGTTCTCCATGTTGAACCGCTTCAACACTTTGTCGATGTACGTGCTCTGACTTAGTCTGAGAAGCCTTCTAGATCTATCTCTATAGATCTTAATTCCTAGAATGTAGGATGCTTCTCCTAAGTCCTTCATTGAGAAAGTATCCCCAAGACAAGTCTTTACCTTCTCTAAGGCTAAGACATCATTCCCCATCAAAAGTATGTCATCCACATATAATATGAGGAATGTGGTCGAGCTCCCACTAACCTTCTTGTACACACAAGGTTCATCTTCATTTTGAGTAAAGCTAAACACTTTGACTTCCTCATTAAATTGAAGATTACAACTCCGAGATGCTTGCTTCAATCCATAGATTGACCTTTGCAGCTTACATACTTTATTAGCATTCTTTGGATCTACAAAACCTTTAGGCTGTGTCATGTACACATCCTTATTTATATTCCCATTAAGGAATGCAGTTTTAACATCCATCTGCCAAATCTCATAGTCATAATAAGCTGTAATAGCAAGCATGATCTTGATGGACTTAATCATGGCAATTGGAGAAAAGGTTTCATCATAGTCAACACCTTGAACTTGTCAAAATCCCTACGCAACCAATCTTCCTTTATAAGTTTTCACATTGCCATCCATGTCGGTCTTCTTCTTGAAGACCCACTTGCACCCTATGGGTTTTACCCCTTCAAGTGGTTCCACCAAAGTCCATACTTTGTTGGAGTACATGGATTCCATCTTGGATCTCATGGCTTCATGCCATTTCTCAGAATCTGGTCCTTCCATAGCCTCTACGTAGGTAGTTGGATCATCATCTATGATCAACTCACCACCTTCCTGAGTCACAAGGTATCCAAACCTCTCAAGTTCAAGGCGGGTCCTACTAGATCTACGAGGTCCTTGTGTTACCTGAGGAGAATGAGATCCCACAACACCTTGTGAATCTCCATATTCCTCTCATACATCTACTGGTTCAATGTTTTCTTGTTGGGCTTGAATCTCTTCAAGCTCTATTTTCCTCCCACTGCTTCCTTTGGAAATAAATTCCTTCTCTAGGAACACAGCTGTCCTGGCAACAAACACTTTGTTGTCAGTAGGGTGGTATAGAATATCCCCTCGTTTCCTTGGGATATCCAACAAAATAACATTTATCGAATTTGGGTCCAAGCTTATCAGGAAACATTTTCCTAACGTAAGCCTCACAACCCCAAATCTTCAGAAAAGACAAATCGGGACGCTTCCCGTACCATATCTCATATGGTGTCTTTTGAACCGATTTAGATGGTACACGGTTAAGTGTAAACGTGGCGGTTTTAAGAGCATAACCCCAGAAAGAAATTGGAAGATCAACAACTCATCATTGATCGCACCATATCCAACAATGTGCGATTCCTTCTTTCAGACACACCGTTATGCTGCGGTGTTCCAGGCGGAGTCCATTGTGATACAATACCACAGGCTCATAGAAGGTCCTCAAACTCTTAGCTTAAGTATTCTCCACCTCAATCGGATCGAAGTGCCTTAATACTTTTACCAAGTTGGTTCTGTACTTCATTCATGAAATCCTTGAACCTTTCAAGGGTTTCTGACTTATGTTTCATCAGGTACACATAGCCATACCTACTGAAATCATCAGTGAAGGTAATGAAGTACTGATACCCACCTCTGGCATTAGTTCTAAAATGCCCACATACATAAGTATGTATGAGTCCTAATAGATCACTAGCTCTCTCACCTTTACCTAAAAAGGGAGTCTTGGTCATCTTGCCCAACAAACAAGATTCACATGTCTCTATTGATTCATAATCAAAAGAGTCTAGATAACCATCTTTATAGAGTCTAGAAATGCGCTTCTCATTTATGTGCCCTAGACGACAATGCCAAAGATATGTTTTGTTTGAGTTGTTGAGTTTTTGCCTTTTGGTGTTTACATTGTATACACTTGTCTCTAGATCTATCAAGTATAAACCATAAGACATTGGGGCACTGCCATAAAAGATCCCATCTTTAGAAATGGAGCATTTTCCATTCTTAATAAGAAATTCAAATCCATCTTTGTCCAAACAAGAGACGGAAATGATATTCCTATTTATGGCAGGTACATAATAGGAGTTCTTCAACTCTATTATTAGCCCACTTGGTAGAGTTAACTCATAGGTTCCTATGGCACTGGTGGCAACTCTTGCCCCATTGGAAACACGTAGTTCAACCTCACCTTTCCCCAAAGGCCTACTTCTCTTAAGATCCTTCACATTTGAACAAATGTGATATCTGCATCCGGTATCAAGTACCCATGATGAAGAAGTAGTAAAGTTAATCTCTATCATGTATACACCAGAAGTAGAGATCTCTATCTCTGACTTCTTCTTCCATCGTTCCTTCCATCCTCTCCATGTAGAAGAAATTGGTTTGGTGAGAGAACCCTTCTCTCCCTTACCTTTTGTTCCATTGATCTCTATCAATAAACTTTCTTTCTTCTTCACCAATGCATTAAGCGTACATAGAGTGGATTCAAAGGCTCCTGGTATATCTGGATTGTACAGAACACTTCTCACAGTCCTCAACAAATTATGGAATTTGTTCTCAATTAATTTGCCCATTTTAAAAGATGATTCTTTTGCCATTCTACAAGAGAAAATTGCATTTGTCAAAACTCCTTTTGATTTGATTTGAAAAAAATTTGACGATAGTTAATTAGGACTTTAATTAATTACCGCTCCCACTATTTTGACTCAAATTGACAGCCCTCACCATCAATTCAAAAGATTGCAACGTACAATCTTCTAGTGGGTCAAGATCCTAAAAACCTCTGAGCCATGGACCAGCTAGGGCTGTCACCCACAACTCAGATCTCCCAGGTAGGCAACCCTTTCCAATTGCATCATATGAAACTCTTGAAAGAAGTCACATGCAACTCCTTGCCATGACCATCTCCATGCCTCAAGGTGCTAGATCCTATCTAGGTCACCTTATTAAGTCCGACCCAAAGCCAACACGATGAATATGCACCCTGCTAGGGCAGACCCATATGTTCATCCTTCACGCTTCCACGAGATAGACGGTGCACCACGCTAGGGCGTTCCCACACTTGGTCGATCAAGCTTTTCACGTGTGTCACATTTGGAAGGCATTTAAACCTTTAATATTTAATGAGGGTTTTGGTTTTTATATACATATACATATCCAATCACCATAATATATAGTACGTATCATATACATGCTATATCCCACAGAAAAACATGCATAATGATAAAAGCAATGATTATGGCCATCCTATTGTGATTCCTCGAGCCAAGAGGAATCACGGTCATCTAGGTCTACATCACATGCAACCTGTACAAGATGAAATATGTGTCTGCCTTTCTGGGTTTGATCAGCTCATCTCCATGACTGATCGGCTCGCCATCAAGTTGGTTGTTCGGGTGCCACCAGCCGATCGACTGGCACCTCCAGAAGATCGGTTCACCAATCATCGTGCATCTCCTCAGATTGCCACCCGCTCGTCTCGCTCCTCGAACCGGTCGTCTGGAACACCAACTGACCGGTTCATGCCTTGAACCGATCATCTCAAGTCGTCCGCCGTTCTTTGACATAACAGGAAATAAAATCTATCTTATTTACAATTGAATTGTAAAACCTCAAGTTACATTTGGGGGTAGCAAAGGTAGGAAAGAAGTCTCAAATTATTTTGAGTTACATCAGGAATAGGAGAAAGGGAATCGGTGCGCAGACCGAGATGCAAGCAACCACATACAACAATACACATATATAGGGTTTATAGGCCATAACCATGCTACACACCCACCACAAAACTCATTTAAGGGCGACGCGTATCGAGTGCTTTAATATTACATATCATATATGTATATTTGAGATTTGTGGATTGGACATGCATAAAGCCAATTTTATTCACATCGTATGCAATAAATAAAGGCGACAAACCAAAATCGATCATATCGATAATACTAAAGTATAGAGCAGTTGACGTGGCTCTGATACCACTGTTGGGTTTTACGGGAGGCAGAGAAGCAGCGGAAACAAAAAAAAATTTCTCCCCAAAACCCAGAACAAAAGGAATCGCGTCAATGTCTATACAATAGGAAAGATGATTTGTGGATGCATACCTTGTCCCGAGGCTTGCTCGGAGACAGTACCTCGCGCCTTGCGCGGTCTTCACCTCCAGTCTTAGACAGTGTCTGTGCAGCTCCTGGTCACACCGGGACTGAAGACTCCTGGTCTCACCGGGAATGTCAGGATTGACAGTTGTCCTCTAAGCGACAGAGGTCTCCTGCCTCTACAGTCTTCCACACAGACTGCCTGGAACTCTGATCTCCTTGTCCCACAAGGAATCAGAAGGAGTCACACCCTTCTGTCGGCGTACTAGTCACCGACACACTCTCCTGCCACCAGTCGCTTTCTACAGTTGTCTTTCCCTTGCTGTGGCTCCCTTATCAGGTAGAACTTGCTCGGGCTCTCTCGATTACCAAAACCAGAGAGAACGACAACTTTACAGAGAAACTGGTTGCACTGAGTTGTACTTTGAGAATCCCCCAATACCCCTATATATAGGAAGGTCATGGGACAGGGTTCTCTATCTCGGGCAATGCGGGACTAAAGCAGGAGTAGAAGGGTTCAAGATTTTCCACAAAAACAACCAACTGTGTAACCTGAACCGATCGTTTCACAACTAAAATGGTCGGTTGGGGATCTGAGCTGGTCGGTTGACACCTCAACTGATCGGTTGGGACCCATGAAACGGTCGATTCACTTCTGAATTGGTTGGTTCGTGGTCCTAATCCGTTCTCGATTGAATTTTCTTCTTTTGTTTCGAATTGGTATCAAATACCAATCCTTGTTCCAATCAAATTGGGCAAGTGAAACGAAAGGAAATTTCTCACCAATCTTACTTTCCCAACTTGCTCGGTTGGACTTGAACCGATCGTTTCAACACTTGAACGGATCGTTTCACCCTGTCCATGAGCTGATCGACTCACCAATTGAGCCGAACAGTTCACCAAGCTCAGCCGATCAGTTCATCACATGAGTCGATGGGTTGGGAGTGCATATTGTGCAGAATCAGTCAATCACAGTTTCAATCAATCTGATACTCTAATCAATCATTCGACCACCTTGAACACTATGATACTGAGCTATTAATTGATTGAGTGTTTAATTGAACTACTAAACTCCTTTAGTAATCAATCTAAACATGTTTGTGGACAAACTCCTATTCCAGGTTAAATCCTATGTGTGTGACCCTACAGGTCCATTTCACGTTGGCAGTGAAAGTCCATAACACTTATGACTTCACAAGCAAAGAGAGGTGCCTAGTCACACATCAGTGCTACCCAAGTGAAATAGAAAGTTGGAGAACAACTTTCAATCCTACAATTTGTGAATGGTGTTACAGTGAATGTATAATTCCTTTGTCACTGATATCCTGAATGAACTCGAGGCATGGAACAGTCATCCTGTCAACGTTCATTCATTTCCTTAATCTCAGAGCAGACTGGGTGAGATGTGTGTGACATCAATATCACATATTGATTCACATGTGCATGTGCATGCCTTTCTCAATCCTACTCATCAAGTGGCCAAGGACATCAAACTCCCTCAGGAGGGACAAATCCCATATCTATCACTCACCCCTCAAAAGCCCCATGTGTCAAAGCCACCCAATCATCACCTTTATAACAACCCATGTTTTAGGACTGCGTTTGATGATGTCAAAGTGTACCCAACGACATGTGTTGAGTGTAGTGATTTCAGGTCTAAGAATCACACTCACCACCATCACTGTGAGAGATGAATGTGACTACCAAGTCATGGTTCCATGTGTCACTCTCACGGTGGGTCTGTCTAGTACTTTGTTCTCTAACAAGTACCTATGTGCTTGGTTTGATATCACTATATCATGACTGATGAGATTCTGTCATCAACCAACACACAATCTAGTCTTTAGTGTTATTGATGTCTATGGTTATTTCCACAATAACAACCGACTAGGGACCAAACAAGAATGTATACTCTTAACATCCGTATGATCTCATCGTTTATGTCCTCAACCCAGAAGCATACGTCATTGAGTAAAACAATTCTTTAGACATCTATCATGTTACACTATCATCGCAGAAACAGTTTAAACATATAGATCGGAAATTGCCTTTATTAATATTCAAATTATTTACAAAGTATCCCATTACAATCATCATATGACTTGCTCTATGGGCATACATACCAACATGAATTATGTTCTCCACCTCAATGCTGTAGAAGAAGATCCTGAAGCTAAATTTAGGAACTCAAGGCTATGAACATAACTGAAGACCTATGCGAGAAACCACAAGCCCCTGAAATGAAGCCCCTACCTGAGGGACTGAAGTACGTGTTTCTGGATGATCTCAAGGTCTTCCCAGTTATCATAAATTCTGACCTAACATTCAAACAAGAAGATAAACTCTTGATAGAATTAAGGGAAAGAAGAAAGGCCCTCGTCTATAAAATTAGTGACCTCACTGGGGTCAGTCAAGCGCTTTGCATGCACAAAATCCCCATGATGGAAGACCACAAGCCGACTGTCAAACATCAACGGAAGCTGAATCCAAATATGAAAGAAGTAGTCCACCTTGAAGTCATTAAATTGCTCACCATAGGAATCATATATCCTATATCTGACTCACCATGGGTAAGTCTGGTACATGTTGTCCTAAAGAAAGGTGGAACTACCGTGATACAAAATGAAAATAATGAACTCGTCCCCTCCCAAATGATCACTGGCAAGAGGATGTGTATCGATTATAGGAAATTAAACAAGGCCACACGTAAGGATCATTTCCCGATGCCTTTCCTAGACCAAGTCTTAGAGCCGTTGGCTCACCAGGAATATTTTTGCTATCTCGATGGTTTCTATGGATTATATCAAATCCCCATACATCCAGATGACCAAGAGAAGACAACGTTCACTTGCCCCTTTGGAATATATGCCTTTAGAAGGATGCCTTTTAGACTTTGTAATGCGCCTGCCACTTTCCAACATTACATGGCATCCATATTCACTGGACTCACTGAAACCATTATGGAAGTTTTCATGGATGATTTCTCTATTTATAGGGATTCATATGACTCATGCCTGAAGTACCTATCCCGTGTCCTCAAACAATGCGAAGAAGCACATCTAGTGCTAAATTGAGAGAAATGTCATTTCATGGTAAAAGAAGGTGTTGTCCTCAACCATATGATCAACAATCGAGTGATCAAAGTAGACAAGGCAAAGATCGAAGTGATTTCTAATCTTAGTCTCCCAACCAATGTAAGAGAGGTCCATGCATTTCTTGGTCATGCAGGCTTTTATAGAAGGTTTATAAAGGATTTCTCCAAGATAACCAAGCCTATGACAAACTTATTACTAAAGGATGCTGATTTCCACTTTGATGAAGAATGCATCAAAAGTTTCAACAATCTTAAGCATGCCCTTACATCAACCCCTATCATCAGATCTCCAAATTGGGGGCACCCATTTAAAATATTGTGTAATGTGAGTGATTACACAATCGGTGATGTTTTGGGCCAATATATAGAAAAGAAACATTATGTCATCTACTATGGATCTAAGACCCTTGACGAAGCTCAAAGGAACAATGCCACTAATGAGAAGGAACTTTTAGCAGTTGTTTATGCCTTTTACAAGTTCAACCCCTACCTCATCAGTTCCAAGGTGATTGTCTACACAGATCATGCTGTAATTTATTACCTTCTAGCAAAGAAAGATGCAAAACCCAGGCTAATTAGATGGATTCTCCTCTTGCAAGAATTTGATCTTGAGATAAGAGATAAGAAAGGCACATAGAATGTTGTGGCTGGCCACTTGATTCGTATCCACACTCTAGACACTGAAAACATCCCAATTAATGCCTCTCTTCCAGACAACCAACTCATGAAAGATTCATAATCTATCCCTTAGTACACAGACTATGTGAACTACCTTGCGGCCGGTGTCATCCACCCTGAATGCTCCGACATTGCACTAAAGAAATTCATACACGATGTGAAGCAATATCATTGGCAATAGCCATATCTCTTCAAGCTTTGTGCATATGGTCTCTACAGACATTGTGTCGCTGAAGAAGAAGCTCAGCTTGTTCTAGAGAAATGCCACTCAGGCCCCGCTGGAGGCCATATGAGTTCCAAGAAGACTTCTTTGAAAGTTCTACAATGTGGCTTCTTTTGGCCAACCATATCCAATGATGCCTACAACTTTGTCTTGTCTTGGGACAAGTGCCAGAGGGTGAGTAACATAACAAAAAAAGATGAGATGCCCCTTAAGCTCTGGTAGGAAGTTGAGATTTTTGACATTTGGGGAGTGGACTACATGGGCCCATTCCCATCCTCATATGGATTTTGATCCATTCTAGTCACGGTGGATTATGTCTCTAAATGGGTAGATGTCATACCAACAGTCACTAGCGATTTGAAACCAATCATCAAAATGTTTAGAGATATTATTTTTTCCCATTTTGGAGTTCCACGCACTGTGATATCCGACGGAGGTTCTCATTTTATGGAAAGAAGTTTTGAGGCACTATTGAGAAAATATGGTATGACTCACAAGGTATCTTTCCCCTACCATCCACAAACAAGTGTATAGGTAGAGGTGTCAAATAGTCAACTCAAAGCTATACTACAAAAAGATAGTAGGCCGCAAACTAAAGGATTGGTCAGTAAAAATCAATGATGCCATGTGGGCCTATAAAACTACTTTCAAGACTCCTCTTGGAACAATACCCTTTATATTAATCTATGGAAAATCATGTCACTTGCCCATAGAACTTGAACACAAAGCTTGGTGGGCAATCAAACAACTGAATTTTGACATGAAGAAAGCTGGCCAAGCCAGGATTCTGTAACTTTAGGAGTTGGAAGAACTTCATATGACAACCTATGAGAATGCACAAATCTACAAAGAACGCACAAAATTATGGCATGATGGTCATATGAAGAGGAAAGACATACAAGTGGGAGACCAAGTTATATTGTTTAAATCAAGATTGAGATTGTTCCTAGGGAAACTCTATTCTCGCTGGTCTAGACCATACATTGTCAAGAGCATCGAACCACATGGTGCCTTCATTTTATGGAGTGAAAAGTCAAGAGAGTTTGTGGCAAATGGCCAACTCTTAAAGAGATATTTCACCACAAATGACACGAGCATTGAAGCATCGCTAAATCTTACCAAACCAGTATATCTACTAGAAAATTGAAAGAAGCATGTCGAGCCAATGACATAAAACAAAGGCGCTTGTCGGGAGTCAACCTGATCCTTATCTTAGCTTTTACTTTCAGTTTTGAATTAGAAAACTTAGTACCTGGTAGATATCGCATCACAAGATGCAATCTTAAGTTATGATAGTTTTCTATTTTTGAGATTTTAGATGGAGGACATGTTGCTGAGAGGAACACAACCACATCTGGTGGTCTAACTAGCACAATTTGTCCCCTCCATATCAGATTTAATGTTTACTCGAGACGAGCAAATTTCTAAGTTTGGGGTGGAGGGTGGGTGGTACATACTCTATTTTCCACCCACACCTATCTGTTCCAAACTTAAGATTCCATCATTGTAATTTTGTAGCAATTTTGATCAAAATTTTCAAAATTTTCAAAAATTTCAAAGTAGTTTATATAGAAACTTGATGAAGTTTTGATGCTTTTATTTCAATAAAAGCCTTTACCTAGCTGACTAGTTCTTTTTCCATGCAAATTTGAATTATTATACCCTCCTTATTCGAAGCAAAGCCTCAAGAGGACAATTTTTGAAACTAGCCAATGGTTAGAAATCACAATGTGAATTTTATGAATCCTAACATCATGATCCTTCAGTAAAGATGCCAAGTATCTGTCGAACTGAGAGGGATCAAACACATCGGGCTTCCTAACTGACTAGTGGAACAATAACATGGAATCTCCACCAGATCCCCATCATTTCATTATTTGATCATAGTATGATAAGGAGAACAACTCAATGCATTGAATTGTAAATCAAGTTGCATTATGATTTGAACTCTCTTCTACACTTCTTCTACCATCTTTATACCCCTCCATCCACCAAAAAGAAACAAGAAAGGCATAAAAATAGTGCCAAACCCTAAGTTCGGGGTGGAACACCACCCCTCTCTTTATCCGCTTCTTCCATACCCCTCTCTATGTAATATGAGATTATCACCAACATGAAAAAGAAAAGATGCCAATGTCCACATAAGAAAAAAATGCAATCTCGAGTCAAATAGAGGAGAGATTCGCATGCCAAAAAAGAGAGTTGCAATCAATGTAATTGCAACCATATAATAAAAATCTCGAGTCGAGTAGAGGAGAGATTTACTACTTCCTTCCATACCCCCTTCACTCCCTTTTCCACCTACATATACAATGAATGTCTCTTTTTTGCCACTCTTTTGTAAAACACCAATGTCAGATTAGATGCACACTTGTTGTTCTGTGGGTATCTCTGGACTCCTACAAAGCTCTTAGACATGATTGATGTTGGAGAAAGTGGGGAGGAAGTTCTTTTGAGAAATGAACTCGGGAATGAAGATGTTGTAATATGTGTTCAACGATCTCAAGAAGTTGAGATGCCCAACCATACATAGCAGGAAAAAAACAAACGTGATGTGCAAATGAGGCAATCTCAAGTGTTGAAAGTATTCAATTGGCAACTATTTCAGATTTTGTGTTACTTGAGGATGAGCAACGTTTAAGTTTGGGGTGTTTTGATGAATGCATATTCATCTTCATTTTAGTCGCCATTTTGGCCTAGTTTTGCACTAAAAGCACTCCTACGCCCCCTGAATCTGCTCATATACAATTTTCCTCAGTTTCATATGATTATTTAGAGTTTTGATCAAATCCATTCATCTCCATTACATAATTAAGTATCTCACTATGTGTACCAGTGTAGGAGCCCAAGAAACTTTCGATAATTTGGACCCTATTTTTGATTGCCAGTTCCTTCATCAGAAAGCATCCTCATCAGTCAGAGGATTCATTGACGCATGCCCATAGCAATAGCCCCCCGGTGGGGGTGGGTTTGTTCCAGGATGCCACAACTGCGGCTAAGAGGACAATGCTGCGACTGCAGCCAAAATGTCGTAAGGACTGACACTCGACATGGTCAGACTGTGGCCAAGATACCTCAACCGCTACTGAAGGCTGTGACTATGGTAGACGTCTCGACTGATACAAAACCCCACGACCGCGGAAAATGCTTCGAACACTACAAAACTTGTGACCGCGGAAAACACCTTGACCGTGCAACACGACCACAACTGCGACACCTCGGCACGATCGTGTTGAGGAGTACCACGACCACGATAGCTAAGTCGGTCCTCTTCAGATCTACACCTATAAATAGATGACCCCCGCTTTCATTTGAGGGATCTCTTCCGATCCATCCACATAAATAGGCTGCCGCTCTGTACCCAGCCAAGGAAGACAATCTCTGCCACCAAAGACTGCCTCCATGGTGTCCTTGCTACTCTGCCATCTCTGCTCCATTTCCTACCAGCAAGAGCACGAGAAGAGAAGGAAGAAGGAGAGAGAATATCATTCTCATCCATCTTGGTGTTCTTCCCCTCCTCATCTAGATCTGCCCCGCCATCTTGTAGAAGACCATTTCGCCATTGAGCCAAAACCATATTATTCACCATGACCATGGTGTAATCTCCCCTCTTTCTTGTTCTTTTTGTTTCAATCATGAGGAGAGAGTAGTCTATTTTGATGGGGTGCGGGGACTATCCCCGCTGCTCGTGCTTACATGTCCATTTTATAACATTCCATGGCTTGTATATAACTTTCCATTTTGTTATTAATTGTTTAATGCATGCTTTGTTGATTGATCACCCGCCTTGCATGATATATTATATTCCTTTGTTGCAAGAACTTCAATACTTAGGATTTGAGTACCAAGTAACATTTTTGATTCCCAGATGAGAACTTCCAAAGGGACATCTCTAGAGTAGTAAGTGTGTGATCTGTGGGTAACGAGACATCGAGCCTATGGAGATGCTTATGCAAACTCTATTTCCTAACGAATGGTTTGCTACTCCATTTGGATAGTTGTATCTTGCCTAGATGTGCTTTGGATGTGTTTTCATGTGTAGTGGTGGTGAAACCTGATTCCACCCAAATGATTCCCATCATTAATCTAAACTTAATTTTAATCCCACTCTTTTACTTTCCTTACTATTAGTTTAAATAAAACCTAAATCAACTCTTTATTTAAAATATTAGTCTTAGTTGATCAAGATTCAACTAGCAAGATTCTTTAAAATATTGTCCCTTGGGATTCGATCCTTAACTATACTGCGATAAGACCCGTCCGCTTGCGGGTGGTACTATTACACAAGGTTTTGGTAAAAACTTAGGGATTTAAGCCCTAGGTGGATTTGTTAGTGCAGTAAAAGCCATGCCAGACCCGAGAAGGATCCACTCCCTACTAAAAATTTGAAGAATAAAGCATCTGTTCCGAACACACTCAAAGGTATGTTGGAATAGGTGTAAAATTTTCAAAATTCAATAAATGGTATTCAAAACAACCGAAGTGTAGCAGCGAAATTAAACAAATGACTATATTCAATTTTCATAAAAGATTACAAAAGTACATCATAATCTCCCATAAGGGTTTACATGTGTGATACAACATAAGCATCTAAGTAGAGGGAAGTCTAAACTACTTTAAATATGCCTCCAAGCAACATCTCCAAGAGCTAGGTCCATGTTGGAAGCTATGTTCTCCTTGGTCATGTTTGACACCTCGATCTAAACTTGGGTGGTTGGGAAATCACCTAACAAGAGAGAAAAAAACAAGGTATGTGTCAAATAATGAACAAGAACAAAAGATAAGGAAATAACATGAAAGTAAAGGCCAAATTTCATCATAAGATGAAGAGAACAAGAGTATGAGGCATAATCAGATAGATGTTTGCCATATCAAGAAAAATAATAAAAGATTTGCATGCATGATTAATATTGATTACATTAACTAAGTAGGGTTGAGGGACCTACCAAACATCAACCTATAGGTGAGGGGAGAATTAAAACATTCCTAGTCACCTACACATATTTTTATGAGGGAGAATAAGAAATTCCCCAGGGCAAATTAATACATGCCCTATCTATGGGTGGTTGTACATAAGTACCACTACTATAGCTAAATAGTCCATAAAATCAACATGCTAGAAAAGAAATCATGGCAAGTAAAAACACCATATCAATTAGAACATGGTAGTGGGGTACAAGACCAAAGAATAGAATATCATTACCAATTTTGAGGCAATTTAACAAAAGAATCGTGAATAGAGGGAATAGGGTTCATTAAAGCCTCATTAGGGAAATATAGGGTTTGGTTCGCAAATATCCCAACTTAGGATGTAAGAATGCACATACATATATAGGGATTGCACATACATATCTCATTGATATCAATTACTAACTTTCACTACTTTAATTGAGTCTAAGTTCCTCTTAGCCTATTTTCAATATATTAACATGTATTAGAGTACATAATGCACATTAATGTATAGAAACTCTAATTTTAGAAATTTTTACAAAAAATCATATTTATATTATGAAAAACTTGGTTCTCCAAGAAATAGAGCACAATGGCATTATCAACCACCGAGGCTGAATACATTACAGTAGGGAGTTGTTGTGCCCATGTCCTATGGATGAAGCAAATGCTCCAAGACTTTAACATTCATTTTGATGCTTCTCCTAGCTATTGTGATAATACTAGTGCAATTAACTTGTCATACAATCCTATCTTGCATAGTATATTGAGGTTCTCTATCATTTTCTCCATGATTACATTGCCAAGAAGGATATCTATATCAAGCATGTGGACACAAAAAATCAGTTGGCGGACATTTTCACTAAACCTCTAGCTAGAGAGAAATTTAACTTTATTAGATAAAAATTGCTTATAACTATTTTGAATGAATCTGATATGCCTTCTAGATAGTTGTCATCTATCCTATATGTCTTGTCTCTATTTTGATCATCTTTACTTGCTAATTTGCTAAAAATCCATTTTTCATGTTCATTTTACCTTTTTGGTTTTTTTTGCAAACACATGTTTTATCATAGAATAGTACCCAATGATGAGTGATATGTGCCTGAGTATGTTCAAAATACACAATGGACTTGAAAAATAAATTTAATTAGCACTCAAATGGCTAGAAATTAAGTTTGTTAGTTTTAGGTTAGGTTGACCATCGGTCGAGTTTCCAACTCAACCGATGAATGGCCGAGAGATTTTTAAAAATCCAATCGGTCGAGTTTCCAAGTTCACAGAACTCAACCGATGGTCGGGCTGGAGCAATCTTAAGTTGGGTTCAACTGACTATTCTCACTTTGAACTAGAGAAAAGTCGACCGATTCCACCTCCCTTAGCCCTAAGCTCTCCACCCTTGCCCTTCCCTTCCTCAACCTAGCCCTAATCTGACCTAGATAGACCATCCTTGATATTCCCCCTACCAACCTAGGTGTGTGGACATTTTTGGTGGTGCATTTCTTTCTCTTGCTTCCTCTTTCCTCTCTATTTTTTCTCCATGGCCACAAATAGAAGGAAGAGAGCCACCCCTTCCAATGCACCATCCTCTTCTTCATCTTCTCGTTTGATCCCCTTTGATGAGACCTTCTTTGTCTCAAATGAGGTTGTTAATAGGTATAAAGACCTCCCTCCATGGAATCCATTCCCTTTTCGTGCCCTCTTTGAGCCTAGATCTAGAAGCCAAGAGGTCATCGATCAAGTGGCAAAGCTATTACACATTCACCATCTCTCATCCCTGGGTGTTGAACGCGTATGCTACAATAATTCCATGACTAACATGAAAGAGGTTCACAAATTCTACACGAACTTGCATTGGAATTATGACACCTTTGTACCCCCTCCCAATACTCAAGTGATCCTAATGTCTATGCTAGTTGGGAAGAAATTCCAAGTCTCGCTAGATACCCTGAACATCTTTTTCTTGAGTACCGATGAGACTAACACCTGGCATAAGGATTACAATGAGTATTTTGACCTTCTTGACCTTGAGGCATTCTACAAGAAATACAATCTCACTCTACCTAACATCCATCATTACTTGAAGAAACCTCAATTCCCCCATAAGAATAAGAGCACCCTTCCCTCCTCTACCTTGGATCTCAAGAGGCGCATCATTGCCCTAGTTGTTAACTGCAACATCCATCCGACGAAAAATCAAACAAAGACTACAGAGAACACTACGGTAATAATGTACTGCCTCTTAGAGAATGTTGGAGTCAAGTGGTCTAGATACATCCTACACCATATGACTTGCTTTGACTCAGGCAAAAATACCCGTGGCACCCACCCTCCCTACCCTGCCCTGATATGTGGTCTTTTTCAGTTTGCCACTGAAAAATATCTCTTCCATGACTTTCATTACAGACCTTCTTGGAAGGGAGTTTGTATCAGTGAGACCACTATTCAGAAGTCTATGCCTATCCTTTCTCCACCACACCCGGTGCCTCTGCCTCTATTTCTTCTTCTACTTTTGCACCTGCCTGTACCTCTACCCATGCACCTCCACCCCCTCAGCCTACCCGACCTACCTATGCCTCATTTCATGTGTCCAATGAAGACCTCATGGGATACATGATACATAAACATGCATACAACCTCCAGGTCCAGGAGCACCTGCATCAAGACTTATGTTCAATCATGCCAAACATGAACATGTCATGTGCGCACCCCTACCCAACGTACCACCCCTACCCAGGAAGTGATTATGCATCCTATGCATACAATCACTTTTACCCAACCCCTCCACCTACACCTTCCACTGCTGCTGCTACACCCTTTGCTATTGGTGGACCTGATCCCATTGTCCTGCCTCTGCCTGCTAGCTCTTTGGCCACTTTGCTTTCCAGCCTTGGTAGTTTTACTCCTTCCTTCCCACATGCCAATGAGCTCTATGTTCTTGGTATGTCTTGGTATGAGCAGAATGCTCGTTGGCCCAATCGTCACTTCGGTCCCTCTATTGATGAAGAGATGTCGGATCAGGCTGATGAGGAGACTGATGATGCTGATGAGGCTGTTGGTGATGGTAAGGATGATGTGTTGCATCTAACAATGATGGCTCTGCTGGTGACTCCAGTAATAAAGGCGATGCTACTGCACCTTCAGAGGAAGATGACGACTATGAGCCTGATGTTGATGATGATGTGGATGATGTTGATATAGATGACCTAGATGTCTAGGTGGTCTTAGCTTTTAGTCTAGTGTGTTGATCATATATATCTTTCTAGACTTTTTTGTATTACAAACATCTGGGCACATGATCTGAGTTGTACTATTTTATCTTCTTAGCTTCCATCATTTTGGCTTGTAGCTATTTTTTGAGAACTTGCATTCTAGGTTGTAATCTAAATTCTGTGCACTCTTACTCTTTGATCTATTATATCTTATGAGTTGGTGCCATATTTCACCATATTTTGATTATGTAGCTTGTTTGCTTCTCTCGTCTCTATTTGGTGTATGTTTTTGAGATTTCATGTTATGGAAATATGCTTGGTTGTGCTTGGAGAAGACCTATTTTCATGCTCTTCTACCCCCTTCCTTTTTTATAATGTCAAAAGGGGGAGAGAAATTCAATGCTTTGAAGCTAAAAAATATTGATTTTGTTTCCTATGTGATCCTTTTCTTGTTCATTATATGCTTTATCATGTGACTTGCTAAAGGATCATATAGTACATGTATGTTATATTGCTTTGTGTAGATAAACTAACTATGCAGGTTAAAGTAAGCATAGATTGAGGGGGAGCAATTCACATTGTTCAAATCTTGAAACCCCTTACAATTCACTAGTTAAAGGTATAACTTCAATATCCTTTTCAATATGATTGAGGAATGGTTTGTCATTGTCAAAAGGGGGGAGAATGTTGATTTGAGAGTTCTACATTGTCCATATTTTGTTAATGACTTAACCATTCCTTTCCTATGTATATAATATGTTTGTTCAAGATGGATTTAAGGCTTTAAGTACATGAAATGGATCAAATTATACAAGCCCTAGCTTGTTCAAGTTCAAGTCAAATGCAATGCAAGTGTGCTATTTGGGAAATCACTTCAAACGAACTTAGAAGAATTTTGTAATCACTTGTATTGATGATATGATTTGTAACTAAGATGAGAAAAATATGTGGGACACTTAATACCAAGGTTTAATCACCCTAAATTCAACTTAGAAAATTGATCACAGGCTGTTCATCAGTCGAATTAGAAACTCAACCGATCCTATGATGGATTTTCTGAAGATGACCCATCGGTTGAGTTGTGCACTCACATAATTCAACTGACGGACTCACTGAGCAAACTCAATTTTAGCTCATCGGTCGATTTCCCCAGAACAAACTCAATCGATAGTTTGACAATTGGCTTTGTCTTTTAGTTGATCGGTCGAGTTACCTTTATCGAAACTCGATCGAATGTACAGTACAAAAAACATAGAAAAAGTGATTATAACTGTTGGTGACTTGTTTTAGGTGAAAATAGATCCATTTACTTGTGGAAAATGGCTATATTTCGACCCTAAGTGTTCCCCAACTCAAGGGACCACCCCCATCTATAAATAGGACCCCTTGGAGTTCATTCCAAGTTTGCTCATCCATGCTATTCTAAGTCCTTGCTATAGTTGAGTGTGTTGCAACTCCTTGCGCCCCTTTCTCTCTCTAGTTTACACTTCATTTCATGATTATGAGTGAGTTAGACCTTTTTTAATAGAGCTCCACTCTTGTGCATGTAAATATCTCATCTTCTCTTACTTCCCTACCCCCTTCCTACATGAAGAAAAGGTGAAGCAAGATCCATCGAGTGAAGAAGGAGCGATAGTTGGTCCTCTTCAAGGTTGATGAAAAGGTGGTGATATTCTCCAGGTGAAGGAGAAGGCAAAGGCTGAAGATCCAAGAAGAGTGGCAAAGTCCTTGAAGGCGGAAGACTTGTGCTTGAGTGGGTAAGACCTTGGTGAAGGCTGAAGACTCTTGCAAAGTGGGTAAGTCCTTGGTAAGGTGGATACTCCTTGTACTTACATGAGTAAGTCCTTTGGTGGTCTTGTGTTGTAACTCATATTTGTGATAATATAGAGAAAAGAACTTTTAAAGTCCTAGAGGTTGACCTCTCTAGGTAGTGGACTGACTCACTTCTAGTTTGAAGTGTGGAACCACTCTACATCCCTTTGTCAAGTGCTTGCTATCAATGTCTCTCATCCTTGCTATGCTTGTTAGATAGGACTTCAAATTGCACTTAAGCTATTGCTTTAAACTTGATATAATTTGAAGGTCTAATCTATTTTTTGAGAAATTTTGTAGCTCTATTCACCCCCTCTAGAGCCCTTAGATCCAATAGTGTCATGTCAGATCATGCCCTCACTTGGCCACAAAAGCAAACTCTAACACCAACATTGGTTGCTGCCTTCCATATACAAAACCATCAACCTTGGTGCCTCTAAAGGAACTCATCAAATCTCATGCTAATCAAGAGAACCATTGGATCCTCCACTCTCGCTGTGAACCATCAGACCCCAAGCATATGAAGGAAAACCATTGAGTTAGGGCACTTGGGTGAGAAACCCTAAGTCTCAACCCTAAGATAGATAACACCTCTAATCTGATGGTGCAACTAGGTTTACAAAGATGCAACCACACCAAACATGTTATTGAAACTTATGAAGCACAAAATACATGTGAAGATTGCAAGTAAAGCCCTACATATGGAAAAATTGCATAAAAGCACTAATAAGCACATAAATTACAAAACTTACTCAAACAATGTCCAAATTGGACCAAACTTGAAACTTACCTCTGTCACATGATATCAAAGGATGTATTAGGGTTTGACTAAGGTTTTAAGAATCCAATTAAGATAAAAAAGCATGCTTGACCACAAAGCTAGGTCAGGGGTCTTACATATAGGGTGTAAGTGGGTCACCACGCCTCACCCCTCTATTGGGTTGAATTACCACAATACTACTTTCAATTCCATTATATCTTGCAAGTCCCTTAATGGAGAGTAGAAATAATGATATTAATGATGTTATGGGGCATACATGTATTAATGAGAGTATCTTCAATAAAATACCAACTGAGCTTATCATATGCTTTCTCAAGATCGACTTTACCATTAAACCCTTCTCAGACAATAAGAAATCATAACTCATAAATGAGAGTATCTCACGCACTGACATATACAATAAGAAATAATAACTCATAAAACAAAAGATTCAAACAACTAACCAACCCAATTATGATTTGGAGATTTTTCCATATCATCATTGTTTGTCAAGAGTGGAAGCAATTAGTCAACTCCTCATAATGATCCATCTTGTTTGCCTAAATTGAAAATAATGACCCAAAGTCAATGCAAAAGCATTGAGCATGGTTATGGAAAAACAAGAAAAAGATATGTATATTTGAAAGAAAAATAATCACTTGGCATATCTCTAATAAACAATAATTAACAAGAACTAACTTTCAAATGATCAACAAGTGCAAGTTTCCAAATACAATAATAAACACAATATACTTCGTAACAAGATTCAATCAGCTCTCATGACAAGAGTGGTTGAAAAGACTAACGAGATGACATTTAATACTAAAGGAAAGGCCTAGGGAAACTTAACCCTAAGGGAAAGACAAAAGGTCACCACTTTCCCCTAAAAATGATAAGGGGAAAGGATCATGTAAGGAAATGAGGGGAGTATATTGTGAAACCAACAATCAAACAAAAGAACGATCAATATACATACATCAATTTCAAACTCTAGTCATAATGAACGAGGTAGTCGACCATCTATATAGACAATTTATTTTATCCATAGGTACATAATCATACCCTACATCATAACATCAAATTTCAAGTGGGTAGAGTACATGTACCTTTCACCGAAAATTAGAGTAAGCAGATCTTTTTGTAAGTCAATATTAGTAAGTTGTAGCACGTAAATAAGGATACATGCATCAAATATGTGTTTCATCAAAAGTGGTCACAAGGAACGTTAGTGTTCCTTAAGTAGTATCTCATTATTGACCAAGATTTCAATCTATCAAGTTTTCAAGTGAAATCATCATGTTCTAACATCATATCCTCAATATTAGTGGATATCCATGCCAAATTTACAAAGAGCACTTAATATATAAACCATCCTCAAGGGTGAGGTCCATGGGCCACGATTAGATATTTCACAAAATTTATAACACTTATAATCACAATATCACAATTCTAGGGTTAGGATCCATAATCAAGATCAATCATCTTTTAGAAATAGAATACATATTCAAGATTGAACAAGTCAACAAAATTAAATCTAGATCCTATATTAGTTAAGATCATGAATTTAGAATCTCAAGATATTCATCAGAGTAAAAAATTAGGATTTCTAGAGATTAATCACAAAATAGAGTCATTAGATAAATTGTAGAATAAAGAGATAAAATCTAGGGATATCGGTGATAATCATGTATAATCAGGTCTAAAATGTATTTTTAAACAATTCCTTGGGCCATTATGATCAAAACGGACTACTTATTCATAATATTTGGAGCTAGGAATCAAAAGATATCATTATTGCAAGATTTGATTAAAAAAAGGAATATTGGGCAGAGGAGAAGAAAATTACCAAAAAAGGGAGAATAGGGGAAAACCCGGAGGCCGTCAGATCATGGTCAACCTTTGGCCGATATAGGGGATCCTATGGCTCCTAGTCAACTTCTCCAGCATGACCAACCCACTCGTGCCTTGGTTGGGTTGTGACAATGAGGTGGCAGAGAAAAAGAGGAGAATGAGAGAGAGAGTGACAGAGAGGAGGAGAAGAGGTGTCAGTTATATTCATGGTAGAAAACCAAAGGTGAGGGTAAGCTTTTTATAGCTTGATGGGGCTTTAGGGTTTTTGAAGGGGTTGTTTCTAGCGAGTTGACAGCTAATGCCTTGGCCTCAAAGGCAAGCAATCAAAGGTAGTAGAAGGTCCGTGAAGGTGAGGGGAAGTGAAAGAGAGAAGAATAAGGGAAAGATGGATCCTATTTGACGGTGAGGATAGAGCCAGGTCTCACCAGGTAGGGTAGATCTTCCATTTTGGGATGTGAGATTGAAGACGACCCTTGTGCTATTGGATTAGCAGCCAACAACTGTTGGTTCGTGGGGTGGGGTGCGCTCATTTAGGGGTTCAAACCCGATTCACAGTAAATTAGTGGATGGTTCAAGGGAATTCGATTACCGGTTCAAGTTTGGCATGTCCAGGCCAATCCTAGCGCCATCTAAGATCAAATGGGTCAAGCCCAACAAGGAAAGTAAAAGGGGGAAAAGGTTGTTTTGTGAATACAACTTGAAAATTCATAACTAATTGCATGAAAGTTAAAATAATCTCAACTTTGGATGAGAGCTTCATGATAGAGTCTAGAATACGTGTGAAAAATTCCAAATCAAAACAAGCACGTATGATTAAGAATTTAATCAAATTATTTAAGGGTATGACAAAACTAGGGTTTCATGCATATGTGTTTATCACATTGATTCAAAGAGTGGAATCTTCAATTTTTGGAGATCATTAATTGCCATGAAGCTATGGGAAACATTAGTAGTGATAAATTCAAGTTAGTTGAGGGTAATTGAGTAAATAAACCATATTTATGCCAAAATGCACTTTGTCACATCTTCCCCCCTTAAGAGGAATTTGTCCCTAAAATTCAAAAATATCCTAAAAAATTGGGACTATCTAATCCAAGTCATATCCTTAAATACTAGAACTATTGAATTCATGTAACATCCTCTACTATATAATTAAAATCATGTCCTCAAGAATTATAGCCACATCAAAAGTCTCTTATAAATTCGTATTGATCAATCAAGAGGTCAAAAGATCATAGTTCACTTATGGAATTTACTTTTCAGTCATGTCTCCATATTGTGTGAGAATCAGAATCAAGAGTCAAGATTATCCTTCATGGATTAAACTGGGTCATGTAATAACAATATTATAATTCTAGAGGCAATATTTCAAATACAAAATTTTGGGTTCCAAACATGCAAGTCTAGGGTTTTAATTCCCATTTAGACCACATGTGTAGTCATTCACCCATAAACAACAATCTAACAATATTTTAGCATTTCAAAATCAATTTCTTTGCCATTTATGGTCAAGGTGGGTGAATGATCCATTCCTAGGCCATATTTAGGAAATCAAACCTATGCATATACTCCTCATTACCATCTTCAAGATATCAATGAGTGAAAACAAATATCGATAGTCAATGTTTGGACATCAAGATCATATGTACAAATATTTCGAAGCTAGCGTTTAGATTCCCATTTGGACCATCGGGGAGACCATTCATCCATATTCAACTATCAAGCAACAAACAAGAAACAATCAAGAAACATTTGTGATATCAATCACCAATTATATTACTAGGGTATCGAGGTTTGATGAATGATATAGACCTAGGTCTTTCTAGGAATTTAGCCATAAGCTATAGTCAAGATTGTAATTAAATTGAGATTCAAGATAAAGTATCAATATTATCATAAACTTGACCAATTGGAGACTTAGGTTAAGGAATCACAATCAGGTGGAAGGGTTACCTTTCCAAACTCTAAATAATCATCAGGATGACAATCTAGAGGTATTCCTAATTGGGATGTGACCATGATTATGGGAATCATAAAGTCGAATACTACTCTAATATAGCACATTACTAATCATAGTCATCGAACATTAATCATAACAAAAATAGGAGTATCAATTATAAAATTGTATTTCATAAGGTCACAATATCAAAGATCAAGGCCATAAATTTGGCAACCATATTACACAATTTTGTAAACTTAGGATTATAACATATCTCTCTTCCTTTCATAGATAAAGGAAAGGATGTCTTTTGGAAATAGAGAGGTCAAATTGGGAGCTCAAGAATTTAAGCATAATCATGTGTGGTCAAGACTTCATATCGTTTAAAATTGAATCTTATAAATCGGCATAATAGTCAATAGGAAAGTTGCTTCTTGTAATAAATCTTCACATCAAGATCTAGGGGTCCAAAGACATAGTCATATCAAGGTATGGGTCATAAAACATATCAATATATAAAGATGTTTTTGATCATGTTTGAGGCTTGATAAAAATAGGGAAAACATAGGTTGAATCAATAGGGACCTCGACAACCATGAGGTGTAAAACATGAGTTCCACATTATTTCACCATATAATGAATTTGCCTCAAACATAGAAACCACTCATATCCAATTTCGTGGTATTGAGTTTGCATAACTTTATGTATGAGTTCATCACTTTCAAGATTACTTTCGTGTATTAATTAGGGATTTCAATTCAAGATGATATTGGTCCATACCTTTTTTTCGTATTTTAATTGTTACCCCATTCTACCCAAAAACAGGGAGAGTACATTTTGAGTCAAGTCACTCTATCAGAGATGAGAAGATCAGAAGTCATTCTACTACTTTCAAATAGGTGGCTAGGGATAGTCCTTAAAGAAAAGATGAGAAGTGAGATGACTTTATTGAGAAATTATTTACTTAATGTATATAAGAGTGTGTATGGTCTGATTCTAGCTGTCACATAATCATTCTTACCCAATCCTAATTCTACTACCTAGATAGTGGTAAAGGGATTAAGTTCCTATCCCTAGGTTGCCTAAATGGATCTCACACACTATATATACAATAAGAAATAATAATTCATAAAATAGAAATTTTAAAGAACTAACCAACCTAATTATGATTTTGTAGATTTTTCCATATCATTAGAGTTTGTTAAGAGCAGAAGTGATTTAGTCAATTCCTCATAATGATCCATCTTGTTTGCCTAAATCGAAAATAATGACAGAAAGTCAATGCAAAATCATCGAGTATGGTTATGGAAAAACAAGAACAAGATATGTATATTTGAAAGAAAAATAACCACTTGGCATATCTCTAATAAACAATAATTAACAAGAACTAACTTTCAAATGATCAACAACTACAAGTTTCTGAATACAATAATAAACACAATATACTTCATAACAAGAGTCAATCACCTCTCATAACAAGAGTGGGTGAAAAGACTAATGAGATTTCGTTAATCCTAAGGGAAAGGCCTAGGGCTACTTAACCCTAAGGGAAAGGGAAAAGGTCACCACTTACCCCTAACAATGATTAGGGGAAATGCTCAACTAAGTAAATGAGGGGAGTATATTGCGAAACCAAAAACCAAACAAAAGAATGATCAAACATACATATATCAATTTAAAACTCTAGTCATAAGGAACGAGGTAGCTCAACCATGTATATAGTCAAGTGATTCTACCCATAGGTACATAATCATACCCTACATCACAACATCCCATTTCAAGAGGGTGGAGTACACATAACTTTCACCAAAGATTAGAGTAAGCAGATCTTTAAGTAAGTCAATATCAGTAAGTCCTGAAATGAAAATAAGTATGCATGCATCAAAATAGGGATTTCATCAGAATGGTCCACAAGGACTAACATTAGTGTTCCTTAAGTGGTATCTCATTATTGACCAAGATTTCAATCTATCAAGTTTTCATGTCAAATCATCATGTTGTAACATCATATCCTCAATATTAATGGATATCCATTCCAAATCTATAAAGAGCAATTAATCTCTAAATCATCCTCAAGAGTGAGGTCCAGGGGTCAAGATTAGGCATTTCAAGCAATAAAAGGGAGTAGAAGGTCCATAAAGGTGAGGCAAAGTGAAAGAGAGAAGAATAGAGGCATTAGGGAGCCTATGGGGTGTTTGGGCTAGAACCATGTCTAACCAGGTCAGGTGGACCTTCCATCTTGGGGTGTGAGGTTGAAGACGACTCCTGTGCTGTTGGATTAGCATCCAAAAGTTGTTGGTTCACGGGGTGGGGTGCGCTCTGCTAGCAGCTCAAAACCCGATTCATAGTCAATCAGTGGTCGGTTCAAGGGAATTTGATTCCCAATTCAAGTTTGTCACATCCGAGCCAAGCCTATCACTAGATAAGATCAAATGGGCCAAGCCCAACAAGGAAAATAAAAGGGGGAAGGCTATTTTGTGAGTACATCTTGAAAAAATTCATAACTAATTGCAAGAAAGTTCAAATAATCTCAAACTTAGAACAGAGCTTCATGATACAGTCTAGAATATGTGTGCAAGATTCCAAATCAAAACAACTTTATGATCAAGAATTTAATCAAAGGATTCAAAGGTATGACAAAACTAGGGTTTCACACATATATGTGGATCACATTGATTCAAAGAGTGGAATCTTCAAGTTTTGAAGATTATTAAGAGCCATGAATGCATGGGAAAAATTAATAGTGAGAAATTCAAGTTAATTGAGGGTAATTGAGTAAATAAACCATATTTATGCCAAAATGCACTTTGTCACAAATACATCCCACAACCTCAGACCAATGATGATATTTTTCAAATGATTAACAATCATGTCTTTAACAATCTTCATATCTGACTACCAAACACCCTCCTTGTCCTTGATCATTCTAATCCTTTCTTTCTTTTTGATCATACGTATATTGTGAAAGTAGTTAGTGTTTATGTCCCCAATCTGAATCCAATCCACCTTGGCCTTTTGGGCCCAAAAATCTCTTCTTGACTTAGAATCTCTTCAAGTAGATCTTGGAACTTATATTCCTTTTCATGGTAGTAGGGATGGAATGTCATATTTTGGTTAAATTAAATGCAATCCAACTTCTTTACAATGGAAATTTTCCTATTAATCAAGTTTCCAAACACTTCTTTCTTCCATTTGGTAGCCTTTCTATGAAAATCCATATGTGCTTATTGTCCCATGCTTCCTTCATGAATTGCTTAAACCTGTCATGTTTCAATCATGAAGCCTGAAAGGAAAAATGAGTGAGTAGGTCATAATTTGCTTCCACCCCTTGAGAAGGATATAATTATGATCAGATCCTAGCCGCGTTAGATGCACCAAGTGACCAACAGGCTGATCAATATTCCACTTATTATTACAAAACACTTTATCTAATATAGCAAATTGTGATTTCTTCTCCATGCAAAAGCACTTCTGATGTGAGTGATATCCATGAGACTATTTTTATCAGATCATTTTTAGGAATCCCTTAGTGTCAAAACTATTATAATGAGTGCACCACTTCCTTTCATCATGACTGACAACAACAGTAAAATCACCCAATAGGACCCAAGGCTCATAGATCACCTCCCCAAGCTATTTTAGTCTTTTCTAGATGAAATTTGTCATCCCAGGATTAGGATTACCATGCACAATAGTGACCAACCATTTTTTTTCATTCCAGGGTGAGTTCTAGGTGGATGAACTGTCTATGACTCATCCGAATTTCACCATACAATTATTTGGGTCCCATAAAATCCATACACCTCCTAATTTTCTGATGGCCTCCACCCTATGTATTCTCACAAACTCAAGTTTGGTAATATTGTCATATTTTTGGCCATTAATCGGTGGCTTCACAAGACAAACTAGTAAAATTTTATTACTACTAATAAGATCATGAAGAATACTTTTCTTTTTTTCATCTATACCCTGACAATTCCATAATAAGATCTTGGCTTCCATGATCAACAAGAAATATGTAGAATTGGGATGACATTCCTATTATCCTCGCCTACCAATTCCACACAGGCATTTTTCTCACCCTCAACCATCATTTGTTTCCTGCTTCCAATCGATTTTCCACTAGCTTGAACTTGCCTTCTTTTCGTATTAAGACCCTTGAATCCTCTGCCAAGAAGAAAAAAATCCTTAGGATCATTGACTTAAAAGGATAAATTCTTAGGGTTACTTGTCCATGGTTCCCACTCACTCTGGCCCCATGTATGCTTATTAAAACTGGTGGCCCAAGCCTCTTCAAATACTTTGTCATTAAAAATCACCTAATCAACCACAATTGCCACCACTGCATGATCTTCCCTTTGCTTTGGACTTTCCTTCCCTGGTCTCTCACTAGTGATGCTACCTATTGTGATAGCTTTGTTGGATTTGTTCTTTAGGGGTATCCTATGGTCCTCCATAGATTTTCTAGTCCTGGTCCTACTTTTCATCCACACTTTGGTAGCATGATGTTGTCTCCCCTTAACATCCTCATTGATCAAAATCTCATGTTCAATATTTTCATCTTTAAAGATTTCAAAAGGATTCTTATCACTTTTAGTTGTCTTCTTAGTGTTTCTCGGGCCCTGCGATCTTCTTGGATGAACAAGCATCCAATTTCCAAAGGTTGACCTAGACTCTCTACTAGCTTGAGTATCTTGCTGATTGCCAGTACCCTCACTCAACTTTGTCCCTATATGTTCCATGCCATTATGTGTTTTGAGACTTAATAGGACAATGGATAAACTCATAACTAATCCTCCCACATAGAAAATAGATGTGGGGCAAGTTTTCATACATTTTTAATGTATTATTTTCCTTCGATGCAGATTTAGGCTTGACGAGGGTTATTCCAGTTCATCCTCGACAACAATCCTTGAAAACTTGCCTCTTTGTTTCCCTTTAGTATTCAAATCAACTCTCATAGTTCTCCCTAGAATGTTTCTGATTATGTGCAAGACAGTTTCCTCATACAACTCTAGTAGAAGATTCAGGTGCCTTGACCAAACAATCATTGAATTGTGTGCCTTATCGAGAGGATCGAACCCCACTCTCCATGTTCTCACTGCTAAATATACCTCAAAAATAATCCATGGTCCCTCTGTCAAAGAGGTGTCATAGTCCACTTGTTTTGTCATTTGAACCACATAAAATCCCTCCTCCAGATCCACCAAATTGAATGGGCCAGATAGACGCCATAGTACCTTAATTCGATTTCTAAGAACAAAACATGAGATCTCCCGTTTGATAAGCTTAACAATGATAGAAAATGTCCACGGCTTGGCGAGAATGTCTTTATCTCTTGCCTATTGGTGATAAAGAAAAGTTTGGAAACCTACTAGAATAGTCAACAACATTGTCCTCAATTGAGATTTTCATATTTCCACTGTCATCATTATTCACAGAGCAACCAATCGACTCCAACAAGAAATCACGAAAAGACTTCCTTCTTCCCCAAACTCCCTTCACTTGTTCCTCACTCTACAGATCTAGCTCCAACATGGGTTGATCAGTTGGAATCTCCTTTCCTGTATCCATTCATCTGGGGCCTAGAATAGGCTGGTATTAGACTTCTAGAGAAGTTTAAAGTTGATCATTGAGAAATTTTCTCAATCATGGGATGAATTCATCCCTAAAACACCAAAAAGGAGAGTCTTGACGCATGATTGATGCTGCTCATCCTCCATGTATACTTCTACCAGTGGCTTGCATTGAGAATCACCTATCAGATCGCCTCTTTGATCACCAGAGCTAAATGGGTCATCGAGTCAGTCTGAATGCTTTTTAATAAGAAACTCTTCCGATTGGCATTCAAGTAATCATCCAATAGAGAATACATTTAGCTATTGTGGGATTAGCTAATTAGGGACATGAAGCAATTCAATACTACACACACCTTTTCCAAGTAGAAGAGAACATGGGTGTAGATCAATTTGCCAATGTCTTAACTAGATCCATTAGTGACAAAGAGAATAGATTTAAACTTGAAAAAGTTTCAGAAGATGAAAATTCACATGATACTTTTAAGTATGGATGATGATAGTGCACCCAACACCGACGAGTTCACCATTTCTTCTGCAAAGAATCATGGGAATATGTCAAATAATATTTAACTGTATTCATTCATCATTGCCTAGAAGGGAAGGAGATACATAGGAGCATGATGTGTGTTCTCCTAGTGCTCATTCACAAGATAGACAAACCCCAAAAGCTATCAGACTTCAAACTGATTAGTGTGGGCATTGCAATGCTTATATTAGCCACTAAGATCCTCCTATCTAGAATCACGCCACTCCTTTCCAAACTCATATCCTTAGAACAAGCAACATTCATCAAGGACAGGAATATAGAAGACAACACTAGGATAGAAAATGAGCTAATGCTAGACCTTTTTAGAGGAGAGGCATACAAGGAAAACATGGCTTTTAAAGTCAATATTTTAAAATCCTTTAACGGATCAAGATGGAGTATTGTTGAGGCAGTTCTCCACCAGGTTAGTTTCAATGATAGGGTGACAAACAACATAATGAATGTCATCAAAGGGGCATGGTGTTGTTATGTATGCCTAGAGAGACAATCATATGATGATTGAGATGTGGCATCAGATACATGATTTGATAATAATAAAGGTAATTCATAGGGGTAGGGACATGACTACTGACATGTTTGTCTCAATCATGAGTTGATGATATAGATGTAAGTATATGTCTAAAGAATGATATCACTTAATGACGTATGTCTTCAAGTACATGACTTGAACAATGAGATAATGCAGATGCTAAGAGTACATACATTCTTGTTATATCCCTATTCGAATATTAATGTGGAAGAAAAATAAACAATAATAATACATAAGACTAGAGTGTGTGTTGACGGATGACATAGTCTCATTAGTCATGATATATGATATCACATCACTCACATAGATACATGTTAGAGAACAATGTATCAGATAGACCCACCATGAGAGTGATACATGGAGACCATGGAATGGTAGTGAGAATCATCTCTAACAGTGATAGTGGTGATTGTGGTTCTTAGACTTGAAGTCACTACACTCATCACATGTTGTTGGGTATACTTTGACATCATCAAAAGTAATCTTGAATTACGGGTTGCCATAAAGGTGATGATAGGGACTAACTGTGAGTGATGTATATGGGATTTGTCCCTCCTATAGGAGTTTGATATCCAAGGCCTCTTGATAAGTGGGACTAAAAGTGTATAGTCGTACTAATGTGGTTCAATATGTGATATGTGAACTCATATGCATCTCAGAGCATCTGCTCTAGTTCAAGGAACATGGATTGAATGTTGAGAGGATGACGATTCCATGCCTCGAGTTCAATCTGAATATCAAAGATAAAAGAACTATACGATCACTATAATAGTGGCCATGGATTATAGGTTGGAGTAGTTCTCAAATTTTTCAAATTACTTGGGTAGCAATGATGTGTGACTAGGAACTGCTCTTTGCCTGTGATGCCATATTTGGTTATGAACATTCATTTCCAATGTAATTCTAGACCTATAGAGTCACACACATAGGATACACTTGGATTAAAGGAGTATATTCATGAGTAATGTTTAATTTGATTACTAAAGGTGTTTATGTATTAATTAAACATTATATAAACTGTCTGGACTTAGAATCATCAAGTTAAAGTGTTGGATAAACTGTTTGGAGTGTTAGTTTGATTAGAAACTGAATTGGCTCAGTTCTGTCAGAACTGGGGCATGAGAAGTCTGGCTCGCGTGAGCAAGACGACTGGTTTGTGGTTGTGAGATGACCGCCTTGCTTACACAAGGTGGTAGGTCCGTGGTTGTGAGATGACCGGATCGGTTGAGTGAGATGCCTGGTTTGTGGGGAAATTTGATTGCATCAAGTATTAGTGTTGATGTCATGTTGTGCATTAATTGTATTTGAATTGCCAATTTGATTCAGAACATGAATGTTCTCAACCATGAATAGTCATCTGGTTGTAGGTTCTAGAACATTCATGGTTCTGGACCCTTCTATTCCCACAACAGTCAGGAACCCTGACCCTGACCTCTACTATATATAGAGGGGTACTGGGGGCTTCCCAACACACATAAATGAGAATTAGTTGCTCTGACAATTGTTGTCCTCTCTAGTTGTGGTAACCAATAGAGACCGAGCAAGTCCTACCCGTTAAAGGGATGGATAGCAAGGGAGAGAACAACTGAGGATCAGCTATGAGAGAGCATGTCAGTGACTAGTACGCTGACAGAAGGGGACAACTCCTTCCTGTTGGCTCTTGTAAAGAGGTGAGATCACCTCTCTACTAAAATTTAAAGGAAATACAAACATCCACAATTTTAACAAAAATTTTAGACATTGAGGATGATTGCATAATATTCCAAATAAATAAGCATGATTCCAGATACATAATAAAATGTCAATAGCAGCGGAAAGAAAGAAATAACAAGCCTTCTAATGGCTTTATTGTTTATTACATCATTGCTTTCTAAAAGAAAAGATAAGATAGAATAGAGGATCTAGCTATAGCAACCTAGCCATCCTTCTTGTCAAGCAAACGATCTAAGCAAAGGAATCTTTCTTCAAGACCTTCCTTCACCATGCACAGCTCCAACACCTGGGTGGTTGGGAAGGCACCCAGCAAGAGGGAAAACAAGAAAAGTATGTGTTACACTAATAATCTATCAAAGGCAAAGGAAAATGTAACAAGTAAACTAGACTAGATATTTTGTGTAAGAAGATATCAAAAAGTATGAGGTTTTCATAAGAGAACTTGCCATTAACAAAATAATTAAAGGTTTTAGCATGTTTATTAATATGTCTATCTAACTAAGTAGGGTTGAGGCACCTACCGGACCTCTAACCTTAGGTGAGGGAAGAATTATAAACATTTCCAAATCACCTACAAATTTTTAATGGGGAGAATAATAAACATTCCCCTAGGGCAATTTTATACATGCCCTCTATGGGTGGTTGTACATAAGTACCACTACTTAAAGATTAAATAGAACATTTAATTTCATGCTAACAAAAGATTTATGGCAAGATAAGCAAAAGAATATATATCATGGCAGTGGGGTATGAATACCCAAACAAGAGAATACTACATCTATTTTTGAGGCAAATAAGACATTTAGGTTCCAAGAATTCAATGGTTTAGATCAAGTTAAACCTCATAGAAGAAATTTATGTATCGGATTAAATATTTCCCAACTGATAGGTAGATGCACAACAAAACTCATACTAAACACATACCTTGGCCACAGGTGTCCTAAGTTTCCCTTTTTCAACTCTTCACACGAACTATAAACCCAAACTTCCTAATACATCATTATATTCATATATTAGAATTACATGTATTCACTTAAAAGATTGAAAACCCTAATTTACTAACTTCTTGCACAAGCTCTCGATTCAGACTTCAAAAACCTCATAATCATCTTAGTTAGGTTTTCCTGATCAAAATAACATATAATATTGTATATTTTGGAAATATGGATTCTTAGGGTTAATTTTTATGATTTTTAAGTTAATTAAATCGATTTTAAAAACACCTTTTCGAAAAACTCAAAACCAGATCTCAAAAACATTTTTATTAAATAGATCTCATTTTCCTGATTTCAAAACACTATTTATTTATTATTTTTGACCAACAGAATAATTTATAAAAATTATTTTATCTCGACCAATGGCAGCTTGCCACGTAGGCAAGGCCAACCGCATCGAGCGGTCGCGAGCGACTGAGAGCGGTGACCCGCATCTCAGGGACTCTCGCAACCGGCCGAGCGATCCGGTCAAAACAAGCGGCAAAAGACGTAACTACCCCGATCAGAAAAAGAAAGAAAGAAGAAACGAGAGGGGCAAAACGGTAAAACGCCAACCTGTCTTCTTCCTCCTCTCGCCCGATCGACGAGAACAGGAGCTTGGCTCTGATTTTGGGCAAAATCGCTATACATGATGAAATCTTGCGTTCAGGTAGTCGAAAGAACGAGAAAGAAGAGACGAATTCAATGGTACCTCTAATTCGAACCGAGGATGACGGAGTAGAGAGGGAGAAGCGCCGCAAGCTTGGGACCTTCGGCTGCTCGTTGGGGGTCGAAACGTCCACGAAAACCCAAATTGGAGGTACGAACAGGTTGCTAAGGTGATGGCGGTTGCGAGGGTTGAGTTATTTATAGGCAAGGAACCCTAGACTAGGATGTGGGTAGGAGTAAGGGGAAGTGGCCGGCGGCTACTTTGGGCGTTTCGCAAATACACATTAAAGCTTGCAAATTTTGGGATAATCCTGTGTGAAATCTCGCAAGGAGTCCAACAAAACAAAAATCAAGGAAAATCGTTGAGTAAATCTCAAGATATTGTGATTTTAAGAAAATGAAAAATCAAATCTGTTGCCTAATCCGAGTCAAGGTAGAAGACGACCGTGCGTCGTTGGATCGGGGGACACGGGTCCACTAAAGAACATGGACCGTCTGATCTCACGTTAGATCAGTGAAATATCCCTGAGCAAAAGTCGATTAAAACTATTAGATTTTAAATGTTTTTCTCTTTCTTCTTTTGGAGGCTCAAACGTTGCCTAAAAATTATGAAAATTTATATCCTGACTTATTTCGACGTGTAGAATCCAAATATGGAGTTCGTTTTTCATTTTGAGAAAGTTTGACAGGTGAAATAATTAATATGTCATTTTCTCTTTCCTCCTTCAAAAGAGGTGATAACATTATCTAAAATTAATGTAACTTCACCCATAAGTCTCCTTAAAAGTTTGGAACACGATTTTGCAATTATCTTCACAAGTTGAAATTATCTTTATATTTATTAAATTAATTAGAACATTCTACACCCTTTCTCTCTCCTATTTTACTCATTATTCATATATTATCCAAATTAGTTGCAAATTTGCACAGAGGCTTATTTTTATGCTTAGAATACGAATTTTAAGTTATTTTCCTGATTTGAGAGCATTAAGTATTTTATTTCTTTTTATTGGCATATTTCCTATATTCCATTGATAATGTTATTAATATTTCCATTTTAAATGATACTTGACCCTTAAGTTACTTTTTGCTCAAGGAAACGAATTAAACTATCAAATTATCATGATGGTTTCAGATTATAATATTTATTGCAAAAATATTTGTAATTATCTTCTTTATCCATAATTTCTCATATTACCATTAATTATTACATTTATCTTTTTCCTTTTACAAAATTCGGATTTTCTTCATATCTCTCATATTCTAGGAAACACTAGAAGATTCTAGGACGAATTATTTTACTCTTTTTATTACTTAATGTGAATTTGCATTTTAAACCCATTATCTAATTCTAACTGAGGCATTTGTGCATGCAACCTTAAAATAAGAATATATGGGAAACATTTAACCAATAACCATCTTAATTTCTTTTAAATCAAAACCAAGGGCAAAAGGAACGAAAATGAAGGACAAAACTTATAGAAAAGAGTACAAAGAGGTACATAGGAGATTTCAGTATGTTACAGCTCTGGTAGCACAACATGGAGTTCCATGTAGTATGTGTGGACTACTGTAGAGGGGGGAGGTCGTCGTCTTCCGCTAGAAGGATATCATCATCCAGTAGTGTATGGATACTGTAGGACCCACTGCAGATGTTGTTCAAGTCTGTTGTCTGTGGTGAAGACCAGGAGCTGCACAAACACTGTCCAAGAGCAACTAGAAGACAGTTGCGTATCTACAACTACAAGGATAATGTCACTGGACTTGCTCTAGGACCAGGTATAACATTTCAACTTTTCCTTCCTAGATACATTGTTGTTGACGCGATCTTGCTGTTCTTTGGAAATGAGAAATTAAACTTTTGTTTCTGCTACCTATATATGCGCTTTATTTCCCTACAGTGGTATCAGAGCCACATCAATTTACAGTGTATCTGGGATTTAAATTGATGTGATCAAGTTTAGTTCTCATTCTATTGCATACGATACAAATATTAAAATAATTAATGTGCATATCCAATTAAGATCCATATATGACTCCACAAACTAAACTATATATATATATATATATATATATATATGAAATTCACATGTGTTTCCCTAAAATCGGTTTTGATGGTGGATGTGAAGCATGATTATGGCCAATAACCCTAGATCTATGTGTGAATGGTTGTGGTTGTTATTCCTATTGTTACTCGATCTATGAACTGAGCCTCTCTCTTCTTTCCAAATGTAAATTAATTCTCTTCTTCCTATTTCCCCTCAAATGTAACTCGATGTGATGACCCCAATTTCCATATACTTTCCTTAGTGGCATTCACATATATGCGTGCACTCATATCTATAAATGTCAGAAGGGAAAATATAAGAGATTAAGGTAGTCAACTAAATCAGAGAAACAAGCCAAGATCGTTGCTCACAACACCATTGATTAGCCACACAAACATCCATTCATAGAAAATAATAAAGTCATTACATAAATTTATTTGAGATAGAAGAGATGAATAGTTTTATAGAAGAGAAACAAAATACATATGATTTAGAACATCCTATACATCATCTAGTAGGAAAGCAACTATCTAACTACAAAGAGATAAGAAATGGAAATCTATCTATTTTATCCTCCATGCCCTTTTATTGATAGCTTCAGGTACTTTGAGATGCATTATTTGTTCCTTGTACCTAGAAAATACGAGAAACAAAATCATCAACAAAAGTTGGTACATGGTAAAAGATACAATAGTATGGTTGCACGTATGAAAATACTTGAAGAAAGAAGAAAGAAGAAAGAAAAGAAAACCATTGCTTAAGGCGGAAAATTAGGTAAACACCTCTTTTATACATTTCATTTGATGTAGTTGTACTACAATTTCATAAGCACTTCTCATACATCCAGTATGGGAAAAATTAATTTATCATACATCTAACATGGGAAATTCATCATACATCCATGTTAGGCAACATACATCCATACTGGGCCATGTGCACTAGTAGCTACAACTCATCACAACGTCCATTTATGTTTAATTAAGTTTTGGCGAAGCATATAATATAGTAGTTCAACCAACAAAGTATAAGCAAGTAGTTTCACACAAGATACACCTTATCATAAGCAACCAAAGAAAGCTAGTCTTATACTTAATAAGACCACATACCTGTTTTGATTAGATCTGGATTCCAAAAGTCTAGAAGAACAATAATAGGATCACCCTGAAAGGAAATCAATGGTATATTTGTTACTATTGGTCCATATGACCCATGACTAAGGTTTATTCTTTAGATATGAGTACTTTTATCTTATAATGATTAGATCAGGGATTATTTATGATTTTCATCTTATTTTTAGAGTCACAAGATCAAATGTTAAACTAAGGTATGATACCTTTTATCATCCAAAAGGAAGAGTCCACGACTAGGGTTTCTATTATGATTTAAATCATCAAAGTTTCCTTTCTGGGGTCCACATAGTACAAAGGATCAGAGATGGATCTTAGAGTTTCTAGGTCAGTCATGACCATGCCAGTCCATTAAATATTTAGGTTTTGACATGTAGATGCATGAGGTATACATATGTAGAAAGAGAAAACTAGAATTTAGGTTGTTTCATAATTATTGAGTCAAATATCTCTAATGGATTAGGGTTTCAAGCAACATGGTGATCATGGATTCAATTAGGGTTTAGGATGTCCACAAGTCAGATCTTAATCATGGATGATTATTATTACACAAAATATAATGATAAAAAGATCATTAGGGCTTTAGGATATTACTTTTGAAAGAGGACTCGGATCTAGGTCCTAATTATATTTTTTGGATAGATCACATTTTTCTAATGAAAATGATATATAGGTTCGATATATTCCGATATTCCTAGCATTTTATAGGATTTTTCTAAGATTAATTTGTTTCTAGGGTATGAGAAAAATAAAAAGAAAATGATTTACCTTGATCAATGGCCGCATCTGACTAGATCAACAGCTGTCGTTGATCCAAGGATTGCGAGAAGGATCACACTTTATAGATTTGTCCACGTGTCTTGAGTCAGTTCCACATTTGGGAGCTCTCCTTGCTCGAGCAACAACCAGAAGGTGGGGGGGGGGAGCTCGCTGGTGCCGAGGGGAAATGGGAGTAGGAGGCTCCCAACAAAGGTGGAAAAGTGTCGCCTGAGGTCCTTACGACCTCGCGATGTTGGGGGAGGTGAGGATTTGGAGGGAGAGGGTGAGGCAGAGGAGATTGTCCCGATGGTAGTGCGGCGGTGCCACCGGGATCTAGAGATTGGGTAGGGAGCTCGGGTGACGACGAGGGTCGATAAGAAGGGGGTTATGAAAAAGGAAGGTGGCGGCGACGTCGAGGGGGTGGCTTTATAGGCTCTCGGGGTAGGTTTTTGGGTTTGGGTGAGTTTGGCCTCCTGCAACCATCGCCAGAGTGAGAGGAGCAAAATGGGGGGAGGTCGTTCTCCCCACTCCGAGGGTGAGGGGAGTCGGGTGTGGGTTCATTGAACTGGTCTCTCCGAGGGGGAGCATTTTGCTCGGAAGATATTTCATGAGAGGGGGGTGAGGTGGTGCCTGGGATGAGGGCCGAGTTCCCTATCTTCCCCCTGCTCTTTGCGGGAGGTTGAAGATGGGTTCTCTACCCTTGGATCAGGGCGGGAATCTGAGGGCCTCAGATCAGGTGACTGTTGTTCGACCCTCATCTAATTGATCCATGGCCAACCACTAATGGGCCTTGTGGCACATAATTTGGTCAATTAAGACCAAAGCTTAGGTCCTAGGTCCAAAAATGGATGGAAAATGCACCAAATTAAATTGGTCATATCTCCCAATTGGTTGACCCAATTACAATAATTTTTTTGAGTAGTTTAATGATATCATGATGTAACTAAGGTGCAAAATTGGAGTCAAAATTCGATTGTTGGTCATATCAATTGACCACATGTCATATTTCTTGTATTTTGGCTTTATGTGATACTATGGATGGTATTAAATGAAATTGATAATTAAATTAATCAATTAGTGAGGGAGATGATTGAGGGCATAATTGAAATAATCAAAATTATAGGAGAGAGTATAATATATATAGAAAAACTCACTCTGTCACATTCTCCCCTCCTTTTAAGAATTTTGTCCCCAAAATTCAAGCAGCCTGAAAGAGATGTGGATATTTCTTCTCGACCTCGGTCTTTAGCTCCCAGGTGGCATCAGTATCATCATGGTGGCTCCATAGAACTTTCACCATCTCTATATGCCGATTATTGCGAAGCTCCTTTGACTTAAAGTCGAGAATTATGAATGGGGACTCAGCATATGACATATCATCCTTCAACCCGAGAGGCTCATGATTCAGAATGTGACTGGGGTCTTTGACATAAGGCTTCAAATTAGATACATGAAAGACATTATGCATGACACTATACTGAGGTGGCAAAGCAAGATGATAGGCACATTCACCAACCCTTTTTAGAACCTCAAATGGTCCAACATAATGAGGACTGAGCTTTCCGTTGTTCTTGGCCAAAGCTCAAATAGGTCGGATCTTTAGAAAGACATGATCACCTTCCTTGAACTGACGTTCCTGCCTGTGAGCATCTACATAAGATTTCTACCTATCCTGTGCTTACATCATCCTCTGCCTGATCAGTGCAACCTTATCAATATATAGCTGCATCTCCTCAGATTTCATCAAGGAATGCTCTCTGACGTCATCCCAGTGTAGTGGAGACATGCAAGGACACCCATATAAAGCTTCATAGGGAGGCATCCCAGTACTCTCCTGATAGCTATTATTATATGCAAACTCAACTAAAGGAAGATAATGGTCCCATGAGCCTTCCCAATTAAGAACACAAGCTCGTAGAAGGTCCTCCAAGATCTGCACGGTACGCTCTGACTACCCATCTGTTTGCGGATGGTAGGCTGTACTGAAGTTCAATTTGGTGCCCAATTCCTCTTGAACCTACTTCCACAACTTTGAGGTGAACTTTGGGCCCCTGTTTGAGACAATAGATGTTGGGAATCCATGCAGACATACTATCTTATGTATATAGAGGACGGCCAACTCAGAAACTTTCACAATAGTCTTCACCGGGAGAAAATGAGCTGACTTGGTGAGACGATCCACTATTTCCCATGCAATGTCGTATCCTTTCCTGGTCCTGAGTAATCCCACCACGAAGTCCATGGTAATGTGTTCCCATTTCCATTCTAGAATCTCAAGGGGTTGTAGTAGACCGCCTGGTCTCTGATGCTCGACCTTGATTCTTTGGCATGTCAGACATCTGGATACAAAATCGGCAATATCATGCTTCATGCCCCTCCACCAGAACTGATGTTGTAGGTCTTTGTAATCTTTGTCATGCCAGGATGAATTGTGTACTTTGAGCCATGTGCCTCACTAAGAATCTTTGTCTTTATATCTGACTGCTCAGGAACCCACATACGGTTCTTGTATCGAAGACCTCCATCAAGACCCACAAACAGATGTGTTTGAGGCTTTGACAGGAGAGAGGAGAGCTATGCAAGATCAATACTAGCCTTCTGAGCCTCAAGAAGTTCGAAATGCAAGTTGGACGTGATGGATATGTTATTAACATGCACGTGATCGGACAGAAACTGCGTCTTCCAGCCTACTAGATCCTCCATATTCCTCCATTTAGGGATAGATAGAGATGCACACACTACCCTTTTCCTACTAAGGGCGTCAATGACTACATTTGCCTTTCCTAGATGATAGGCAATAGTGAAATCATAGTCCTTTAGATATTCAATCCATTGACATTGACGCAGATTCAAGTCCTTCTAAGTCAGGATGCAATTCATGCTTTTGTGGTCGGTGAAGATGTCGAACGTTGCCCCGTACAAGTAGTGCCTCCAAATTTTGAGAGCATGAATGATTGCAGCTAATTCCAAATCATGCGTGGGATAATTAAGTTCATTGGGTTTTAGCTGTCTAGACACAAAGGCCACTACCTTTACATTATGCTATAGGACACATCCTAACCCATTCCTTGAAGCATCAATGAATATCACAAACCCTTCGTTGCCAGAGGGTAGGACAAGAATAGGAGCCGACGTCAACTTTTTCTTTAATTGCTGGAAACTAGACTCACAAGCAACTGACCAAATGAAGTTCTCATCCTTCCAAGTATGATTTGTCATAGGAAGTGTGACTTTGGAGAAATTCAGAATAAAGCGACGATAATATTCAGCTAGACCTAAGAAACTCTGAATTTCAGAAGGATTGTGAGGAGGTTGCCAATCAAGTACTGCAAAGACTTTGGTGGGATAAACAAATATGTTACCCCCAAAAATGACATCTCCAAGAAACATGACTTTATCAATCTAGAATTCACATTTTGAAAGCTTGCCATAAATTTTTTGGGTTCGAAGAATGTCAAGAACTGCTTGCAAGTGTTCACGATGTTTCTCCATAGAATTGGAATAAATCAAGATATCATCAATGAGGATGACCACAAACTCATCAAGATAAGGTTGGAAGACTTTGTTCATCAGGTTCATAAATATGCAAGGTGCGTTGGTCAACCCGAATGGCATCACTAGAAATTGATAACGCCCATAACGAGTTCGGAAAGCAGTTTTAGAAATATCAGAATCTTTGACTTTAAGTTGATGGTAGCCAGAACGTAGGTCAATTTTTGAGAAAACTTTAGCTGTACGAAGCTGATCAAAGAGGTCATCAATGCGAGGGAGAGGGTACTTGCTTTTAATGGTGGCTTGGTTCAACATGCGATAGTCAATACACATTCACATAGAACTGTCTTTCTTTTTGACAAAGAGGACTGGTGCACCCCAAGGGAAAACACTAGGATGGATAAAACCTTTGTCGAGATGTTCTTGTAATTGTTTCTTCAACTCCATTAGCTCAGCTCAAGCCATCCTGTACGGTGCCCTAGAAATTAGAGTGGTTCCAGGAAGAAGATCTATGGAGAACTCAATGTCTCTATTTAGAGGCAGCCCAGGAAGCTCCTCTGGGAAAACGTCAAGAAAATCACGTACCACCTCCAGTCTTTCTACATGCCTGTTGTTAGGAATGGTCTCTGAGACTAATGCGAGGAAGACCTTATATCCTTTAGAAATGAGCTTTTTAGCTTTAAGAGAGGAAATTATAATATTATTACAAAATCTGCTTCCCCTAGGGATCACCACATGAGAGGAATGAGGCTAAGAGAGAACTACCATCTTGTTTCTACAGTCAATGTGAGCATGATATGTGTATATCCAATCCATGCCAAGAATAATAGCAAAGTCTTCCATGGTTAAGAAAATGAATTCAAAGGGCATATCATTATTTTCGAATTTTAGAGGAAGGACATCTACTTTATGTAGGGTAGTGAGTATTTTTCCACTAGGAGTAGACACATCTAGGTTATATCCCAAGTCCCTTATATGCAAATGTAACATAGATGCCAAATTTTGAGAAATAAAAGTATTTGTGGATCTAGAGTCAAATAAAGCTTTAACAAGATAATCATCTAATGAGATGGTGCCTATATAGGACAATTGTATTATGAATAATTTGAAGGCATTTGAATAGAAATTAGGTATATAAAAAGATTTTTGGTTACCTTCCACAAGCTGATTGGGATTTGCCTTTGCTTCCTCTACCATCATTGTGAATACTCTGGCAGTACGATGTCCCTGGGGGGGTGGAACACCTGCTGGAGGTTTGCCAAGGATAGACAAAGTAGGGAACTTGGTGAGGAAATGGCCCTCCTTCTTGCAGTTGTAGCAGACCGGCTTGGTGTAGTGACAAGGTCCATCATGCCCTCGTCCACATATTTTGCACTTGTTGCGGTACTCCATCAGCTGGTTATAGTTGTTCTTCTATCCTTTTCTTCCTGAACCTCCTTTTCCTGATCCCTTGTTGTTATGGCCAGGGTGGAATTTTCTGGACTTGTCCTCCTCTGTGGTGGTCAACCCTAAGTATCCCATGTTGGAAGGCTTCTGCAAACCTTGTTCCCTTTCCTGCTTGAGGGCCATGTCTAGGGCTTCATCTATACTTCTGGGATGGGAGGCTATAACTAGGGTTTTCATATGGGCAGCAAGGTAGTCAACATAATGTTTGGTGAGGCATTCATCAGTCCTAATAGGTGCATAACGCTCCAGAAGCCTAAACTTCTGGGTGTAGTCAGCTACTGAGATACTGTCCTGCTTAAGCTCCATGTACATCTTCTCCTCCCTCTTCCTCTTAGCTATGGGCATAAAATGATCAGTGAAGAGGGTTTTGAAGGCTTCCCACCCCATGACATCTACTTCTTCTCCCCTATTCCCACCATAGTTCTCCCACCAGATTTCCCCCCTTTCTTAAGAAGATGGGTGGTGAACTTGACCTTCTTATCATTGGGTACTTCTAGGGTATGGAAAGCATTCTCCACAGAGAGGATCCAGGCCTCAACCTTATCCATGACTTCAGGCTAGTCTTCCTCCCAAAAGGATTCAGGGTTAAGTTTGATGAATTCTATCACTGTCACTTCTTTTTTCCTAGAAGAACTGGGTTCAGGGGCTCCTTTTGTGGCAAGGGTTTCCATGAAGTCTAGTAGGATTTTCTTTTATTCCTTCCACCTTTCTTTGGCAGCAACATCAAGATCAGGTACTTCAGAGGTTTCCCGCTCTTTACTCTTCTTAGAGGATGACTCTTCAGAAGCCTTTGAGTTAGAGTCTTAGGAGGCATCATGAAATTAGGTGGAACATATTAGATTTATCATTATTCATCATTTTTTTCATATGATATTTCATTATTCTTCTTTATTAATTATTAATGATCTTAATGTTACAATTAGTGGAGGATACCAAAAATCCTTAGCAGTCAGTCCTTAAGACTTTCTAAATACAGAGACTCTTTTCCTAACCTTATATCATAAAGGTAAGGGGGAAAATATTTTAGAAATGAAGATAAGAGGGAAAATTTTCCTATAGAAGAGATGAGAGGGGAATTTCTATAGATGAGAAGGGTCCTAATTAAGGTATGCCCAAGAAGTAGGGGACATTTAGGATATTGGTCAGGTAGACTCACAATGCCATATAGGTAGCCTCATGATTGCCAAGCAAAGTGGCTCGGAGACTTTAGCCAGACCCATGGCAGATGCTATCCTAGTCACCTCAACCCTTCACATCCCTAACTCAAGGACTACCTTAGACTCGTAATAGGGTGAATGAAGTCCATCTAACTATGATGTGTGAACATTGGCTCTGATACCAACTATTACAACCCCAATTTCCATATACTTTCCTTAGTGACATTCACAGATATGCGAGAACTCATATCTATAAATGTTAGAAGGGAAAATACAAGAGATTAAGGTAGTCAACTAAATCAGAGAAACAAGCCAAGATTGTTGTTCACAACACCATTGATTAGCCACACAAACATCCATTCATAGAAAATAATAAAGTCATTACATAAATTTATTTGAGATAAAGAGATGAATAGTTTTATAGAAGAGAAACAAAATACATCAGATTTAGAACATCCTATACATCATCTAGTAGGAAAGCAACTATCTAACTGAAAAGAGATAAGAAATGGAAATCTATCTATTTTATCCTCCATGCCCATTTATTGATTGCTTCAGGTACTTTGGGATGCATTATTTGTTCCTTGTACCTAGAAAATACGAGAAACAAAATCATCAAAAAAAGTTGGTACATGGTAAAAGATTCAATAGTATGGTTGATATATGAAAATACTTGAAGAAAGAAGAACGAAAAGAAAACCATTGCTTAAGGTGGAAAATCAGGTAAACACTTCTTTTATACATTTCATTTGATGTAGTTGTACTACAATTTCATAAGCACTTCTCATACATCTAGTATGGGAAAAATTAATTTATCATACATCTAACTTGGGAAATTCACCATACATCCATGTTAGGCAAAATACATCCATACTGGGCCATGTGTACTAGTATCTACAACTCATCACAATGTCCATTTATGTTTCATTAAGTTATGGCAAAGCATATAGTATAGTAGTTTAACCAACAACGTATAAGCAAGTAGTTTCAAATAAGATATACCTTATCATAAACAACCAAAGAAAGCTAGTCTTATACTTAATAAGACCACATATTTGTTTTGATTAGATCTGGATTCCAGAAGTCTATAAGAACGATAATAAGATCACCCTGAAAGGAAATCAAGGGTATATTTGTTACTATTGGTCCATATGACCCATGCCTAAGGTTTATTCTTTAGATATGAGTACTTTTATCTTATAATGATTAGATCAAGGATTATTTATGATTTTCATCTTATTTTTGGAGTCACAAGATTAGATGTTAAACTAAGGTATGATACCTTTTATCATCCAAAAGGAAGAGTCCACAACTAGGGGTTCTATTATGATTTAAATCATCAAAGTTTCCTTTCTGGGGTCCACATAGTACAAAGGATCAGAGATGTATCTTAGAGTTTCTAGGTCAGTCATGACCATGCTGGTCCATTAAATATTTAGGTTTTGACATGTAGATGCATGAGGTATACATATGTAGAAAGAGAAAACTAGAATTTAGGTTGTTTCATAATTATTGAGTCAAACATCTCTATTGGATTAGGGTCTCAAGCAACATGGTGATCATGGATTCAATTAGGGTTTAGGATGTCTACAAGTTAGATCTTAATCATGGATGACTATTATTACACAAAAGATAATGATAAAAAGATCATTAGGGCTTTAGACTATTACTTTTGAAAGAGGACTCGAATCCAGGTCCTGATTATATTGTATTTGGATAGAACCCATTTTTATGATGAAAATGATATATATGTTTGATATATCCTAGTATTCCTAGCATTTTCTAGGATTTTTCTAAGATTAATTTGTTTTTAGGGTATGAGAAAAATAAATAGAAAATGATTTACCTTGATCAACGGCCAGATCCGACTGGATCGATAGATGTCATTGTCCAAGGATTGTGAGAAGGATCACAGATCGCTGACTTAGGCTATGCAGATTGGTCTACATGGCTTGAGTCAGCTCCACGTCCGTGATCTCCCCTTACTCAAGCAACAACCAGCAGGTTGGGGGGGTGAAGCTCGTCGATGTTGAGGGGAAATGGGAGCAGGAGGCTCCAGCAAAGGAAGAAAAGTGCTGCTCGAGGTCCCTACGACCTCGTGATGTCGGGGGAGGTGATGATTTAGAGGGAGAGGGTTAGGCAGAGTAGATTGGCACGCAGGCAGTACGGCGATGCCGCTGGGATCTGGAGATTGGGTAGAGAGCTCAGGTGATGATGAGGGTTGGGAAAAAGGGGGTTATGACAAAAGAAGGTGACGGCGACGTTGACGGGGTGGTTTTATAGGCTCTCAGGGTAGGTTTTTGGGTTTGGGCGAGTTTGGCCTCCTGCGGCCGCCGCCAGAGTGAGAGGACCGAAATGGAGGGAGGTCATTCTCCCCACTCCAAGGGTGAGGGGAGTCAGGTGTGTGTTCATTGAACTCGTCTCACCGAGGGGGAGCATTTTGCTTAGAAGATATTTAGTGAGTGGGGGGTGAGGTGGTGCTTGGGACGAGGGCCGAGTTCCCTATCTTCCCCCCACTCTTTGTGGGAGGTTGAAGATGGGTTCTCTACCCTTGGATCAGGGTGGAAATATGAGGGCCTCAGATCAGGTGACTATGGTTCAACCCTCATCTAAGTGATCCATGGCCAGCCACTAATGGGTCGTGTGACACATAATTTGGTCAATTAAGATGAAAACTTACGTCCTAGGTCCAAAAATGGATGGAAAATGCACCAAATTAAATTGGTCATATCTCCCAATTGGTTGACCCAATTGCAATGAAAATTTAGAAGTAGTTTAATGATGTCATGATGTAACTAAGGTGCAAAATTGGAGTCAAATTCAATTGTTGGTCATATTAATTGACCACATGTCATATTGCTTGTATTTTGGCTTTATGTGATACTATGGATGGTATTAAATGAAATTGATAATCCAATTAATCAATTAGTGAGGGAGATGATTGAGGGCATAATTGGAATAATCAAAATTATAGGAGAGAGTATAATATATATAGAAAAACTCACTATGTCACACTCAAGGTTTCCCTTTTTCAATGTAATATAAAATAGGATAGTTTTAATTTAGGTTTCAACATGAGATGATGATCTACACAAAGGCAAGACGACTAGATCATGTGATGACCCGATCGACTGGAGGACCGAGGAGGCCAGAGGATAGGAGTATGAACCGATCAATTGCTGGCCCAAGTGATTGACTAGAGGTGTCCAGACGCCACTTGGACTTGAGAACCGGACAACCATTTCAAGAGCCCAACCGGACGACCAGGAGGAGAGCCGACCAGTTTAAGCGTTGAACCAATCAACCTGGATTAGTTAGAGCATAGATCTTCATCAACATTAGGTTTCATATGATGTGGACCTTAGGTGGTAGTAATTACTTGTGGCTCTAAGGAATTACATTAGTATGGCCATAACCATCACTTGTGTGTTTAATTATTGTATGTTCTCATTTGTGGTTATAGCATGTATGTGATACATACTATAAGTATGTGGTGATTGGATATGTATATGTACTTATATATAAAATCTCTCAATCTAAATATTAAGTCTTAGATTCTTTCCAAAAGTGGCACACATGAAAATCTTGATAAAAAAGTGTAGATTATGCCCGAGCGTGGTACGTCGTCTATCTCGTGGAAGTGTGATGGTAGTCATGTAGGTTCTGCCCAAGTGGGGTGCATTATTATCATGTTAGTTTTTAGGTAAGGCTTAATTGGTGATTATTAGAGCGTCTAGGCCCAAAAGCATGCAAATCATTATGGCAAGGAGTTGCGCATATCATCTATCCAAGTATTGCATATGATGCGATTGGAAAGTTGCCTACCTTGATAATTATTATGTTTTGTAGCGTTGGTCGGGCCATAGTTGAATTATCTTGGATCTTGGCCCACTATAATATTATACGCTACAATATTCCAAATTGATACATGAGGGTTATCGATTTGAACAAAGCAGTGGGAGGGATAGTTAATTAAAAACCTAGTTAGTATTGTCGAATTTATCAAATCAAACCAAATAAAATGTTTTGAAAAAGTTGCAATGCAGAATCAAATGTCAAACACAAACACGTTCTAATTGCGGTAAGTCCTTTAGAAGGACAAAATGGGATAATGTTCCACAATTGGTTAAGGACTTTGAGAAATGTTTCATCGAAAAGCAAAAACTCTATGTCCTTGAAAGACCAATGTCAGAACAACCCACTCCGAATGTGCCTAATGCTGAAATGGGTGCTTACTTGAAGCATACCAATGATTCCTTAGACATGAATACCAATGCTCTATTGTGTGAACTATGAGTTGCATGAACAACATGAAAACATGGACATTCTCGAGATGGTAACACATCTTAAAGAATTATGTAAAACAAATAAGGTATAATGTCTCCTAAGTTCTATTTGAGTGCAAACTGACAAACGGTGGTATAGTAGAGCCCCATATGCTCAATATGATAGGGTATGTGGAGTGATTGGGATTTTTATTAGGTTAAGAGTTGACCATGAATATAATTATGCAAATGTTGCGTGAATCATATAGTCAGTTTATCAAATGCTTGGCATGTTGATGCCAAAGCAAGGAAGAAGAAGGACAAATATGTGATGGTGATCAATAGAAGTGAGTCCTAGGGAAAAGGCAAGGCCAATAAGTGTTCTAAGGCTAAGATAAAGTCCAAGTCTTCTCCACTCAACATACGGAGAAGGGTAATTGTAAAAGGAATATGTCCTTTTCACTTAATGGATTAAGGAAAGAAAGTGCCACCATTGTTACTTGTATGGACACTGGAAAGGAACTATCCTCTTTAGAGATGATCTCAGGAAGAAGGAGATAGAGATCTCTATTTTAGGACCTAAGAAGAAGTAGGCTATAACTATACGGAGCAAGGGTTGTTGCCTCTACAGTTGGAAGATGTCATTCATGGGCACATCATAGTAGTGAATTGTTATTATGTACCTACCACTGATGAAAACATCATATGTTTGTTGTGACAAGAACATTATGTTTCATTTTGAAAGATATGATCTTTTATGGGAATGCCCTATGTCTCACAAACTATACTTGATAGTTGTAAAGACAAATATGTGTATGAAACATATATTGAATGACTTAATGACTCACACATTGAATACCTAAAGCATTGTCATCTAGAGCACATAAATGAGAAATGCATTTCTAGAATACATATGATGGTTATCAAGACTCTTTTGGTTATTGAACCAAAAGAGATATGTGCATCTTCTTTGTTGTGCAATATGACAAAAGCATCTTCACCAGATGTAGTGGGATATCGACTATTCTATTAGTGATCATACATACCGATGTATATAGACCTTTAGAATAAATGCTAAAGGTAGTTACCAGTACCTCATTATATTTATTGATGTTATCATTAGATATGAAAATTTGTATTTAATGAAATACAAGTATGAATCTCTTGAAGTGTTCAAGAAGATTACAAATGAAGTACGTAACTAACTTGGTAAAAGTATTAAGATACTTTGATATGATTGATGTGGAAATACTTTGAATCAAGAGTTTGAGGACCTTCCGAAGAGACTGTGATAGTGTATCACAACAAATTCCACCTCAAACATAATGATGTGTCAGAAACAGGGAATCACACCTTGTTAAGTCATGGTGCAATTATCAATAAATCTATCTAATCTTTCAATTTCTTTTTAGGCACACACTTTACACTAAACAATGTACCATCTAAAATGGTTCAAAAGACAACATATGAGATATGTCATAGGAGGTTTCCAAGTGTGTCTTTTATAGCGATTAGGATTTGAATATTATATAAGAAAACTATTTCTTAAAAGGCTTTGTCCACAAATCACATAAATGTTAATTTGTTAAACACTACTCTTATCGCAATCCTACAACAAAGTTGTTTGTTAATCTTGATGGTTGTATTCCTGATGTGGAACTTAGTTCCAAAGGACTCAATAGGTGTACAAGTAGAACTCAGAATGTTTGAGACAAACAAGAAAATATTGAACCTAAAAAGGTGCAGTGGGAACAATGAGAATCACAAGTGTTGTGGAATCACAAAGTGTTGTAGAATCTCAAGTTTATTCTATAAAACAATACCTTATATTTCTAGTAGAACATGCATTGGGTTTGAAAGATTATGACATCTTATAACTCAAAAAGGTGATGGGTTGATGAGTCAACAACCTACCTAGAAACTATTGATGGACCGAAATCTGAGAAATGGCTTGAGGCCATGAGATAAATGATGTACTCCATGTAAACCAACAAGGTATAACCTTGGTGGATCCACCTGAAGGGGTAAAACCCATTGGTGCAGTTGGGTCTTTGTAAGAAGACCTACATGGAAGGGTAGATTGATTGCAAAGAGTTTCAAACTAGTTCAAGGTGTTGAACATGATGAAGTCTTTCACCAGTTACCATGGATAAATCCATCTGGATCATGCTTCTTGCTGTAGCATAGTATGACTATGATATTTGGCATATGGATGTTAAAAACCACATTCGTTAACTGGAATAATTAAAAGGATGTGTACATGACACATCCTAAAGGTTTTATAAATCCTATAATGCACAACAAAGTCTATAAGATACAAAGGTCAATTTGTGGTTTGAAACAAGCATCTCAGAGTTGGAATCTTCTATTTGACAAGACAGTCAAAGGGTTTGACGTGAGTCAAAATAAAGATGAAATATGTGATTACAAAATATTTAGAGGGGGCATATTCATATTCAACATAATAGTGGGGAATAGCATCCTTATCCTGCAAATGTTAAAACTTGGCAAGGAAAGTACCTTCTATATGAAGGGTTTAGGTGAAGCATCCTATGTGATAGGGATCGAGGTCTATAGAGATAGATCCAGAAAGCTTCTTGACCTAAGAAAGAGCACATACATTGGAAAGATGTTGAAAGGATTTAGCATGCAAGACTCAATGAGAGAAAATGTGTCCATGATTCATGGAGTTAGTCTCTCATGATATTGGTGTCCCAGTTCTTGTAAAGAATAGGAACACATGGATGGATGCCATATGCATTCACAATTGGATCTATATTAATGCAATGTTACATACTTATCTCATTATCTCATATGTATTGGACATGATGAGAAGATATCCAACTATCTCGTATCTATTGGACATAATGAGAGGATATCCAATCATCTCATATGTATTGGACATGATGAGAGGACATATATATACCTACCTAGAAAACTCGTATGTATTGGACATGACGAGAGGGTATATGCCATAAGCTAGTGAGAGTCAATGGATTACCATAAAGAACATCCTTCAATGATTGTGAAGCACGAAAATGATTGGTTCCTTGGTTATAAGGAAGAATTGGGTGTAAAGGGTAACACCGATTCAAGCTTCCAAGCTGACAAATAAATGATCACAATCTATGTTTATGTTTGACCTTAAATGAAAACTACAAGATGTAAAGGGTTCCAATCTAATGAAAGTTGTTTATATATATACAAGAAGTCGATTATCTTTGGATTATAAGAACAACATAGGATAATGTATATGTCAAGAAGTCCATATGGGTGAATTTAAGAGAGGTTCCAACCATTGATGACATAGTAGAAATACTTTGACAACAATGGCACTATATGATAGGCAAGGAATCTTAGATAGCATACAATGACACTTCCATCTCATATGAGTAATTGTACATTGAAGGGATGTGAAACTTGCAAAATAACGACTTGAAGAAAACATTGCTAAAATCGCTATAAAACTACTTTTGCAATAGAAACATGATGGACATGTTAAGATCGCTCGAAATAAGATTAGTGGGTGATTTAATCTAAGTGAAAGTGGGAGTCTGTTGGTACATATGCCTAGAAAGCCAATCATATGATGATTGGGATGTGGCATTAGATACATGATTTGATACTAATAAAGGTAATTCCATCTATTATGTTGGTCTCATTCATGAGATGATGACACAGACATAAGTAGATGTCTAAAGAATGATGTTACTCAATGATGTATGTCTTCAAGTATGTGACTTGAACAATCATACATATGCTAAGAGTACATACATTCTTGTTATGTCCCTAGTCAAATATTACTGTGGAAGAAAAATATAGAACAATAATACATAAGACTAGAGTGTGTGTTGACTAATGATGGAGTCTCATTAGTCATGATATATGATATCAACTCTCTCACATAGATACATGTTAGAGAACAATTATCAGACAGACCCACCATGAGAGTGATACATGGAGAACATGTAATGGTAGTCAAAATCTGGTCTCATAGTGATAGTGATGATTGTGGTTCTTAGACCTAAAGTGACTACACTCATCACATGTCATTGGGTATACTTTGACATCATCAAACATAATCCTAAAATACGGTTTGCAATAAAGGTGATGATTGGGTAGCTTTGACACATGGGGACTGACTGTGAGTGATGATGCAGGGTTTTTGAGTCGCATTTATAGGTTAACTTTGTACTTGTTTTATGCGTTCATTTGTCATCTTTGTGACTATAATGGCATGATTCAATTCCTTTAGCCTATAATCATTGTATGCATCAAATTTATCTTATTTTATCCTGTTTTGAATGAACTACTGAATTCCATGGATTGACTTTTGTTTTTCTCTATGTTTTAGGTACTTTATATTCCAAATCCTATCGATACCATCGATAGGTCTATTGATACTATCGACATGGCAACAGTAACCAAGGCGGAGGGAAATCATCCAGGTCGATATCATCTAGTAGAAGAAAAGTCAGCACGTTGATACTATCGGCGATCTGGTCGATAGTATCGAGAAGTCAACAGGTTGATCTCAGTTTTGAAGTGACAGAAGTGCACCCTAAGGTTTCGATAGCATTGACACCCCGTCGATGGTATCGACACTTTCAGATCAGAGCCGGATACAGAATCATCACGATCAAACAGTTGCAATCTTTTGGCGTCCGTAAGTCGTACCTATACCTAAAGAAAGACGGACCAGACGGGGATATTGCACGAGTCTCGAAGGAGAGGAGTGTGAAGAACGGAGCCCAAAGCTACACCTAGAATGATTCCAGAGCTTCACACAGATGATTCTACCACTGAAAGGTTATAGAACGTGCATCTCGCACTGAGGATCATCCAGATCTTCTCCGTTTCAGGGGTTACATCATATTCTCATTCGTTTCCCCATGTTTTCCTCTTCCTTCTCCATGTGTATCATTGAGATGAACATGCAGGGCTAATCCCCATTATCCTTAGGACCGAGAGTAGCCCGGAGAATCGCTGTATGACAATTTTCCATTGATTATCATAATTTGTCTCAATTCTCCCTGATATGTTATCATGTTTCTATCACAATTTTCTATGCTTGATCACCATAGTTGATTTCTAATACTGTTAATTGCTCTTGACGGGGGATTAGTGGTTGAAAAGGCATGATTAACACATTAATAAATAAATTCCTTAGACAATGTAATGTACAGTTAATGGTGGATTCCCAGAGAATTTATTAAAGAACTTAGATCTAGGGTATACATTACTACTGGAGTGGAACTGACCTAGAACTAGGTAGTAAATTGTATTGCGGAAGTAAGCAATTTTAACTACATGCCATAATCAGGGATAAGGCACAAATTAGGTTAGTTGTGTAGAATTGCATGCAACAAGACCTCATGGTGAAATCATAACCCTAAGGATTCCCATTCAATTTGATTAAACTAAACATTTAATCATCTCTCGCTTTTGTTTTCTCTTTGTTTTATTTTTATTTTGTTTCAAAACCAACAATCAACTTTTCCAATCGGTCTAGCCGATTGCGATCAGTTAGTAGTAGTCTACTGAAATTTACATTTCCCTGAGTTCGACTTGGGCCTCACAAGGCCTATATTACTTCGATACGTGCACTTGTGTTTAACACATGACTCAAGCGTTTCAAGTTTTTGTGCCGTTGCCAGGGAAATGACAAATTTCAGCACTACGAGTGCTGCAAGCGGCCACTCTAGGCTACTTTTTACTAAAATTTTAATTTTTGAACTCAATTGCCTATCTTTTAGATTCTCTATTCACTCTAGCACTATACTTATTTTATTCTTCATATTTTAGGTACTAGTGCATGGTGAGGATGCGTAGTATGGACTATACACAATCGACACCTGAGATTCCACCATCGGGTGAAGAAGACGAACTGATAAATACGCCACCCCAGGAAATTGAACAAGAACTCGAGGCTTTCACAATGGTAGAGGAGCAAACCATTTGGGAGAAGATTAAAGCATCTTATTCCTCTGCGCAGAAGGGGCCAATCAAGAAACACGCTATCAACATACCCAGTTACAAGATTGATCCAGGGCTTATTCAATTAGTTAAGTTGCAGGCATTTCATGGACTTAAAAATGAAGATCTGATAGCCCACATCAACACCTTTGTGGAGAACTATGACATGGTGAAGGTAGATAGGTTCCCATAGGAGGCCATTTACTTGAAATTATTTCCATCTTCTCTAGCAGGAAACACAAGGGAGTGGCTCTATTTTCTGCCTGAAAAGACAAATGATCTTGTGAGGAGGATCCACAATTTCAAACAGCAGGCCGGCGAGACATACTCAGAGACATGGGAGCATTTCAATATCATGTTGCAGAAATGCCCACATAATGGCATGGATTTAGAAACCCTAGCGAAGATCTTTTATTTTGCTCTTAACAAACATGATAGGAGTAATCTATACTCAGCTGGAACAAGGTTCTTTCTAAACAATAAAGGTTCCAAGTGTCAAGAGATTTTAAAGAATATGGCTAAGAAGCAGTCTTGGGGTGAAAGAGATGCACTAGAACAGGTCTAAGTTGCAGGGGATGCAAAGGCCATTAAAGAATTGAATGAGAAGATGGACTTATAAGAAAAGAGGCTTCTAGAAAAAGATGATGAAGGGTCCGATGATGAGGCACAAACAAAGTTTATGCACCAACAACAGAGCTATAAGAAAAATGACTACTCGTAGATGAAGGACAAGAAATTTTCATGGAAGGATCCAAACAATTTTCTGCAAGACCCGGATCAAAAGCCACAGCCTAGTGCGGAAGACAAAAGCAATGAGTTGATCAATCAAGTAATAAAGAAAAACTAAGAGCTAATGAATACATTCGGCAAGCAAATTCAGTCACAGGGGGAATTTACGAACCAATTTGGTTAGACTCTACAAAGCCATGGGGCACAGATGAGGACACTTGAGACGTCCATTGCACAGATGGCAGCTGAAATTGTAAACTTGAAGAAGCTGACATAGTAGGGTTTTCCAGGGAATACAAATTTTCCAAGAGGTAAACATCAATACAAGGCTATCTTGCTGAGGAGTGGAAAGAAAATTTTAAACTCTAAAGCTGATGAACCAAACACATCACAACCAAAAGCTACATGTGAGGCTGTAGAGGAAGTCAAAGTCACAGAAACTATTGAGAACAGTGCAGAGATTGTTGCGAAGGAGCCCATTGTTGAAAAAGACACAGAGAATAGGACACCATATGTGCTGCCACATTAGAGAGCACATACAGTCTCAGTTCCATATCCAAACAGCCTTAAAGCAAAGAAGGTGGATCAACCATTTAAGAAGTTCCTGGATAGTTTTAGGAAATTATCTGTCAATATTCCACTGCTTGATGCAATTGAGCAGATACCTTCTTATGGTAAGTTTATGAAGGAAATTGTCACCAAGAAGAGGAAGATTATAGATACGGAAGTGGTGGTGCTCAAAGAGCAGATGAGCACATTCATTCTAGGGACATTTCCACCTAAGAGACATGATCCAGGGTGTTTTAATATCTCCTGCTACATTGGAAAAATGAAATTTGGAGAGGCTCTTTGTGAATCAGGAGAGAGCATCAATTTGATGCCTCTCTCAACTTTTAGAAAACTTGGTTTCAAGGAATCTAGGAGGAGAAATATGACTATCCAGCTTGCAGATAATTCAGTCATAAGGCCTTATGGGATTTGCGAGGATGTTCTAGTCAAGGTGGACATATTTGTTTTTTGGCAGATTTTGTTGTGATGGAGATGCAAGATGAGCAAGGGAACGAGCTGCTTCTAGGAAGACCCTTCCAGGCTACAGCTGACATGATTCTGGAAATGGATAGAGGCCATTTAACCATGGGCATAGCTAATGACAAGTTTGAAATAAAAATGCCAACTAGCCCAAAATCATCACAAGAGAAAGGACAATGTAATAAAGTCAGACACATTGATCACAATGTTTCCATTTGTCTAGGGAAACCCTTTCTTGACATGGCGCATGTCATGACCAAGATAGACAGGGGAATCCTTGTTGTGGATATCATGGAGAAAACTAAGGTCGTTTCTCTTCTTAAGGCAGTGGGATATCCAAATGATGAAGATGAAGAAGTTTGCTTGTCTACTGAGGATAATGTTGTGGAGATCTCAATGCAAGAATCTTATCCTCAATTTCCTCTTGAAGCTTGTCTGTTCAATATTATGGATGACTGGATGAGGAGCACATCGCTACAGGACTACGTGAAGATGCTTCAAGTTTTTCCCTGCTACTATTCTAGGCACTTTGAAGATTTGGGACCTATGCCGCCCCAATTACAACCTTCTTTGGTGAATCCTCTGGATTTGGAGCTAAACCCATTGCCCCCTCATTTAAAGTATGCATTCTTAACCGTGGATTCAAAGCTATAAGTAATTATATCGACATATATGAGTGCCGCTGAAGAAGAACAATTGATGGTCGTGTTGAAGAACCATTGTGGTTCTTTCAGGTGGTCAGTCTTCGACATAAAAGGGATCTTCCCTACTCTATGTCAACACAAGATCCGACTTGTTGAAGGAGCCAAACCTGTGATTCATCCCTAATTCCGCCTCAACCCTACCATGATGGAGGTTGTCAAGAAGGAGGTGATCAAGTTGCTTTCATTGGGAATTATCTACTCCATCTCAGACTCTATGTGGGTAAGCCCGACACATGTAGTCCCTAAAAAGGGGGGAATTACGGTAACTATAAATTTGTTAAACGAGCCAGTCACCACCCGGTTGGTTATCGGGTGGCGAGTTTGCATAGATTAACATAGATTGAACACTGCAACGCTAAAGGATCATTTTCCTTTACCCTTCATTGATCCAATTTTAGTGCGACTGGCTGGTCACTCTCATTTTTGTTTTCTAGATAGATATTCCGGCTACAACCAAATTTCGATTGCACCTAAGGATCAAGAGAAATCTACTTTCACTTGTCCTTATGGTACCTTTGCATATCGCCAGATGCCTTTTGGACTGTGCAACACACAGACCACTTTTCAACGTTGTATGCTTGCCATTTTCTCTGACATGGTTGAACGTTGTTTAGAGGTGTTTATGGACGATTTCTCAGTCTACGGTGTGTCTTTTGATGAATGTCTTTATAATCTTGATAAAGTTTTGCAGAGATGTGAGGACACTCATTTGGTCCTCAATTGGGAGAAATGCCACATGATGGTTAGCGAGGGCATCATGCTAGGACACAAAGTGTCTAGCAAGGGACTGAAGGTGGATCCAGTAAAAATCAAGGTTATTTCCAAATTGCCTCCACCAAACTTGGTGAAGGGAGTTAGAAGTTTCCTTAGACACACGAGGTTTTATTTCCGGTTTATTAAGCATTTTTCTAAAATCACTGAGCCACTATCTGAGTCGCTTGAGAAGGATGCAGTTTATAATTTTAATGGAAAATGTATGAATGCTTTTGAGATCCTTAAATAATGCTTGATTTCTGCACTGATCGTGAAGACTTCGGATTGGAGTCAACCATTTGAGCTTATGTGCGACACATCCGACTACGCCGTGGGGGCATTCTTGGGTAGTGCCTTGAGAATAAACCCACAATCATTTATTATGCGTTAAAGACATTGAATGATGCACAATTAAATTATACCACCACTGAAAAAGAATTACTTGCCGTGGTTTTTGTTTTTGAGAAATTTAGGCAATACTTAGTGGGATCTAAAGTGTTGGTATGGATGGATCATGCCAGAATAAAATATTTAATGGAAAAGAAAGAGGCAAAACGTAGACTCATTAGGTGGATACTTCTTTTGCGAGAATTTGACATTGAGGTTGAGGATAAGGCAGGCATTGAAAATGTGGTTGTGAACCATTTGTCTCACCTTGAAAGGGTAGATGAGAAGGATACTAATATACCCATTATTGAGACTTTTCCAGATGAACAAATTCTTTCCATTAAATCTAAAGATCCATGGTTTTCACACATAGTAAATTATCTTGCATGCAAAGAACTACCCAAGGATTGGAGTTATCAAGAGAAGAAGCGATTTTTCCATTCATTGATATTTTATTTTTGGGATGACCCTATTCTTTTGAGACAGTGCAGGGATGGTGTTCTACGCATGTGTGTGCTAGAATTTGAGTATGACAGCGTGCTCAGCCATTGTCATACATTGCCCACCGGCGGCCATCATGCTAGCTTGAGGATAGCTATGAAGGTGTTGGAGAGCGGCCTATATTGGCCCACACTTTTTAGAAATGCCTATGATTTTGTAAGAAAATGTGATTCATGTCAGCTGGTAGGTAATATCTCAAAAAGACAAGAAATGCCCCTAAATGTGTTTCAAGAGGTTGACGTCTTTGACTTATGGGGTATAGATTTCATGGGACCCTTTGTGTCCTCAAATTCCAATTTGTATATTTTACTTGCTGTTGATTATGTTTCAAAGTGGGTAGAAGTGATACCCACTAGGACTAATGATGTTGTGGTAGTGTGCATGTTTGTAAAGGAATACATCTTCTACAAGTTTGGGGTGCCCCACATGATCATCAGTGATGGAGGCACGCATTTAACAAATAGGAAGTTTGCTGCACTTTTGAGCAAGTATGGGGTAAAGCACAATGTGGGCACCCCATACCATCCATAGACACATGGTCAAGTAGAAATTTCCAATAGGGAGATAAAGAAGATTCCGGAGTGTACTATCAACGCATCAAGGAAGAACTGGAGCATGCTCCTACCAGACACACTTTGGGCATATAGGACTGCCTTTAAGACTCCTATAGGTACTACGCCATTTAGGTTGGCTTATGGGTGTGCGTGCCACTTGCCGGTGGAGCTGGAACACAAGGCACATTGGGCGCTAAGGAAGTTGAATGTGAACATGGATGATGTAGGGAAGCGAAAGTTGCTCGAGATCAATGAGTTAGATGAGTTGAGAATGAACGCTTATGAGAGTTCTCTGATTTAAAAGGAATGAGAAGAAATTATTACATGATCGCCACATCCAAAGGAGGGTCTTCTCAAAAGGCGAGAGTGTCTTGCTATTCAATTTGCGGCTAAAGCTACATCTCAGGAAGTTGAAGTCCCAGTGGAGTGGACCATTTGTTGTGGAGGAAGTGCATCCACATGGAGCTGTGATGATGAGAGATGGTGAAAGGACGTTCTTGGTGAATGGCCAGTGTCTTAAGCACTACTATGGAGAGGATTTCATGAAAAAGGTGCATGAGGTAAAACTCATTGCACTTGATGAATATTGAGCTTGTTGGCATCTAGCCTAAGATGTTAAACAAGGGCGCTTGTTGGGAGGCAACCCAACCTTGGTAGATTGTATGTTTATTTACTTTATTTTTTTCCTAAATAGTTTTCATTAATTTTGTACTTAGTTTATAAAAATGATACCCTGATGTGTTTGTTGAGTGTGCAGGACTGGAATGATGTTGATACCATCGATACATGTGTCACTGGTATCGAGTTTGGAACAATGAAGCAGCTACAGAAATTTCATTCCGTCGATAATATTGACAGCCTCATCAATCGTATCGACCAGTGAATAGGGCAAAAGAGGATCGAGATTGGAGAGGGTCGATAGCATCGACCAATTCATCGATGGTTGCAAGATGTCTGGAGATTTTTAGAACGGTTCTTCTCAGCAATGTCGATATTATCGACACCCTTGTTGATTGTATCGACATGCCAACAATGTAGATAGCAGTACCCCCACCTCGCGAGGATCAAAGGTATACACATGTGTCGATACTATCGACACCCCGTCGATTGTATCGACGCGCCATGTCAGCGTTCCATGTGTCTTCATCGAGTGGTTCAAAATGTTGATCTGTGGGAAGCGTCGATGGTATCGATGACCATCGCTACCATCGACACTTCAGTGATCCCGACCCCATCCATCTAGACATCGAGAGCCTTCGATAGCAGTGAGCCATGGATTCCAATAGCTGTCGATACTATCGACACTGTCGTCGATAGTATCGACGCACTGACAACATCGGAGATCGACCCTTATAAAAAGGGATGTATTTCTTCAATCCAACTCACACATTCAAGTTCATATCTCCCATCTCTGAGCACTCAGGAGCTATAGAAATCTTCACTTGCGGTCATCTCCGAGCATCTCCATCGACTTTAAGGATCTTTGTCTTCTCCGATCTTCACCGACCATCTTCTCCGAGCTCCTTTCTCAATCCCTTTCTCTTTCACCCGTTTCCCTTTTCAACAATGGTGAGATCCAACACTTCATCGTCCAGGGCTGCCCACCTATCCTACCTACTGTGAAACAAGGATTAGTTCCTCACCTGAGGCTAGTCCACCCCTCACCGGAGATCAAGAAGGTGTATGAAGAGCTATGTAAGCGCTCAATCGAGCCTACCCGGTATGGAGACCAGCAACTAATAAAGCACCTAGGATTCGAGGCCAACATGGCCTATGTGCTTCAAGGGCAATTGAGTGAGTCCCCAATGTTATGCCATGACCACGCTGAAGGTCATCCATTTTTCAGTGGGTGGCCAACTTACAAGGAGATTGTCATCGAGTTTATGTCATCTCTAGATATCTGTGTCATCCCCAACGAGCTTCAACCAACACGAACTGAATGGAAAGAGGGGCGAGTTTCTTTCCGCCTCTACAATAGAGATTACACCATGTCCCTTCATGAGTTCAATGGGATTTATGGATGGTATCATGGGCATAGCGACCTGTGCCAGCCATCGCAAAATGTAGACTATGACGCCATGTATTCAACATTAGTCAATGTACCAGAAGGTTATTCAATCAGCTGGCACCATGCCTCTATAGCTGATTTTGAGCATTCGTTTGTTTGGAACCTGCACCGAATTTTATCCAACACATTCTTTGCAAGATCTAGATTGTCACAAAGCAAATTTCAAGAAATGGATCTTTTCTTCCTCTATAATATGCTGGAGAGGAAATGTATAAACTTTGGATCTTTCTTTCTTACACACGTCATGGTGGTGAAGAGGAACACTTCTCGTAGGGCCCCAATCTACCTCGGGGGCCTTATCACTCCAATCACCATGCATCTTGGCCTGGATCTGTATGGCCTACCAAAGATGGAATGCAAGAATATGCTCAATCTGAGCCACTTTGTAAATGCGGGTCTCGTCAAAGTCCGTCAGGGCACCGTCTATGCCACTTGCCATGTGGGAGGTGTTTTTGAAAGGAGGGAACTACCTGACCTTACATTCAACCTCCGACATGGCCAAGATTATAGGTGAGCCATCATTAATATTGATCCAGATGAAGAAGAATAGCAAGCTAAAGTACAAGTACCAAAAGGTGACAATGATGAAGAAGAGGAGGAGGAAGCCACCATTCCTCTTCAATGATGAGTTGCTCCAAGAAAGTGACCACGACAATTTGGAGCCTCATCCTCTTCCCAGCCGCCGCAACCACATCCCTCTCAAGGTGGAGAGGATGTCTATTCAATGCAGGGCATGTACACCATGCTCCAGGACATTCAGCATATCCAACACCAGCATACTACGTCTTTTGTAGGTATTCAGGAGACGACAAATAGGTTGAATGAGAATCAACAGACCATCTACGAGAATGAGAACATCCTCCTCACCAACCAAGAAAACATCCACAACATGTTGCATAGGATGGAGATGCATCAACAACCATTTTATGATCATTATTGGAGCCAAAATTACTTTAGAGGATACCCACAACCACCACCTATGCCCCCATCTGACATGTTGTTCTAGGGGCATTATCCTATTTGGGATCCCAACGGCCACCAATACCCGCCACACCCACCACCAGAGTAGTAGAGGGGTATCGCTGTTCCACCTCTTAAGTCTAGATTTTGACTATGAGGCCATAGTTGAATTCAATCTTAGGGGGGTGCTGGAACATCATCTATCTAGTTTTTATTTTATTTTATTTTTCTTTTGGATTTTTCATTTTTCATCATCTTAACTTTCTTAATTTCTAGATTTACTATTTTCTAAGATCCACTATCTATCTAGTGTAATCAGTGGAGTCTAATGTAATTGCATGTCATCTCAATGTTTTCTTTTGGGGGTTTGTGAGAAAATGAATTTAAATGATTTTTTAAAAGAAATTTTAGGCTTGTCTTGTGAGAACTTGAGGATATCACTTATGGAACTCATTGGGTAGGTAAACTTTAAAGCATATGAACATGATTGTATATCCTTATGGTTCATGTTAAGAGGATTTATATGGATATTGAGCCTAAACTGACCAAATGTTAACATGACTTTAATTTGAAGTGAGAGAGAGAAATTCCTTGATTAATTGGTATACAAGTCAATAAGGAGGGACATATAATTATTTCTGAAGGTTCTATCAATTAGTCTTGTGATCTGATCCACTGCAATTTCATTTCCACTCCACCATAAGAACTGGGAGCACATTACTGTCTTTCACTCTTTGATTGCATCCCATGTAGATAGGTCTTGCATTACAATTTTTCTCACATATTTTTGCGTGAAATGAAAAAAACAGATAGAGTAGTATACACGCACTTCATCCTTAGGTGCATGTCATAGTAGTTACATAATTGTCATTATGTATCTACATTTGCAACTTTTGAGCATATAGCACATCATGTGTCTTATTTTCTTTTGAATGCATTAAATGTGGTGAACTTGTTCCATACCCTTCGAATAGAATGCATCAAATGTACAAGTTCTGTAATAAGAAGGGAGCCTGGAAAATAATCCATTGTCATTTATGAAAATGAGGGCTTGAAAAAAAGTGAAAAAAATAAGATTGAAAAGTAAGTATGAATAAGAGGGAGAAAGGAACATGTTCTCACTCGCATTTCAAGAAGAATAAGCACATGGTGTAGCTTTCTTAAATATTCCACCTCACCTGGAGACAGAATGATAGTGCATGCACCATTCCACCAAAAATGTAGCATTAGGACATTTTCATTTGCATTCACATCATAATAGGTCATTCAATTTTGTTTTTGCATGATCGACTGTACTGTGCTTCCATTTCTTTAATGGCCACCCATTCCATCCACCCATTGCTCTAAGTGGTAGGCCACCCATGATTTTCTCCTCATTCATGTACATTAGGAGAGCTGCTTCCATTTAGATGGTAGTTAGAGAAAATGAGCAACGTAGATAGGAGATCACAAGATGCACCAAGCCTGAACCTGAGGATTTTATTATATTAACTGCTTTACTTGATAGTGTTTTTTTATCTTGGGATGGACATCTACCATGAATGATTATTGTCGCCTAAATGGTAGTCATCGTTCCATGGTTGGTAAGGGCCGGTTTGTGTTTTGAAGGTGGGAATCATACTGAGATATCATTTATGTGATTATGTTCTTTAGTTGACCTTCTCAATCAGATTTTATAGTTTTGTGCTCGAGGACGAGCAAGATTCAAGCTTAGGGGAGTTTGATGCAGGATTTTTGAGTCACATTTATAGGCTAATTTTGTACTTGTTTTATGCGTTCGTTTGTCATCTTTGTGACATAATGGCATGATTCAATTCCTTTATCCTATAATCATTGTATGCATCAAATTTATCTTATTTTATCCTATTTTGAATGAATTACTCCATGGATTGACTTGTGTTTTTGTCTACGTTTCAGGTACTTTATATTCCAGAACTTGTCGATACTATTGAAATGGCAACAATAACCAAGGCAGAGGGAAAACATCCAGGTCGATATCATCTAGCAGAAGAAAAGTCAGCACGTCGATACTATCAATGATCTGGTCGATAGTATCGAGAAGTCAACATATTGATCTCAGTTTTAAAGGATAGCATCGACACCCCATCGATGGTATCGATGCCGTCAAATAAGAGCTAGATACAGAATCGTCACTATCAAATGGTTGCAATCTTTTGGCGGTCGTAAGTTGTACCTATACCTAAAGAAAGATGGCCCAGACGGGGATATCACATTCTATTCCACCGCACGAGTCCTATAGGAGAGGAAAGTGAAGAATAGAGCCCAGAGCTATGCCCCAAATGATTACAGAGCTGTTGATGGACGATTCTACTACCGAAAGGTTATAGAACATGCATCTCGCATTGAGGACCATCCGAATCTTATCCGTTTCAGGGGTTACATCATATTCTCATTCGTTTCCCCATGTTTTCCTCTTCCTTCTCCATGTGTTTCGTTGAGATGAACATGCAGGGCTAATCCCCATTGTCCTTTGGACCGGGATAGCCCAGGGAATCGCTGTATGATAATTTTCCATTGATTATCATAATTTGTCTCAATACTCCCTGATATTTATCATGTTTCTATCACAATTTGCTATGCTTGATCACCATAGTTGATTTCTAATACTGTTAATTGCTCTTGACAGAGGATTAGTGGTTGAAAAGGCACGATTAACACATTAACCAATAAATTCCTTAGACAAGGTAATGTACGGTTAATGGTGGATTCCCAGAGAATTTATTAAAGCACTTAGATCTAGGGTATAAGTTACTATTGGCATGGAACTGACCTAGAACTAGGTAGTAAATTGTATTGCGGAAGCAAGCAATTTTAACTACAAGCCATAATCAGGGATAAGTCACGAATTATGTTAGTTGTCTAGAATTGCATGCAGCGAGACCTCATAGTGAAACTGTAACCCTATGGATTCCCATTCCATTTGATTAAACTAAACATTTAATCATTACTCACTTTTGTTTTCTCTTTGTTTTATTTTTATTTTGTTTCAAAACCAACAATCAACTTTTCCAAATGGTCTAGCTGGTCTCTACCAGTTAGTAGTAGTCTACTAAAATTTATGTTTCCCTGAGTTTGACTTGGGCCTCACAAGGCCTATATTACTTCGATACGTTGAATTGCGTTTAACACACCGCTCAAGCGTGTCAAGTGATGTAGATGGGATTTGTCCCTCCTATAGGAGTTTAATATCCAAGGCCTCTTGATAAGCGAGATTGAAAATGTACGAACATATTGATGTGGTTCAATATGTGATATGTGAACTCATATGCATCTCAGATAGTCTATTCTAGTTCAATGAACACAGATTGAATGTTGAGAGGATGATGATTGCATGCCTCAAGTTCAATATGGATATCAGAGACAAAGGAACTATATGATCATTGTAACACTAATCATAGATTATAGGTTGAAGTTGTTATCTAACTTTCCAAATTACTTGGATAGATATGATGTGTGACTAAGCACCACTCTTTTCTTATGATTTCATAATTGGTTATGGACATTCACTGCCAATGTAATTTTGGACCTATATGCTCACACACATAGGATAAACTTTGATTAAAGGAGTATATTCATGAGTGATGGATAATTTGATTACTAAAGGTGTTTAGGTATTCAATTAAATAGTAGATCAACTGACTAGACTCAAAATCAAAAAGTTCAAGTGTTGGATGGATTGTTTGGAGTGTCAGGTTGATTAGAAATTGAATTAGTTGAGTTCTTCCCAAACTGAGGCACGAGACGATCAACTCGCATGAGTGGGATGACCGGTTTGTGGTAGTGATATGAATGGCTTGACTTATCGAGATGACCAATTTTTGGTCATGAGACAACTAGATCAGTTGAGTGAAATGCCTCGTTCGTGGGGAAATTCAATTGTCTCAAGGATTAGTGATGATGTCATGTTGTGCATAAATTGGAGTCAAATTGACAATCTGATTCTGAACAAGAAACTGCATGAGATGACCGTCTCTCTATGCGAGGCGACCATATCACTCACCAGATGACCATTTTGTAGTGCGAGATGATCGTCTTGTAGTTTCTAGAAAATTCATGATTCTGGACCCTTCTACTCCCACACCGATTGGGAACCCTAACCCTGGCCTCTACTATAAATAGAGGGGTACTGGGTACTTCCCAACACACAGAATTGAGAATCAGTTGCTCTGACAATTGTTGCCATCTCTAGTTGTGATAACCAATAGAGAGCCTAAACAAGTCCTACCCGTTAAAGGGAGGGATAGCAAGGGAGAGAACAACTGAGGATTAGTTGTGTGAGAGCTTGTCCGTGACTAGTACGCTGACAGAAGGGGACAACTCCTTCACGTTGGTTCTGGTAGTGCAATGCGGAGTTCCCGGTGGTCCGCGTGGACTACTCTAGAGGCGGGAGGCCGTCGTTTGCTTCTAGGAGGACATCATCGTCCAACAGTCTATGGTGAGACTACATGAGCCACTGTAGATGTTGTTCAAGTCTGTTGTGTGTGGTTAAGACCAGGAGATGACAGCCACCATCCAAGAGAAACTAGAAGATAGTTGGATATCTACAACTGCAAGGGTAATGTCTTTGGACTTTTTATAGGACCAGGTATAACCTTGTAACCTTTCCTCCCTAGATACACTGTTGTTTATGCAATCTTACTATTCTTGGGAAATAGGAAACTAAATTTTTGTTTCCACTACCTATATCTGCCCCTGATTTCCCTACACATGTTTCTCTATTAAGATGAATGGTCATACTTTCAGATTTTTACAGCCTATAGGATCCTTTGGTAGGGAGATCACCTCTCAGCATTCCTATTCATACTTGCAAAAGAAGTACTAGGTAGGAAAATAACAAGAGCCACCGATTAGGACTAATCAATTGATACATCACCAATGGCGGTATATCACCTTCATATCTTATGTTTTTTGATGACCTCATCTTCTTTGTTTACGTAGGGGGCACTCAACTACTAGATTATGGAAAATCCTAGGAAAATACTAAGAAGCATTTGTGTAAATGATAAACAAGAGGAAATCCTCTATCATGCTAGGATCCAAATTGAATGATAGACTTAGTGATATCTCTATAAAGGGTGGCATCGAGTGTACCCTAGAACCGATTACATCCTTGAAGTCCCACACATCCAAGGAAGGGTGCCGATTAGATACTTTGAAGTAGAGTGGTGGAGAAAATTATGAATGGGATGTCTTTTAGGGCTGGGAATCTCTTGTCCTTCCTAGGGAGATTAACATTGATTAAATTGGTCATATCATGAATACCTTTACACACCCTAGGAGCTTGTGCGATATAGTATCGACCATTCATAGAATTTAGATGAAAATGGAAAATTTTTGACATGAAGCAAGAGACAGTATGGGAAAGAGACATTGAATCAGTTGGGATAAAATAACCAACCACATTAATGAAGGGGGCCCAGGAATACCAAAAACGAGACTTAGTTTTAAAAGCTTTCTCATGAAAGTAGATGGGGGTGTGCTAAAGAGTGAATACCTTTGGGCTTGGTTTTATAGAGACAAATACAAAAGAGTGGTATATGACTATGACCTAGCCATCCTTGGTTCATTAAGAAGGGAGGTCAACACCTCCACCTAACGGAAGAGGGTCTGTGATTCTTTCCCCATAGTCATGTGTAACACCAAATGAGAGACAAGTTAGGGTGAGATACCTTGTTTGAGAATAAAATGGGAAACACCAACAACATGAAAACATGGAAGGTAGACCAATTAGAGATTGAACCTAACCTTAGGCTCCAAGAAACTACATTTAGATGGATCCTAGGATAACTCTATTCTTAATAACCTCATCTCTTATAAGGGTATAACGTGTCTCATAAAGGAGGTTAAGATGATACTAGGTTCGCTGGAACCCCCTATTTGGACCCCTAAATAAGATGGAATGTTTTCTATCACCTCAATAGGAAAAACACTTAGAGAGACACTAGCAAAGTTAGGAGCACCATAGGATGTAAATAGGTTTGGAAACCACTTGTACCCATTAAAAATAAATACTTTTAGGTGGAAGCTAATTCAAGGTGCAATTCCAATAGACATAGTATTAGGAATTGCAATATCCAACTAGCATCTAGGTGTGAATATTTCAAGGAGGGAGACATTGAGACCATTAATCATCTATTCATTCAGTGAGATAGTGAGACCAATGTGGGCCAAGTCTAATAACCTTATTGGAAGTTAACTCATTTGTTGGCAAACAACCTATCATCACTACCTTGAACATGATTTGGAGTATGGCCTTAGAACATACATGGCTCAGATTCATTAGTGTTTCACTTCCTCTAGTCATTTTTGGTGCAATTGGGTAGAGAAGTGTTCAAATGGATACAAAGAGACAGGGATGTTTGAGGAAAGAATACGGAAAATGATTTGTTTCGTATGTAGACTGATCTGTAAAGGTAATTTTTTGAAGGAGATTGGGGCCCTTAGAGGGTTGGCCCTCAAATAGGTAGAAGTTGGGCTCTCACAAGAAATACATATTATGAGTTTTACATATCATGATTTAGCTGGACCCCTTCCAATCCACCCTTAGTAAAACTGAATATTGGAGGGGTCAATTGGAGATTACAAGTTCTCCCACTCAGAGGATGAGCATATGGGGGAGCTATTAGAGATCCCCTAGGCAACATCTTTGTTTTCTTGGGACCATCCCCGACGCTTGACTCTCTAGGTACCTATATTTTGGATTAAGAGATAGGCATGGATTATGTATATGCAGATTGAATGTGACCATCAAAACTTGGTGTGGGTGCTGGGAGGGGACCACAGTATCCCATGGAGATACAAACAAAGGTTAATCAAAGAAAAATTTCTTCTTCAAGAATGATGATGTCTTACCACTCTATACATAAGGAGGCCAACAAATTCGACCACAATTTGGCAGAATATGGTTCTTTGTCCTATTCAGAATGCCACCCTTTGTCATAGGAGCCTACCAATTTGAGGGGGTAGGGCTAGCTTACTTAAGGAGAGTGTGATATAGATATAAGAACCATATTATCTAGTTAGATCTTAGAACCAACTCTAAGACACCTTTTATAGATATATACACATACATCATGGAGTTTTCACTTTTTTGGAGGTAGTTTTGTAAGTTTTTTTTGGTGATGACTTTTGGGTTTTGGTAGAGTTCCATCTTTAAGTTTTTTCATAGGTCATAGGTCAGTCTGGAGTTACATTGTGCACTGACCTAATTTTGTGATTAAGGATGCACTGTATGTATCTTCTTTTTAATCTTTGCCCAAGGGAGATTTGGATAAATGGAAATCCCCCAATTTTATAAAAAATTCCTAATGGCAAATTAAACAACAATAAGCATAAAATTCGAGTTCACATGATCAATGGATGGGAGCTACTCTCCCATGCTCAAGAAAAGAGCTCTACTCATCCATAGTGAAGACATGATAGTAATTTCAGAGTTTTGTATGCTTAAGAGAAGGAAAAAGCTAGAGGAACCACAAATGCAGGCTAAGAGGAGAGAACTCCAGCTGGAGGATGAAATTTGGCCCCTTAGAAAGCTCCAACTCAGATCAACTTCCCTCCCAGAAAGCTAAAATGACAAGAGTAACTCTACTGCACCTCTGGAGAAGAAAACATAGAAGAAATGAAGTAAAAATGGGGGTTCTATTCCAAGAAACCACCTTCTTCTACCCCAAAATCGCCTTTCTCTACTCTAGAACTTCTCATGGGAGTAAAACACTTCAAAATGACCCAGCATAACCACCTCATGGGCTCCCATTTGCTTTTAAAACGAAAGGTAGTCATTTTCATTTTTGTAGAAACTAATAATGACACGACATGTCATGTCATTTGTGCTTGCTCAGTGTTGTCGCTGCATTGAGGTACATGGCGTGTTGGAATTAGACATGTTCTTTTCTATCTTTAGGGAGTGAATCAAATGAAGGGCACACATCTTGTTTGAATAAACACACACCGTGTGCTTTGGCAAAAAGGTGCAGACGGTCTTCATGTATTAGGAACACATCGTGTCTGATGAAGGACACATTGTGTCACCTCTTTCTATGATCTAGACTAGATGCTGTTGGAGAATCACATACCGTGTGTTTAATAACACACGTCGTGTTCTTTGTCCTGTGAGACTTCTTGTAAGTGAACACGTCATGTTCTTAATAGAACACACCATGTCTTTTACCGTTTCTTCAAGAATTTGCTTTGGGCCAGTTGCAAAACTTGGAGAAGTCCCGTTGAGGTTGGATCTGAGTTAGTGATGAGCGTTAAATGTGGGTCCAAGAATGGAATCATGTCTAGGTTATCCGACTTTAGAAATTTATAATACCCGAATGTTTAAGACACCTGAAACTAGCATAGGGTCGAACACATGGATAGGAAGAACGGCGCTTTCAAACTTGAGTTTCACTTGTCTAAGCACATAAAAAGGGGGTGCAAGAAAAGGGGTTGTTGTAACATGAACTAAACATAAGGAAACAAACAAAGAACCTATCTCCAAAAGGAGTTACAAGAAAGATTTAAGTTTTGGGGTTTAGAGATTTTATATGTGTTTTAAATAACAGAATCTGAGGAGATAAAACTGTCGTTGAGGTAAAGCATGAAGGAAGAAAACTTAGGCATAACAAGTAGCAATGGAAAACATCCTACAACCTCTCCTACAAGATTGATCCAGGGCTTATTCAATTAGTTAAGTTGCAGGCATTTCATGGACTTAAAAATGAAGATCTGATAGCCCACATCAACACCTTTGTGGAGAACTATGACATGGTGAAGGTAGATAGGTTCCCATAGGAGGCCATTTACTTGAAATTATTTCCATCTTCTCTAGCAGGAAACACAAGGGAGTGGCTCTATTTTCTGCCTGAAAAGACAAATGATCTTGTGAGGAGGATCCACAATTTCAAACAGCAGGCCGGCGAGACATACTCAGAGACATGGGAGCATTTCAATATCATGTTGCAGAAATGCCCACATAATGGCATGGATTTAGAAACCCTAGCGAAGATCTTTTATTTTGCTCTTAACAAACATGATAGGAGTAATCTATACTCAGCTGGAACAAGGTTCTTTCTAAACAATAAAGGTTCCAAGTGTCAAGAGATTTTAAAGAATATGGCTAAGAAGCAGTCTTGGGGTGAAAGAGATGCACTAGAACAGGTCTAAGTTGCAGGGGATGCAAAGGCCATTAAAGAATTGAATGAGAAGATGGACTTATAAGAAAAGAGGCTTCTAGAAAAAGATGATGAAGGGTCCGATGATGAGGCACAAACAAAGTTTATGCACCAACAACAGAGCTATAAGAAAAATGACTACTCGTAGATGAAGGACAAGAAATTTTCATGGAAGGATCCAAACAATTTTCTGCAAGACCCGGATCAAAAGCCACAGCCTAGTGCGGAAGACAAAAGCAATGAGTTGATCAATCAAGTAATAAAGAAAAACTAAGAGCTAATGAATACATTCGGCAAGCAAATTCAGTCACAGGGGGAATTTACGAACCAATTTGGTTAGACTCTACAAAGCCATGGGGCACAGATGAGGACACTTGAGACGTCCATTGCACAGATGGCAGCTGAAATTGTAAACTTGAAGAAGCTGACATAGTAGGGTTTTCCAGGGAATACAAATTTTCCAAGAGGTAAACATCAATACAAGGCTATCTTGCTGAGGAGTGGAAAGAAAATTTTAAACTCTAAAGCTGATGAACCAAACACATCACAACCAAAAGCTACATGTGAGGCTGTAGAGGAAGTCAAAGTCACAGAAACTATTGAGAACAGTGCAGAGATTGTTGCGAAGGAGCCCATTGTTGAAAAAGACACAGAGAATAGGACACCATATGTGCTGCCACATTAGAGAGCACATACAGTCTCAGTTCCATATCCAAACAGCCTTAAAGCAAAGAAGGTGGATCAACCATTTAAGAAGTTCCTGGATAGTTTTAGGAAATTATCTGTCAATATTCCACTGCTTGATGCAATTGAGCAGATACCTTCTTATGGTAAGTTTATGAAGGAAATTGTCACCAAGAAGAGGAAGATTATAGATACGGAAGTGGTGGTGCTCAAAGAGCAGATGAGCACATTCATTCTAGGGACATTTCCACCTAAGAGACATGATCCAGGGTGTTTTAATATCTCCTGCTACATTGGAAAAATGAAATTTGGAGAGGCTCTTTGTGAATCAGGAGAGAGCATCAATTTGATGCCTCTCTCAACTTTTAGAAAACTTGGTTTCAAGGAATCTAGGAGGAGAAATATGACTATCCAGCTTGCAGATAATTCAGTCATAAGGCCTTATGGGATTTGCGAGGATGTTCTAGTCAAGGTGGACATATTTGTTTTTTGGCAGATTTTGTTGTGATGGAGATGCAAGATGAGCAAGGGAACGAGCTGCTTCTAGGAAGACCCTTCCAGGCTACAGCTGACATGATTCTGGAAATGGATAGAGGCCATTTAACCATGGGCATAGCTAATGACAAGTTTGAAATAAAAATGCCAACTAGCCCAAAATCATCACAAGAGAAAGGACAATGTAATAAAGTCAGACACATTGATCACAATGTTTCCATTTGTCTAGGGAAACCCTTTCTTGACATGGCGCATGTCATGACCAAGATAGACAGGGGAATCCTTGTTGTGGATATCATGGAGAAAACTAAGGTCGTTTCTCTTCTTAAGGCAGTGGGATATCCAAATGATGAAGATGAAGAAGTTTGCTTGTCTACTGAGGATAATGTTGTGGAGATCTCAATGCAAGAATCTTATCCTCAATTTCCTCTTGAAGCTTGTCTGTTCAATATTATGGATGACTGGATGAGGAGCACATCGCTACAGGACTACGTGAAGATGCTTCAAGTTTTTCCCTGCTACTATTCTAGGCACTTTGAAGATTTGGGACCTATGCCGCCCCAATTACAACCTTCTTTGGTGAATCCTCTGGATTTGGAGCTAAACCCATTGCCCCCTCATTTAAAGTATGCATTCTTAACCGTGGATTCAAAGCTATAAGTAATTATATCGACATATATGAGTGCCGCTGAAGAAGAACAATTGATGGTCGTGTTGAAGAACCATTGTGGTTCTTTCAGGTGGTCAGTCTTCGACATAAAAGGGATCTTCCCTACTCTATGTCAACACAAGATCCGACTTGTTGAAGGAGCCAAACCTGTGATTCATCCCTAATTCCGCCTCAACCCTACCATGATGGAGGTTGTCAAGAAGGAGGTGATCAAGTTGCTTTCATTGGGAATTATCTACTCCATCTCAGACTCTATGTGGGTAAGCCCGACACATGTAGTCCCTAAAAAGGGGGGAATTACGGTAACTATAAATTTGTTAAACGAGCCAGTCACCACCCGGTTGGTTATCGGGTGGCGAGTTTGCATAGATTAACATAGATTGAACACTGCAACGCTAAAGGATCATTTTCCTTTACCCTTCATTGATCCAATTTTAGTGCGACTGGCTGGTCACTCTCATTTTTGTTTTCTAGATAGATATTCCGGCTACAACCAAATTTCGATTGCACCTAAGGATCAAGAGAAATCTACTTTCACTTGTCCTTATGGTACCTTTGCATATCGCCAGATGCCTTTTGGACTGTGCAACACACAGACCACTTTTCAACGTTGTATGCTTGCCATTTTCTCTGACATGGTTGAACGTTGTTTAGAGGTGTTTATGGACGATTTCTCAGTCTACGGTGTGTCTTTTGATGAATGTCTTTATAATCTTGATAAAGTTTTGCAGAGATGTGAGGACACTCATTTGGTCCTCAATTGGGAGAAATGCCACATGATGGTTAGCGAGGGCATCATGCTAGGACACAAAGTGTCTAGCAAGGGACTGAAGGTGGATCCAGTAAAAATCAAGGTTATTTCCAAATTGCCTCCACCAAACTTGGTGAAGGGAGTTAGAAGTTTCCTTAGACACACGAGGTTTTATTTCCGGTTTATTAAGCATTTTTCTAAAATCACTGAGCCACTATCTGAGTCGCTTGAGAAGGATGCAGTTTATAATTTTAATGGAAAATGTATGAATGCTTTTGAGATCCTTAAATAATGCTTGATTTCTGCACTGATCGTGAAGACTTCGGATTGGAGTCAACCATTTGAGCTTATGTGCGACACATCCGACTACGCCGTGGGGGCATTCTTGGGTAGTGCCTTGAGAATAAACCCACAATCATTTATTATGCGTTAAAGACATTGAATGATGCACAATTAAATTATACCACCACTGAAAAAGAATTACTTGCCGTGGTTTTTGTTTTTGAGAAATTTAGGCAATACTTAGTGGGATCTAAAGTGTTGGTATGGATGGATCATGCCAGAATAAAATATTTAATGGAAAAGAAAGAGGCAAAACGTAGACTCATTAGGTGGATACTTCTTTTGCGAGAATTTGACATTGAGGTTGAGGATAAGGCAGGCATTGAAAATGTGGTTGTGAACCATTTGTCTCACCTTGAAAGGGTAGATGAGAAGGATACTAATATACCCATTATTGAGACTTTTCCAGATGAACAAATTCTTTCCATTAAATCTAAAGATCCATGGTTTTCACACATAGTAAATTATCTTGCATGCAAAGAACTACCCAAGGATTGGAGTTATCAAGAGAAGAAGCGATTTTTCCATTCATTGATATTTTATTTTTGGGATGACCCTATTCTTTTGAGACAGTGCAGGGATGGTGTTCTACGCATGTGTGTGCTAGAATTTGAGTATGACAGCGTGCTCAGCCATTGTCATACATTGCCCACCGGCGGCCATCATGCTAGCTTGAGGATAGCTATGAAGGTGTTGGAGAGCGGCCTATATTGGCCCACACTTTTTAGAAATGCCTATGATTTTGTAAGAAAATGTGATTCATGTCAGCTGGTAGGTAATATCTCAAAAAGACAAGAAATGCCCCTAAATGTGTTTCAAGAGGTTGACGTCTTTGACTTATGGGGTATAGATTTCATGGGACCCTTTGTGTCCTCAAATTCCAATTTGTATATTTTACTTGCTGTTGATTATGTTTCAAAGTGGGTAGAAGTGATACCCACTAGGACTAATGATGTTGTGGTAGTGTGCATGTTTGTAAAGGAATACATCTTCTACAAGTTTGGGGTGCCCCACATGATCATCAGTGATGGAGGCACGCATTTAACAAATAGGAAGTTTGCTGCACTTTTGAGCAAGTATGGGGTAAAGCACAATGTGGGCACCCCATACCATCCATAGACACATGGTCAAGTAGAAATTTCCAATAGGGAGATAAAGAAGATTCCGGAGTGTACTATCAACGCATCAAGGAAGAACTGGAGCATGCTCCTACCAGACACACTTTGGGCATATAGGACTGCCTTTAAGACTCCTATAGGTACTACGCCATTTAGGTTGGCTTATGGGTGTGCGTGCCACTTGCCGGTGGAGCTGGAACACAAGGCACATTGGGCGCTAAGGAAGTTGAATGTGAACATGGATGATGTAGGGAAGCGAAAGTTGCTCGAGATCAATGAGTTAGATGAGTTGAGAATGAACGCTTATGAGAGTTCTCTGATTTAAAAGGAATGAGAAGAAATTATTACATGATCGCCACATCCAAAGGAGGGTCTTCTCAAAAGGCGAGAGTGTCTTGCTATTCAATTTGCGGCTAAAGCTACATCTCAGGAAGTTGAAGTCCCAGTGGAGTGGACCATTTGTTGTGGAGGAAGTGCATCCACATGGAGCTGTGATGATGAGAGATGGTGAAAGGACGTTCTTGGTGAATGGCCAGTGTCTTAAGCACTACTATGGAGAGGATTTCATGAAAAAGGTGCATGAGGTAAAACTCATTGCACTTGATGAATATTGAGCTTGTTGGCATCTAGCCTAAGATGTTAAACAAGGGCGCTTGTTGGGAGGCAACCCAACCTTGGTAGATTGTATGTTTATTTACTTTATTTTTTTCCTAAATAGTTTTCATTAATTTTGTACTTAGTTTATAAAAATGATACCCTGATGTGTTTGTTGAGTGTGCAGGACTGGAATGATGTTGATACCATCGATACATGTGTCACTGGTATCGAGTTTGGAACAATGAAGCAGCTACAGAAATTTCATTCCGTCGATAATATTGACAGCCTCATCAATCGTATCGACCAGTGAATAGGGCAAAAGAGGATCGAGATTGGAGAGGGTCGATAGCATCGACCAATTCATCGATGGTTGCAAGATGTCTGGAGATTTTTAGAACGGTTCTTCTCAGCAATGTCGATATTATCGACACCCTTGTTGATTGTATCGACATGCCAACAATGTAGATAGCAGTACCCCCACCTCGCGAGGATCAAAGGTATACACATGTGTCGATACTATCGACACCCCGTCGATTGTATCGACGCGCCATGTCAGCGTTCCATGTGTCTTCATCGAGTGGTTCAAAATGTTGATCTGTGGGAAGCGTCGATGGTATCGATGACCATCGCTACCATCGACACTTCAGTGATCCCGACCCCATCCATCTAGACATCGAGAGCCTTCGATAGCAGTGAGCCATGGATTCCAATAGCTGTCGATACTATCGACACTGTCGTCGATAGTATCGACGCACTGACAACATCGGAGATCGACCCTTATAAAAAGGGATGTATTTCTTCAATCCAACTCACACATTCAAGTTCATATCTCCCATCTCTGAGCACTCAGGAGCTATAGAAATCTTCACTTGCGGTCATCTCCGAGCATCTCCATCGACTTTAAGGATCTTTGTCTTCTCCGATCTTCACCGACCATCTTCTCCGAGCTCCTTTCTCAATCCCTTTCTCTTTCACCCGTTTCCCTTTTCAACAATGGTGAGATCCAACACTTCATCGTCCAGGGCTGCCCACCTATCCTACCTACTGTGAAACAAGGATTAGTTCCTCACCTGAGGCTAGTCCACCCCTCACCGGAGATCAAGAAGGTGTATGAAGAGCTATGTAAGCGCTCAATCGAGCCTACCCGGTATGGAGACCAGCAACTAATAAAGCACCTAGGATTCGAGGCCAACATGGCCTATGTGCTTCAAGGGCAATTGAGTGAGTCCCCAATGTTATGCCATGACCACGCTGAAGGTCATCCATTTTTCAGTGGGTGGCCAACTTACAAGGAGATTGTCATCGAGTTTATGTCATCTCTAGATATCTGTGTCATCCCCAACGAGCTTCAACCAACACGAACTGAATGGAAAGAGGGGCGAGTTTCTTTCCGCCTCTACAATAGAGATTACACCATGTCCCTTCATGAGTTCAATGGGATTTATGGATGGTATCATGGGCATAGCGACCTGTGCCAGCCATCGCAAAATGTAGACTATGACGCCATGTATTCAACATTAGTCAATGTACCAGAAGGTTATTCAATCAGCTGGCACCATGCCTCTATAGCTGATTTTGAGCATTCGTTTGTTTGGAACCTGCACCGAATTTTATCCAACACATTCTTTGCAAGATCTAGATTGTCACAAAGCAAATTTCAAGAAATGGATCTTTTCTTCCTCTATAATATGCTGGAGAGGAAATGTATAAACTTTGGATCTTTCTTTCTTACACACGTCATGGTGGTGAAGAGGAACACTTCTCGTAGGGCCCCAATCTACCTCGGGGGCCTTATCACTCCAATCACCATGCATCTTGGCCTGGATCTGTATGGCCTACCAAAGATGGAATGCAAGAATATGCTCAATCTGAGCCACTTTGTAAATGCGGGTCTCGTCAAAGTCCGTCAGGGCACCGTCTATGCCACTTGCCATGTGGGAGGTGTTTTTGAAAGGAGGGAACTACCTGACCTTACATTCAACCTCCGACATGGCCAAGATTATAGGTGAGCCATCATTAATATTGATCCAGATGAAGAAGAATAGCAAGCTAAAGTACAAGTACCAAAAGGTGACAATGATGAAGAAGAGGAGGAGGAAGCCACCATTCCTCTTCAATGATGAGTTGCTCCAAGAAAGTGACCACGACAATTTGGAGCCTCATCCTCTTCCCAGCCGCCGCAACCACATCCCTCTCAAGGTGGAGAGGATGTCTATTCAATGCAGGGCATGTACACCATGCTCCAGGACATTCAGCATATCCAACACCAGCATACTACGTCTTTTGTAGGTATTCAGGAGACGACAAATAGGTTGAATGAGAATCAACAGACCATCTACGAGAATGAGAACATCCTCCTCACCAACCAAGAAAACATCCACAACATGTTGCATAGGATGGAGATGCATCAACAACCATTTTATGATCATTATTGGAGCCAAAATTACTTTAGAGGATACCCACAACCACCACCTATGCCCCCATCTGACATGTTGTTCTAGGGGCATTATCCTATTTGGGATCCCAACGGCCACCAATACCCGCCACACCCACCACCAGAGTAGTAGAGGGGTATCGCTGTTCCACCTCTTAAGTCTAGATTTTGACTATGAGGCCATAGTTGAATTCAATCTTAGGGGGGTGCTGGAACATCATCTATCTAGTTTTTATTTTATTTTATTTTTCTTTTGGATTTTTCATTTTTCATCATCTTAACTTTCTTAATTTCTAGATTTACTATTTTCTAAGATCCACTATCTATCTAGTGTAATCAGTGGAGTCTAATGTAATTGCATGTCATCTCAATGTTTTCTTTTGGGGGTTTGTGAGAAAATGAATTTAAATGATTTTTTAAAAGAAATTTTAGGCTTGTCTTGTGAGAACTTGAGGATATCACTTATGGAACTCATTGGGTAGGTAAACTTTAAAGCATATGAACATGATTGTATATCCTTATGGTTCATGTTAAGAGGATTTATATGGATATTGAGCCTAAACTGACCAAATGTTAACATGACTTTAATTTGAAGTGAGAGAGAGAAATTCCTTGATTAATTGGTATACAAGTCAATAAGGAGGGACATATAATTATTTCTGAAGGTTCTATCAATTAGTCTTGTGATCTGATCCACTGCAATTTCATTTCCACTCCACCATAAGAACTGGGAGCACATTACTGTCTTTCACTCTTTGATTGCATCCCATGTAGATAGGTCTTGCATTACAATTTTTCTCACATATTTTTGCGTGAAATGAAAAAAACAGATAGAGTAGTATACACGCACTTCATCCTTAGGTGCATGTCATAGTAGTTACATAATTGTCATTATGTATCTACATTTGCAACTTTTGAGCATATAGCACATCATGTGTCTTATTTTCTTTTGAATGCATTAAATGTGGTGAACTTGTTCCATACCCTTCGAATAGAATGCATCAAATGTACAAGTTCTGTAATAAGAAGGGAGCCTGGAAAATAATCCATTGTCATTTATGAAAATGAGGGCTTGAAAAAAAGTGAAAAAAATAAGATTGAAAAGTAAGTATGAATAAGAGGGAGAAAGGAACATGTTCTCACTCGCATTTCAAGAAGAATAAGCACATGGTGTAGCTTTCTTAAATATTCCACCTCACCTGGAGACAGAATGATAGTGCATGCACCATTCCACCAAAAATGTAGCATTAGGACATTTTCATTTGCATTCACATCATAATAGGTCATTCAATTTTGTTTTTGCATGATCGACTGTACTGTGCTTCCATTTCTTTAATGGCCACCCATTCCATCCACCCATTGCTCTAAGTGGTAGGCCACCCATGATTTTCTCCTCATTCATGTACATTAGGAGAGCTGCTTCCATTTAGATGGTAGTTAGAGAAAATGAGCAACGTAGATAGGAGATCACAAGATGCACCAAGCCTGAACCTGAGGATTTTATTATATTAACTGCTTTACTTGATAGTGTTTTTTTATCTTGGGATGGACATCTACCATGAATGATTATTGTCGCCTAAATGGTAGTCATCGTTCCATGGTTGGTAAGGGCCGGTTTGTGTTTTGAAGGTGGGAATCATACTGAGATATCATTTATGTGATTATGTTCTTTAGTTGACCTTCTCAATCAGATTTTATAGTTTTGTGCTCGAGGACGAGCAAGATTCAAGCTTAGGGGAGTTTGATGCAGGATTTTTGAGTCACATTTATAGGCTAATTTTGTACTTGTTTTATGCGTTCGTTTGTCATCTTTGTGACATAATGGCATGATTCAATTCCTTTATCCTATAATCATTGTATGCATCAAATTTATCTTATTTTATCCTATTTTGAATGAATTACTCCATGGATTGACTTGTGTTTTTGTCTACGTTTCAGGTACTTTATATTCCAGAACTTGTCGATACTATTGAAATGGCAACAATAACCAAGGCAGAGGGAAAACATCCAGGTCGATATCATCTAGCAGAAGAAAAGTCAGCACGTCGATACTATCAATGATCTGGTCGATAGTATCGAGAAGTCAACATATTGATCTCAGTTTTAAAGGATAGCATCGACACCCCATCGATGGTATCGATGCCGTCAAATAAGAGCTAGATACAGAATCGTCACTATCAAATGGTTGCAATCTTTTGGCGGTCGTAAGTTGTACCTATACCTAAAGAAAGATGGCCCAGACGGGGATATCACATTCTATTCCACCGCACGAGTCCTATAGGAGAGGAAAGTGAAGAATAGAGCCCAGAGCTATGCCCCAAATGATTACAGAGCTGTTGATGGACGATTCTACTACCGAAAGGTTATAGAACATGCATCTCGCATTGAGGACCATCCGAATCTTATCCGTTTCAGGGGTTACATCATATTCTCATTCGTTTCCCCATGTTTTCCTCTTCCTTCTCCATGTGTTTCGTTGAGATGAACATGCAGGGCTAATCCCCATTGTCCTTTGGACCGGGATAGCCCAGGGAATCGCTGTATGATAATTTTCCATTGATTATCATAATTTGTCTCAATACTCCCTGATATTTATCATGTTTCTATCACAATTTGCTATGCTTGATCACCATAGTTGATTTCTAATACTGTTAATTGCTCTTGACAGAGGATTAGTGGTTGAAAAGGCACGATTAACACATTAACCAATAAATTCCTTAGACAAGGTAATGTACGGTTAATGGTGGATTCCCAGAGAATTTATTAAAGCACTTAGATCTAGGGTATAAGTTACTATTGGCATGGAACTGACCTAGAACTAGGTAGTAAATTGTATTGCGGAAGCAAGCAATTTTAACTACAAGCCATAATCAGGGATAAGTCACGAATTATGTTAGTTGTCTAGAATTGCATGCAGCGAGACCTCATAGTGAAACTGTAACCCTATGGATTCCCATTCCATTTGATTAAACTAAACATTTAATCATTACTCACTTTTGTTTTCTCTTTGTTTTATTTTTATTTTGTTTCAAAACCAACAATCAACTTTTCCAAATGGTCTAGCTGGTCTCTACCAGTTAGTAGTAGTCTACTAAAATTTATGTTTCCCTGAGTTTGACTTGGGCCTCACAAGGCCTATATTACTTCGATACGTTGAATTGCGTTTAACACACCGCTCAAGCGTGTCAAGTGATGTAGATGGGATTTGTCCCTCCTATAGGAGTTTAATATCCAAGGCCTCTTGATAAGCGAGATTGAAAATGTACGAACATATTGATGTGGTTCAATATGTGATATGTGAACTCATATGCATCTCAGATAGTCTATTCTAGTTCAATGAACACAGATTGAATGTTGAGAGGATGATGATTGCATGCCTCAAGTTCAATATGGATATCAGAGACAAAGGAACTATATGATCATTGTAACACTAATCATAGATTATAGGTTGAAGTTGTTATCTAACTTTCCAAATTACTTGGATAGATATGATGTGTGACTAAGCACCACTCTTTTCTTATGATTTCATAATTGGTTATGGACATTCACTGCCAATGTAATTTTGGACCTATATGCTCACACACATAGGATAAACTTTGATTAAAGGAGTATATTCATGAGTGATGGATAATTTGATTACTAAAGGTGTTTAGGTATTCAATTAAATAGTAGATCAACTGACTAGACTCAAAATCAAAAAGTTCAAGTGTTGGATGGATTGTTTGGAGTGTCAGGTTGATTAGAAATTGAATTAGTTGAGTTCTTCCCAAACTGAGGCACGAGACGATCAACTCGCATGAGTGGGATGACCGGTTTGTGGTAGTGATATGAATGGCTTGACTTATCGAGATGACCAATTTTTGGTCATGAGACAACTAGATCAGTTGAGTGAAATGCCTCGTTCGTGGGGAAATTCAATTGTCTCAAGGATTAGTGATGATGTCATGTTGTGCATAAATTGGAGTCAAATTGACAATCTGATTCTGAACAAGAAACTGCATGAGATGACCGTCTCTCTATGCGAGGCGACCATATCACTCACCAGATGACCATTTTGTAGTGCGAGATGATCGTCTTGTAGTTTCTAGAAAATTCATGATTCTGGACCCTTCTACTCCCACACCGATTGGGAACCCTAACCCTGGCCTCTACTATAAATAGAGGGGTACTGGGTACTTCCCAACACACAGAATTGAGAATCAGTTGCTCTGACAATTGTTGCCATCTCTAGTTGTGATAACCAATAGAGAGCCTAAACAAGTCCTACCCGTTAAAGGGAGGGATAGCAAGGGAGAGAACAACTGAGGATTAGTTGTGTGAGAGCTTGTCCGTGACTAGTACGCTGACAGAAGGGGACAACTCCTTCACGTTGGTTCTGGTAGTGCAATGCGGAGTTCCCGGTGGTCCGCGTGGACTACTCTAGAGGCGGGAGGCCGTCGTTTGCTTCTAGGAGGACATCATCGTCCAACAGTCTATGGTGAGACTACATGAGCCACTGTAGATGTTGTTCAAGTCTGTTGTGTGTGGTTAAGACCAGGAGATGACAGCCACCATCCAAGAGAAACTAGAAGATAGTTGGATATCTACAACTGCAAGGGTAATGTCTTTGGACTTTTTATAGGACCAGGTATAACCTTGTAACCTTTCCTCCCTAGATACACTGTTGTTTATGCAATCTTACTATTCTTGGGAAATAGGAAACTAAATTTTTGTTTCCACTACCTATATCTGCCCCTGATTTCCCTACACATGTTTCTCTATTAAGATGAATGGTCATACTTTCAGATTTTTACAGCCTATAGGATCCTTTGGTAGGGAGATCACCTCTCAGCATTCCTATTCATACTTGCAAAAGAAGTACTAGGTAGGAAAATAACAAGAGCCACCGATTAGGACTAATCAATTGATACATCACCAATGGCGGTATATCACCTTCATATCTTATGTTTTTTGATGACCTCATCTTCTTTGTTTACGTAGGGGGCACTCAACTACTAGATTATGGAAAATCCTAGGAAAATACTAAGAAGCATTTGTGTAAATGATAAACAAGAGGAAATCCTCTATCATGCTAGGATCCAAATTGAATGATAGACTTAGTGATATCTCTATAAAGGGTGGCATCGAGTGTACCCTAGAACCGATTACATCCTTGAAGTCCCACACATCCAAGGAAGGGTGCCGATTAGATACTTTGAAGTAGAGTGGTGGAGAAAATTATGAATGGGATGTCTTTTAGGGCTGGGAATCTCTTGTCCTTCCTAGGGAGATTAACATTGATTAAATTGGTCATATCATGAATACCTTTACACACCCTAGGAGCTTGTGCGATATAGTATCGACCATTCATAGAATTTAGATGAAAATGGAAAATTTTTGACATGAAGCAAGAGACAGTATGGGAAAGAGACATTGAATCAGTTGGGATAAAATAACCAACCACATTAATGAAGGGGGCCCAGGAATACCAAAAACGAGACTTAGTTTTAAAAGCTTTCTCATGAAAGTAGATGGGGGTGTGCTAAAGAGTGAATACCTTTGGGCTTGGTTTTATAGAGACAAATACAAAAGAGTGGTATATGACTATGACCTAGCCATCCTTGGTTCATTAAGAAGGGAGGTCAACACCTCCACCTAACGGAAGAGGGTCTGTGATTCTTTCCCCATAGTCATGTGTAACACCAAATGAGAGACAAGTTAGGGTGAGATACCTTGTTTGAGAATAAAATGGGAAACACCAACAACATGAAAACATGGAAGGTAGACCAATTAGAGATTGAACCTAACCTTAGGCTCCAAGAAACTACATTTAGATGGATCCTAGGATAACTCTATTCTTAATAACCTCATCTCTTATAAGGGTATAACGTGTCTCATAAAGGAGGTTAAGATGATACTAGGTTCGCTGGAACCCCCTATTTGGACCCCTAAATAAGATGGAATGTTTTCTATCACCTCAATAGGAAAAACACTTAGAGAGACACTAGCAAAGTTAGGAGCACCATAGGATGTAAATAGGTTTGGAAACCACTTGTACCCATTAAAAATAAATACTTTTAGGTGGAAGCTAATTCAAGGTGCAATTCCAATAGACATAGTATTAGGAATTGCAATATCCAACTAGCATCTAGGTGTGAATATTTCAAGGAGGGAGACATTGAGACCATTAATCATCTATTCATTCAGTGAGATAGTGAGACCAATGTGGGCCAAGTCTAATAACCTTATTGGAAGTTAACTCATTTGTTGGCAAACAACCTATCATCACTACCTTGAACATGATTTGGAGTATGGCCTTAGAACATACATGGCTCAGATTCATTAGTGTTTCACTTCCTCTAGTCATTTTTGGTGCAATTGGGTAGAGAAGTGTTCAAATGGATACAAAGAGACAGGGATGTTTGAGGAAAGAATACGGAAAATGATTTGTTTCGTATGTAGACTGATCTGTAAAGGTAATTTTTTGAAGGAGATTGGGGCCCTTAGAGGGTTGGCCCTCAAATAGGTAGAAGTTGGGCTCTCACAAGAAATACATATTATGAGTTTTACATATCATGATTTAGCTGGACCCCTTCCAATCCACCCTTAGTAAAACTGAATATTGGAGGGGTCAATTGGAGATTACAAGTTCTCCCACTCAGAGGATGAGCATATGGGGGAGCTATTAGAGATCCCCTAGGCAACATCTTTGTTTTCTTGGGACCATCCCCGACGCTTGACTCTCTAGGTACCTATATTTTGGATTAAGAGATAGGCATGGATTATGTATATGCAGATTGAATGTGACCATCAAAACTTGGTGTGGGTGCTGGGAGGGGACCACAGTATCCCATGGAGATACAAACAAAGGTTAATCAAAGAAAAATTTCTTCTTCAAGAATGATGATGTCTTACCACTCTATACATAAGGAGGCCAACAAATTCGACCACAATTTGGCAGAATATGGTTCTTTGTCCTATTCAGAATGCCACCCTTTGTCATAGGAGCCTACCAATTTGAGGGGGTAGGGCTAGCTTACTTAAGGAGAGTGTGATATAGATATAAGAACCATATTATCTAGTTAGATCTTAGAACCAACTCTAAGACACCTTTTATAGATATATACACATACATCATGGAGTTTTCACTTTTTTGGAGGTAGTTTTGTAAGTTTTTTTTGGTGATGACTTTTGGGTTTTGGTAGAGTTCCATCTTTAAGTTTTTTCATAGGTCATAGGTCAGTCTGGAGTTACATTGTGCACTGACCTAATTTTGTGATTAAGGATGCACTGTATGTATCTTCTTTTTAATCTTTGCCCAAGGGAGATTTGGATAAATGGAAATCCCCCAATTTTATAAAAAATTCCTAATGGCAAATTAAACAACAATAAGCATAAAATTCGAGTTCACATGATCAATGGATGGGAGCTACTCTCCCATGCTCAAGAAAAGAGCTCTACTCATCCATAGTGAAGACATGATAGTAATTTCAGAGTTTTGTATGCTTAAGAGAAGGAAAAAGCTAGAGGAACCACAAATGCAGGCTAAGAGGAGAGAACTCCAGCTGGAGGATGAAATTTGGCCCCTTAGAAAGCTCCAACTCAGATCAACTTCCCTCCCAGAAAGCTAAAATGACAAGAGTAACTCTACTGCACCTCTGGAGAAGAAAACATAGAAGAAATGAAGTAAAAATGGGGGTTCTATTCCAAGAAACCACCTTCTTCTACCCCAAAATCGCCTTTCTCTACTCTAGAACTTCTCATGGGAGTAAAACACTTCAAAATGACCCAGCATAACCACCTCATGGGCTCCCATTTGCTTTTAAAACGAAAGGTAGTCATTTTCATTTTTGTAGAAACTAATAATGACACGACATGTCATGTCATTTGTGCTTGCTCAGTGTTGTCGCTGCATTGAGGTACATGGCGTGTTGGAATTAGACATGTTCTTTTCTATCTTTAGGGAGTGAATCAAATGAAGGGCACACATCTTGTTTGAATAAACACACACCGTGTGCTTTGGCAAAAAGGTGCAGACGGTCTTCATGTATTAGGAACACATCGTGTCTGATGAAGGACACATTGTGTCACCTCTTTCTATGATCTAGACTAGATGCTGTTGGAGAATCACATACCGTGTGTTTAATAACACACGTCGTGTTCTTTGTCCTGTGAGACTTCTTGTAAGTGAACACGTCATGTTCTTAATAGAACACACCATGTCTTTTACCGTTTCTTCAAGAATTTGCTTTGGGCCAGTTGCAAAACTTGGAGAAGTCCCGTTGAGGTTGGATCTGAGTTAGTGATGAGCGTTAAATGTGGGTCCAAGAATGGAATCATGTCTAGGTTATCCGACTTTAGAAATTTATAATACCCGAATGTTTAAGACACCTGAAACTAGCATAGGGTCGAACACATGGATAGGAAGAACGGCGCTTTCAAACTTGAGTTTCACTTGTCTAAGCACATAAAAAGGGGGTGCAAGAAAAGGGGTTGTTGTAACATGAACTAAACATAAGGAAACAAACAAAGAACCTATCTCCAAAAGGAGTTACAAGAAAGATTTAAGTTTTGGGGTTTAGAGATTTTATATGTGTTTTAAATAACAGAATCTGAGGAGATAAAACTGTCGTTGAGGTAAAGCATGAAGGAAGAAAACTTAGGCATAACAAGTAGCAATGGAAAACATCCTACAACCTCTCCTCTCAAAGCGGGTACCTCTAACTATGCACCATTTCCTTCTCTCAAGGGAAGTGGTCGTAGATTAGAGTGGTAAGGTAAACCAAAGCAGCCCTGATCCTAGGTACTCTCGTACACCCGGATTAGACCAAACTCTAGAGTTGTGACAACCCCCTCTCAAGGTTGTCGAATTGGAAAACACGATTCGATAGCTAGTCAAAAGCGTGATCCAAAAGAAGAAACTAGAGTTCAGATACTATAAAGAAATCATCCAACAAAAAAGAACCAGACACAGAACAACAAGAGATAAACTCCATAGATTCCAATAAGCTTAAGGAGAGTAAAAAGGTTTAGTTACAATGCATAGGGAAATGAAAGTAAAATGCAGTAAAAAGGGAAAGATAAGCATCAGTCTCTTTGATTTAGGAGGTTGATATACAGTAGCAGACCCCTAAGGGACTTCTAACCCGACACCGGGCAGGAGATTTTCCCCATACACCCGTGTTGGGCAGCCAACCCTCTTGGGCGATAGGCGTGATGGCCAGGGCGTATCAGGTAGAACTCCTTACCCGATACGACAGTGTCGAGCTGCCAGCCCTTTCAAGTGACATGCCGTAACGATCAGTCCATATCGGGTACGATATCATTTCGGGTTAGGAATCACTTAAGTTCTTAGGTTCCTTGTATCGGGCATATGGGGCGAGTCGTCTCGGGTTGAGGCCCATCTAGGGACCCGACAAGGGTGGCCTTCCTGGTCATATCGTGCTGCTGTGGCTACCGAGACAGGTTCTAAGTGAACTCCTCCCGCCCCTCTCAGGTTGTGGGTGTTCTCACCTAGTTTTGCCAAGCACGCCTTGGAGCATGACACACTAGCTCCTGATGTCTTTCCAGAGTTAGCTCTCGTGGGATTCCAACCCGTCCCATCAGAGTCCTATAGCTGCTATTTATAGGCAACAATTGGTAGAGATTGCGGTTCTCGTGGGGCCACGTGTCCTTTATCGGCTTCGTTCACGTGGCTTCAGGGGAGGACCAACACATCTATCGCCCGACACGGCTTGCGGCGTGTGTCGAGTTGTGAGCAAATCGCTTGACCATGTAAGGTAATGACCTTAGCGGGCAACTGCTCTGATGAGTGGCTTCATCACGCGATATAATCTATCAGGGTGAGTCATGCTGGGAAAAGCTCCCTGTCGGGTAGATGGCGTATCGCTCGTCAGGGCCCCTCGTGTGACACGCCTGTGTCGGGTTGCTACTGTGACGGGCAACGACTGTGACGGGTAAGTGGGCATATCGTGAGTCCAGTAAAGGGCCGATTCAGGTGCTCATTGTAAGTGGGCTGGGATGGGCCTTTTTGTTGACTTTGGGTGGAAAAAACGAGGGAAAACTCTACAAAAGATGGGAAAAGAGTTAGGAGCACATTGTGGGTTATTCTCATGCAAAAATAGGATAAAATGGAGAGGAAAATAGTTTAGAAGGCAGGTTTGACAATGAAATATGAGCCATAAATAGCCATAAAATGGGTGTTATCAACTCCCCCAAACTTAGCATTTTGATTGTCCTCAATCAATCTGAACTTATTTTAAAATTTTGTTTTGCGATACTTCTTCGTAACCCGACATAGTTTTTAGACAAGGGGTTTGAGCGAGTTTTTGAGACGTCCTTGAGGAGAAATACGTCTGGCTATGAACAACAAACTTTATTTTTTCTGCCTTATTTAAGCAAAATTTTTGTCTTCAACTTCGACGAGACTTTGGTGCATGATTTCAAAGTTAACTTTCACACCAAACAGCTTTTGGGGGTAAGAAGTTGGGTTTTTGGGTAGGTTTAAGGCTTTTGGGTTTTTCTTGTTTCCCATCAGTCCATCCATGTATGGGTCCATTAACGGGCAAGTGGTCCCTGCAGTCCAAGCCAGTTGGCTTTAGATAAGTGATTTCACATCCTACGTACCACTGCCCAGAATTTACCATGCCTAAAGATGGATACTTTTGGAATGACAAGTGTGTGTGTGTGTGTTTTTTTTGCTTTTTTTGCATTTGGCACAACTCTCATATTTTTATTCACTCTCATAAGGCTTTTCTCTCTTTTTGGATTTTTTATGGGCAGGGAAACAAAAGAGAGTTCGCTGTTTGGGCAGCTTTTTCCTTCACATACGCATCTCTTAGTTGTTGCGAGAGTATTTTTCAAAATTGGCATAGAAAAGTTATAGTATTTGTCGTTTGGGACTGCATTTTCAAAAAGAATATAACAAAAACTTGCACCTCCTTCAACACAGAGAAAACAAGCTGGGAGAAGTTGTATCAGGTTTTTACTATAAAGTGTCTTTGTACAATTATAGAGAGGCAAGGAGTTGTATATGCACTATTTTGTATCACACATGTATATATATGTACAAAGGATATGTAAAAAACAAAAAGACGAGAAGGGGAATACATTTTTAGGTACCTCCCTCGCTGATATAGTACCCCCCCCAAACTTACCTTACACTCTGTCCCCATAGTTGTGAGATAAGTAGGAAACGGTAGGCGTAAGTCAGCGAGGGTTTTAGCTGGTGCCTGCGCCTTCGTCAGATAGAATCCCCAACACATACTCTCCACATTTGTTGTGATAGTCGATGTGATGGAGCTTGTCAGGCGTTTGTTGTAGCATCACCGAGCTAGAGATCCATTCTAGCATGTAGATGCCATAGTCATTTGATTGTGGAGTTTGTTGTGGACTGCTGTGGCAGAATTGAAGCTCGTGCCATTTGTTCACCATGTTCTCCAGGAACGGCTAGATCAACATTGCCACCTTGATATAGTATTTCCTTGCTAAGCACTCGAGGGGTGTCAATGGAGTTGATGTACACTACAACAAATGATCTTTGTTGCTGTCGGAGATGTTGTAGAAGATTGCTGCTCGCGGACGAGTGTACACCATCAGGAGCGTCCAATGGTTGTAATGCAACATTGAAAGGAATATGATATGCGACATGCTGTGTTGTATCTCATCTAAAAATAGTTGTTTCTCTCCTGATTAATCAGCTAGGTAGATATCGTTGAACACCATTAGGTGGGCGATGTTGGCGTGTTCAAACTTCTTATGTAGAATCTGGATGTAGGCTGACGCCACCGACAACGCTAGACATCCTCCTGCCTTTACTAAGTCCCTAAGGTCATCAACAGAGACTATGATGTTGCCTGTCTCGTACATGACGTCTGTGGGGGTAGAATCAGCTAGCCTGAGGAGAACTTCATTGACCTGCTCCTGCGATAGGGTTACGCATGCGGAGCGGTCAAAGTTGTTGATTAATTCTTCAGATATAGTAGGAAAAGTAGAGCCTTCCTTGGTGAGTATTTCTCGCAGAACGTCCATCTGTTTGCCTGCCCTGTAGACGTCCGTGGCCATCTTGGCTTCTTCTCCTTGGGGGCTGCTGGGTTTGGATGATTCAGTTTCTTGGTCACTCTCCATCAGCTTCTCTGGTACGCCTGTGTCTAGGAAATATCATCTATCCTTGATCAGAAGTAGTGCATATGTGCTTGTGAGCTGATAGAAATTCTGGCCTTGGAGGTTCCTTATATATCCAAAGGTGTGGAGCAACTCCATGGCGCGTAGGACTTTGAAGGTGTTGTTTTCGCTTCCCACCTCTTCTTGAATGGGGAAGTCTCTGAGGGAGAAGAAGTTCCAAATGCCACTGTGGTGTTGGACTCCGTGCTTTATGGCGCAGAGAAGACGCAGCGGGAGATGCTTGTCTTCTGGGCGTACAAATATGTGTCCTGAGCGTGGGACCTCTTCAGTGCAACAACTGAGGAGCTGGATGTCATGGCTACGGAGGTCTACCACGCATAGGAACCAATTTCTTCTATGCTTGTAGGGGGCCAACACCAGGTTTGGGTTGTGTTCTATGATGTATTGTAGCATGTTGGCCACCTGGATGGAGTCGTACAACCCTTTCATTAATCTTCTTGCCAAGGCCAGGGTGACGTTGTAAATTGGCTGCCGGCCTGTCCTGGTGCCTAAATTCTCTATTATAGAACCTTCCAGGACCCGGAAGAGGATCTTCCCTACTACGAATGAGGAGCGGAACATGCTTTTTAGCACTTCCCATCATACAGAGAAGTAATCGTCGCTCCAGACAACATCCTCCCCATCTGCCTACGACCTCAGGACCATGTTCAGAAGCTTCTGGTCTCTGATCGTTAGGTAGTCGATGGATCATCAGTCGAAATTGTCAATCTCGAAGGAGGAGAACTCCAACAACACAGAGAACACATCTGCTGTCGAACTCCTTGCTCGGGTTGGGGGTGTTCTCACCTAGTATCGCCCAACACGCCTTGGAGCACGACACACTAGCTCCTAATGTCTTTCTGGGGTTAGCTCTCATGGGATTCCAACCCATCCCATTGGAGTCCTGTCGCTGCTATTTATAGGTAGTAGTTGGTAGAGGTTGTGGTTCTCATGGGACCACGTGTCCTTTATCAGCTTTGCTCACGTGGCTTCAGGGGAGGACCGACTCGTCTGTCGCCCAACACGACTTGCGGTGCATGTCAAGTTGTGAGCAAATCGCTTGACCGTGTTAGGTAATGACCCTAGCGGGAAGCTGCTACGATGAGTGGCTTCATCACGTGATAGACTCTATCGGGGTGAGTCGTGGCGGGCAAAGCTCCCTGTCGGGTAGATGTCGTATTGCTCATCAGGGCCACTCGCGCAACACACCCGTGTCGGGTTGCTACTGTGACGGGCAGCGACCGTGACAGGTAAGTGGGCATGTCATGCGACCAGTAAAGGGTCGGTTCAGGTGCTCGTTGTAAGTGGGTCGAGACGGGCCTTTTTGCTGACTTTGGGTGGAAAAATGAGGGAAAACTCTGCAAAAGATGGGAAAAGAGTTAGGAGCAAAGTGTGGGTTATTCTTATGCAAAAATAGGATAAAACAGAGAGGAAAACAGTTTAGAAGGCAGGTTTGACAATGAAATATGAGCCATAAATAGCCATAAAATGGGTGTTATCAGTTCGGTTATCTCCAATTTGACCTTTTTAATACATATATGCAATCAACATCATGTGATAAACAAAGAAACTAAAAAGTGTGACAAAATGAATATAAATAGAGGCTAAATTGGGATAGAATGAGCTGAAACTGTGTGTGAAGAAGTGTAAAAAGTCGATATAAAACACACACAAGAAATCCCCCTAAGCTTGAACTGTTGCTTGTCCTCAAGAAAAAGAACATAGAAACGTACATGAAAGAATTTTCAAGCTCATGTATAGATTAATTGAAATAAAGATATGCAATATTCAGCCAATAATGATCAATGGTTTATACTCATGGCATCAACTCAACTTAAACATCAATGAAAAATATTCTTAAGTTCAACAAGGGTGGTTTCAATTTGATGAATCAATCAACTCAAAAGCATTAAATAGAATTTGGATAACCAAGCCAAACAACTAGTGGATGCACAACACTATTTCTCAACTATTTAGGATGCAAATGATGAAGTCTTAGCTAACATTAACATAATTAGTTGCACTCTCCTCTTTTCTCAAAAATGATATGACAATGGATTATGGGTTCCAGCACTCAGCTGCTAATGTAGGCTTATGCTCACGTGGAGTGTCGGTTGGGGTATTTTACCCTCTTTTAAAGACATACCACCTAACCATCGTGGCCAGATCAGACTTACACTAGGCTAGCATGATATGTGGGTGAATAAGCCATCTTTTATGGGGTAAGAAGGTGAAATGGGATAAAAGATTTTTCATATTTTCCACAAAATGGGAGAGTCAACTAAATCACAACATTAGCTAGATTTCATCCATTTGTTTTGAAAAAATTTCACTAAAAGAAAGGTTGAAAAATGCACTAAGAGCTTGGAAAAGGTATCTCGTATTCCAAATGATGTTGTGATGTTAATTTACTCACAAAAATGAAACCATTACATGTTTTAGACAATCAATGATGAAAAAGGTGAGTGTTCAAGCTATAAGTATAAACCAGAAATAAATGCATGTTGAAGGCTAAAGGATTTCAACTAATCTATGCATGCTCTTTAGCATTCTTTCAATGATAGATTAAGGTGCAGAAGGACAAGATGGTTCAAACTTGGCAGCAAAATCAATTCATTACATCTGTTGGTATATATGCCCATAGAGCCATCCCAAGCGATTGCATGGAGTCGGATATTAATTAATCAACTAATGTGATTATTTGGTTAAATAATGAATTCTAGAATATTCTAATTAATCCACAAGCGTTTTATATAACGCAATGTTTCTATTTACCGTTGGGTTTAGGAAACCCTACTTCCCTTTGTCTCCTATTTAAAGGAGCATGATGGCCGGTATCTATATAAGATATTCAGAGAGGCTTTTCAGTTTACGCTCACGTACGTAAACCCTAGCCATCACCATCCCCGGGAGAAAAAGGAGAGCACCGTGATGCTAGCACACCAATGCACAAAGATGACTCCTTCCTCCAGCTTGGGAAGTGTGACATGGAGTTCCAGTCCATCCGTGTGGATGAAGTAGAGACGCAGACACTGAGACACCTATGTTCAAAGGACGTCTACGACCATCCATACATGCTACGAGCAGCGTACATCACCACACAAAGGTGAAAAACCACTAGAGGGGGGTGAATAGGGTTTTAAAATTAATTTAACAATTATTCAAACAACCACAAATGAAAGAGTAAGGAGATAGGGGATTTAGAGTGGTTCCTACCTTAGCCAATACTAAGGCAGTCAGTCCACTACCCGGTTGCTTACCCAACCGGGATTTTGAAAGTATTAATTTTATTACCTTCACAAGGAATTACACAAAGTACAATACTTTCTTACACACCTTTGAATAGCCTTCACTTTGAAGTAGATGCACCAACTCGAGGTAGCCTTCTTGAAGTAACTCCAAGCTCCCCCTTGAAGTAGCCTTCCTCTTAGAAGTAACCTCCCGTTGCACCAGCCTTCTTGAAGTAGTTCAAAGTCTCATTCTTCACCAAGAAGATCACAACCCTCTCCAGTCCGCAACCTCCAACCTAGGAGTAGCAAGGAGAGTACAAGCAATGAAAGTGAACAAGAAAGGAAAATGGAAATTACAACTTATCCTTTGAAGCACAAGGCTTGATTTGCCTATATCAAGCGTGTAGTTCTCCTAACCAATGTATATGGAAGTGTGATTGCTGTGGATAGGAGATACTAGCCTATATGACACGAATTTGGAGCAAGGTGAAGAATAGCCAATTGCAAGTATTGCTCAATTGCTCAAAAATAGGTTGCCAATGCAAGAGTATGCTCAAAGATTGCTCAAGTGTAGAATTAGTGAGTTTAGGTGTCCTAAGGCATGTCCTATTTATAGGAATGACCTACAAGTGCTTAAGGACGTTCTAGACACTTTCTAGAGGTTTCTAAGTGCTTAACTAGCCGTTAGGTATAAGTTAGTTGCATTAGAAACGACTAGTTAATTAATTCTGCAGTTGCTGTCAGAGTCCATCTCGATCGAGAAATTGTCGACCGAGATACCTACTCGGTCGAGGTTTTGTCGACCGACAAGCTCTCTGGATCAAGTGTTTGCAACGTTCATCTCCAACTGCCAACTACCTTGTCAGCTGTGTCTAACGGCTACCTGGGTCTTTCTCGGTCGAGGAGTTTGTCGACCGAGAGTGTCTCGGTCGAGGATTTTGTCGACCGAGATTGACCCTGTTTCAATGTTTCAAATAAAGACATTAAGTGTGTGTATGAGTGTGCATATATGACACTATTGAAGGGGATGACCTATCTAAGTTTGGTGTTTAGTTAGGGAAGATCTAACACTTGATTTACATGAAGTCTAAGTACTTGTACATTATATACTTGTACAAGTTTTACAATTGATTACATTCATGAAATTAAAACAATTTAGCATATAGATCTTCCATGATATTTGTCATCCACCTTATTCCTGCAACACTCAAGTAGCATGTTAGATCGCAAGAATGAAATGTTTGTCATTATCAAAACAAAGGGTTTTACTGATGTCCATTTAGCCAACAATCTCCCCCTTTTTGAAGATGACAAACATTTCTAAAATATAAATTAAGGAAATATAAAACATGTGAGTTTCATACCTGAAGATTACCTTTGTGAATTTCTTCTCTTGTTTATAAAAATGTGTGCTTATTATTCCCTATGAATTATAGAACATGAAATCCAATTCTTGAGGGAATATAGCAACTTTCAATTGTAAAGCCAAGAGTTTATGAAACTCATTGATTGAGTTTTTCACAATTACTAAGTTTTAAGATTTATTGTTATTTCTCCCCCTTTGTCATTTCAAAAAGACATCCGTTACAAACAAGAAAAACTCCCCTTTAATTAGATGTCCCATCAAATCTAATGAAAAAGATGTCCATTTAAAAGCCAAAAATGATGCAAATAAGAACATTTTTAAGAAGCACAAATATCGAACAAAACATCTTCTAAAGGAGTGATAAGCAGTTGCTTCCTTATTTTGTTGAATTGGTCTAGTGGAAGAGGTTTTGTAAAAATATCAGCCAATTGATCTTCCGTATCAACATGATGAAGGGAAACATGATTCTTAGAGATATGATCCCTTAAAAAGTGATGACGGATTTCAATATGTTTAGCTCGGCTGTGTAAAATAGGATTGTGTGCTAAGTTTATAGCACTTGTGTTGTCACAAAAGATAGGCGTAGATGAAAGAGTAAAACCATAATCGTTTAACACTTGTTGCATATAAAGCACTTGAGCACAACAAGATCATGCTGCCATATATTCAGCTTCAGTTGTAGAGAGAGCAACCATGTTTTGTTTCTTGCTAAACCAAGATACTAAAGCTCTTCCTAACAAGAAACAACCACCACTAGTGCTCTTGCGGTCAAGTCGACAACCAGCATAATCATCATCAGTATAAGCTTCAAAATCCAAGGATTGTCCTTTTGGGTACCATAGGCCAAAACATGTGGTGCCGGCTAAATATCAAAGAATCCGTTTAACAGCTTGAAAATGAGAGTGCATGGGTTGGGATTGAAATCGAGCACAAAGACCAACGGAAAACATGATGTCCGGTCTAGAAGCGGTTAAGTAAAGCAAACTACCAATCATGACTCTATATGAGGAATCATCAATAGGTTCCCCATTTTCATCCTTATCAATTTTAATAGAGGTAGCCATAGGAGTAGTAGCATGTTTGCACTGATCCATCCCAAAACGTTTTAAGAGTTCTTTAGTATACTTTTCTTGGCTTATAAAAATCCCGACAGGCGTTTGTTTAATTTGAAAACCAAGAAAGAAAGTTAGTTCACCCATGAGGCTCATTTCAAATTCTTTTTGCATAACGTCACTGAATTGTGTGCACAATGATTCATTTGAAGCTCCAAAAATAATATCATCAACATATATTTGAACAACTAGAAAATCAGATGTATATGTTTTGAAAAATAAAGTAGAATATGAATTTCCAATAGAAAAACCATTATCAAAAAGATATGTCTTGAGCCTTTCATACCAGTTCCTAGGTGATTGTTTTAAGCCATAAATTGCTTTCTTAAGTTTATAAACATAGTCACCTTTTTCCGGTATTTCAAAACCAGGTGGTTGGGAAACATACACTTCTTCTTGAATGATTCCGTTTAGAAATGCACTTTTTACATCCATTTGGTAGAGTTTGATGTTTTTATGTGCAGCAATAGCTAGTAACATTCTAATAGCTTCAAGTCTTGCTACTGGTGCATACGTTTCATCAAAGTCTATTCCCTCTTGTTGATTATATCCTTGTGCTACTAACCTAGCTTTATTCCTTATTACTTCCCCTGCCTCATTTAGCTTATTCCTAAAAACCCATTTAGTTCCAATGATAGTTTTATCTTGTGGTTTAGGAACTAAATCCCATACATCATTTTTAGTGAATTGATTTAATTCTTCTTGTATTGCTATTATCCAATAGTCATCTTTAAGAGCTTCAGATACCTTCTTAGGTTCAATAATAGAAACAAAGGCCATGTTAGCAACATCTTTAAAAGAAGAACGAGTTTTGACTTTATCGTTGGGATTTCCAATAATTAATTCTTGAGGATGATCCTTAATGAGTCTAGGTATAGGTTGTGTTTCAGCTTTGTCATTGCTTGTAGTATTTTTCTCACTATCATTGGGTATGGATAAGTTTTTGAATTGATGAGTGAGATCAACTATTTCAGGATTTTCTGATTTTGGTTCTTCATAAAAAGAAATATGAATAGATTCCTCAACTTTTCTAGAAATAGTGTTGTAGACTCTAAATGCCTTGCTAGAGGTAGAATATCCCAAAAAGAATGCTTTATGTGATTTAGAATCAAACTTATCTCTATCCTCTTTTGTGTTTAAGATATAGCATGTGGATCCAAAGGTATGAAAATAGTCAACTCTAGGTTTCTTAGTATGTATTATTTCATATGGTGTTTTCTTCAAATAGGAGTGAACAATTACTCTATTTAACACATAGAATGCGGTGTTTACAACTTCAGCCCAAAAAGTTTTAGGCGTGTTATGTTCGAGCATCATAGTCCTAGCCATTTCTTGTAGTGATCGATTTTTCCTTTCAACTATACCATTTTGTTGTGGAGTGCGTGGAGCAGAAAAGTTGTGAGTGTATCCTTGAGATGTGCAAAATTCTTCAAATAAATGATTCTCAAATTCTCCTCCATGATCACTTCTAATGGTACATATTTTGTTTTGGAATAGATTTTCAATCTTTGAACAAAATTTTATAAAGACATGAATAGTATCATCTTTGGTTGCAAGAAAATGTACCCATGTATATCTACTATAATCATCAACAATAACAAAACAATATGTTTTGCCACCAATAGATTGTGTTCTCATAGGTCCAAATAAATCCATATGAATCAATTCTAAAGATCTACAGGTGATAAGTATATGTTTGGGTTTAAAAGAGGTTTTTGTTTGCTTACCCAAGGTACATGGTTCACAATGTTCAACTTGATCAAAAGATAAATTAGGCAAACCACGAACAAGATCATATTTAACTAACTTTTTGATGACATGTGAACTAGCATGTCCTAACTTTTTATGCCATAGTTGGAAAGTATTTTCATTTTCAAGTAAGCATTTTCCTACTACAGATTTCATAGAGTTAGGTCTAAGAAGATAAAGATTTCCAACTCGTTTTCCTTAATAAACAACATTTGTAGTGTTTTCTATTAACAACTTGCAGCAATTTTTGTTAAATAAAACATCATATCCACTATCACATAATTGACTAACACTTATTAAATTATGGTGCAAACCATCAACGAGTAAAACATTCTTTATTTCAAGGTTTGTACCAATGTTACATATTCCAACGATTTTACCTTTACCATTATCTCCAAAGGTGACTGTTCCACTCTTCTTTTCTTCAAAAGTTTGAAACGCATCCTTGTTTCCGGTCATGTGTTTGGAACATCCACTGTCAACCACCCAATCCTCTTGAGAGTCTTCCTCATCTTCTCTTGCCATTAGACATTCCACCTTTTCTTATCCACCTTCACTCTCACTTGACTCGTCCCAAGCAGCTTTATAAGCTTTTTCTCCCTTCTTTTTGTGTGAGCTTTTCTTTCCTTTCTTTGCTTTAGGACATTCATTTTTGAGATGTCCTTTCTTTCTACACTCAAAACACCTAGGAGGAGATGAAGAAGAACTAGAAATTTTGTTAGGTCTAAATCTTTTATATTTCTTACCATTGACAATCAAGGCTTCTTCTTCTTCTTCACTTGACTCATCACTTTCCGGTGTAATGATTTTTGAAGCTTTTAGAGCCACGTCCTTCTTTTTCCCTTGTTGTAGTTCACGTTCTCTTCTTTCTTCTTCTTCTAGGGTTGCTTCATGAGCTTCTAGGTTGCCAATGAGTTGTCCCATCCTCAGTCGGTTGAGGTCATTTGCTTCTTCAATGGTTGTTACCTTGGGCTTGTATTTTGGAGGAAGTGATCTAAGGATCTTTGACACCTGATCTTCCTCACTAATAACTTTACCTAAAGCATTCAAACCATTTACAATAGAAGAGAATTTTTCATACATATCACTAATAGATTCATTCGGATCCATACGGAACTGTTCAAGCTTTTATTTAAGCATTCCAATTTTAGAGTTCTTAACTTGAACAGTTCCTTCAAAAGTTATGGAAAGTCTATGCCAGATTTCATAGGCTGTTTCACAATTTGATATCCTATTAAATTCTCCTACTGAAATTGAACAATAGAGAATACTTACAGCCTTTGCATTCATTTGAGCCGACTTTACCGTATTGGTGTCCCAAGCTGCATATTCCGCTTGAGGTAGCTCATAGGGGGTTGACATCATCCTCCATAGATCCCAACTAATCCCTTGGAAATAAAATTGCATTCTTCTTTTCCAGTAGGTGTAGTTAGTTCCATCGAATGACGGAGGTCTAGCCACAAGTGTCCCTTCAAGGTTTAGATTGTTGAGCAACCCGTCACCCATTCTTCAAGACTTGGTTAGAGTTCCATGAAGCCCGCTCTGATACCAACTGAAAAACCACTAGAGGGGGGGGTGAATAGGGTTTTAAAATTAATTTAACAATTATTCAAACAACCACAAATGAAAGAGTAATAAGGAGACATGGGATTTAGAGTGGTTCCTACCTTAGCAAATACTAAGGCAGTCAGTCCACTACCCGATTGCTTACCCAACCGGGATTTTGAAAGTATTAATTTTATTACCTTCACAAGGAATTACACAAAATACAATACTTTCTTACACCCCTTTGAACAACCTTCACTTTGAAGTAGATGCACCAACTCGAGGTAGCCTTCTTGAAGTAACTCCAAGCTCCTCCTTGAAGTAGCCTTCCTCTTTGAAGTAACCTCCCGTTGCACCAGCCTTCTTTAAGTAGTTCAAAGTCTCCTTCTTCACCAAGAAGATCACAACCCTCTCCAGTCCGCAGCCTCCAACCTAGGAGTAGCAAGGAGAGTACAAGCAATGAAAGTGAACAAGAAAGGAAAATGGAAATTACAACTTATCCTTTGAAGCACAAGGCTTGATTTGCCTATATCAAGCGTATAGTTCTCCTAATCAATGTATATGGAAGTGTGATTGCTGTGGATAGGAGATACTAGCCTATAGGACACGAATTTGGAGCAAGGTGAAGAATAGCCAATTGCAAGTATTGCTCAATTGCTCCAAAAAAGGTTGCCAATGCAAGAGTATGCTCAAAGATTGCTCAAGTGTAGAATTAGTGAGTTTAGGTGTCCTAAGGCATGTCCTATTTATAGGAATGACCTACAAGTGCTTAAGGACGTTCTAGACACTTTCTAGAGGTTTCTAAGTGCTTAACTAGCCGTTAGGTATAAGTTAGTTGCATTAGCAACGGCTAGTTAATTAATTCTGCAGTTGCTGTCAGAGTCCATCTCGGTCGAGAAATTGTCGACCGAGATACGTACTCGGTCGAGGTTTTGTCGACCGACAGGCTCTCTGGATCAAGTGTTTGCAACGTTCATCTCCAACTGCCAACTACCTTGTCAGCTGTGTCTAACAGCTACCTGGGTCTTTCTCGGTCGAGGAGTTTGTCGACCGAGAGTGTCTCGATCGAGGATTTTGTCGACCGAGATTGACCCTGTTTCAATGTTTCAAATAAAGACATTAAGTGTGTGTATGAGTGTGCATATATGACACTATTGAAGGGGATGACCTATCTAAGTTTGGTGTTTAGTTAGGGAAGATCTAACGCTTGATTTACATGAAGTCTAAGTACTTGTACATTATATACTTGTACAAGTTTTACAATTGATTACATTCATGAAATGAAAACAATTTAGCATATAGATCTTCCATGATATTTGTCATCCACCTTATTCCTGCAACACTCAAGTAGCATGTTAGATCGCAAGAATGAAATGTTTGTCATTATCAAAACAAAGGGTTTTATTGATGTCCATTTAGCCAACAAAAGGAACACCACCGGATCTTCTTGCAATGCACATAACGAATAGGAGAGAAGTTTCGTCCATGTAGGCTAGTAGCGTTGCACACCGTCAAGCAGCTGGACTTTGTCGGACTTGCTCCGCGATAAGGTATATTCCGCAAACACTCTTTCTGAATACACTGTTGTCGACGAGATCTCTTTTGGGTTGTGTGGAATTTTGTTGCTTCCTTCGTGCATGTTTTCTCCACAAAACCCAACAACATCAAAATAGCCTCACATCATACATGATCTTGCCACAAAAGGAAAGAAAAACAAAGAACAACATGAAAGCAGAAAAGACATGACAACATGAATAACATGAAAAACAATAAAAGTAAACTACATTACCGTCTGGTTGCATCCCCTTAAGATTGAAATTTGTAGTGTCCTCACTGTGTCAATCAAACCTATGAAGGAAACAATTGGGTACTTGTCATGGGGTGGAGCATCAGTGGGATGGTCCAGGGCCCATGTAACCAGAGGGGAAGAACTGGCTGACGAGATCATCGTCATCTGGAATTTCAACCCGCATGGGCTGTGGAACAAACTCAAGCTACTGCGGTGGAGTAGGCTGGTGATGTTGTTGCATGGAGTAGTGGCCTTGAGAATGGTGCCAACTATCCATGTGATGGACCATATCATTCATAGTATAATATTGTTGACCCATCAATCCCATGCGGTTGTCTATGTTGTCAAACCACTGTTGCACATAGCCATATAGATGCCTGACATCAGGCATGGCCCATGAGTGTTCCTTCTATGTGCTTGTGGAGGGATGTGGTGGAGTAGTAGGGGTTGCCTCAGTATCATTAGTAGCTCTAGATGCATCAAATTCTTCTTCAGTGTTTAGAATGACTTTCTAGTTATCTTTGTTCTCCAATGTGATATGCTCAGGATCTAGAATGTCAATGTACTGATCTTTGTCAAAGAATTGCCAACATTTGTTATCACTGTTGGCAACCCTTGAGATGAATCTTGTAGAAAGTAAATACTAAATGTCTACCAGGTTTCTACCTAGTGCAACCTCGAGACCTGTCAGATCAACATCTAACTTTTGTGCTATCAAAGTGATCAAGCCTCCACACATTATGTGTCTAGATTCCCTCTTCTTCACTCTCTTAATGTCTAGGAAACATGTAAGGATATAATAAGTTGCATTGATCTGATAGTCATACATCATTCCCCACAAAAAGAAAAGATCTTATTTTCTGACGACCCCTTGAGTTTCTTTCTTAGCAAAGAATCATGTACTAAGAAGGCAGTGTATGTATCCGAAAATGGGGTTGTGAATAGCAGACGCCCTAGCTTTCTTGGCATCATGGTGTTCCTCATCTGATATCTCAAACTAGAATTCAATATTGTCACAAGCTGGTGGATAACTAATTGCCCCCTCATAGTGACAATCCAAAAACTTGCAGAAATGCCAGAAGATAAGCTTAAAACTACGATCCAAAAGGCAGAAATGGATAATACCATAAAGTGCCATCTTCTTCTGTGGGTCTTTCTCTGTAGTGAGCGTCGTCAAAAACTCATAAAATAAGCGGGGGTAGGTATTTGATACCGTGCGACATATATAGCTTATCCCCAAATCCTCCAGGAACATGAAGACCTCATCCTTGAAGCCGAGGGTGGTGAGAGTCTTCTTGCAAGCAAATCACGAAGGAAGCACCCTCTTTGCAATGAGAAACTGGTATGTCAGGTCTTCCTCAGGAGTAACCCAGAACTGGGTCATGGAGATGTATGATGGTGCGGAGGAGGAGCTAGCACCATGCTTGTAGTTGGATGTCTTCTTGATTGGCGTCATTGCTGAAACGTCGAAAGACACAACATGTCTTTTTGTGAACACGACGTGGCTTATTTCTATAGAACTCGCTGACCAGAAGAAAGACACGTCATGTTTGTCGAAAGACATGTCGTGTACCTGGGCGATTGTGGTGGCTCGAACACGAAGAACACATCCGATTTGCGGCTTTCACGGTGTGTCTCTAGTGTGGGAAAAGAAAGATACGATAGAACGGATGGAGCTTCTTGCTGCGATTTCACGCCCTAAAGGGCCGAATGGTGCCAAAAATGAAGATTTTTTCTTCTTGGAGCTTGAGAAAAGAAGAAGTACCAATTTTTATGGAGCCGTAGAAGAAGATCGGCGGAGAAGAGGGAGCTTCACGGCCTTGGTGCTGTCGATGGTGGCTTGGAGATGTGGCTTCTTGCTCCAAATTGCACACGGCTGGTCATCGACGGAGGAGGCTCGGACACGGTTGGAAACACGCCTGGAATGAAATGAGGAAGTGAGGAAGATGGCGGCTGGTTAGGGTTAAAACCCCCAATTCTCGTCAAAAGACACGACATGTTTCTTGATAGAACTTCCTTTGTGTGTTACAAGACGCGTCGTGTGCTATTACGCACACGCCGTGTTCAAATCCAGAAATTCAAATTGTGTCTTTTTCACTGATAATGACACGCTGTGTTCAAATAAAGTCACATAGTATTATTTTCCAGATAACTTATGCTCCCTGTTGCTGCTGAAGTACATGCCGTGTCTGAATGAAGACACATCATGTTCTTTTCTAGATCAAGTATTACTTTGGTCAGCTGGACAGTGACACAACATGTCTGTTTCTAACACGTCATGTGTTTTTGAGTTTCTACTCATTTTTTGCCTACTGTAAGAGGCGACACGCTGTGTCAAATAAAGATACATCGTGTCTCTTTGAGTTTCTGTAGAATTTAGCTTCTCACCAGCATTTGCAGTAGTATTGTAATGCAAGTATAAGTGTTTAAATTATTACATATACCCATGACACACTTATTTTTGGGAAATTTAAAGATTGTTCTTGACTCAAACTACTAAAATAAATTCTAATCTAATGTGGGGTCAACTCCCACAACTTCCTCCATTTAAAGTCTGGAGTAGGACTCTTTAGTCTTTTGATCAAGCATCTTGGAGGGAGCAAGTGGATCCCTTGTCAACTTCATCTCTTGTGATGTAAAGCTTGCATCATTGACCATTGACCTTGAAGGAGGATTGTTTCCCTTGTAGCTCCACAGTCCCATACGGAAAGATGCATAGGACCAAGAATGGTCCAGACCACTTGGATCTTAACTTTCCTAGAAATAAATTGAGTTAAGAATTGAAAAGCAAAACTTGGTCTCCTTCCTTGAAGTCTTTGATTTTGATTCTCTTATCATGCCATATATTTGTCTTCTCCTTGTAGATTTTGGCATTCTCATAAGCGTCCATTCACAGCTCCTCTAGATCTTGTAGTTGCAGTAGCCTCTTCTCTCCTGCTTTCTTAAGATCATAATTTAGCAACTTGATTTCCCATAATGCTTTGTGCTCCAATTCTATAGGTAAATGGCATGATTTTCCATAGACTAGCTTGAAAGGTGTTGTTCCAATGGGTGTTTTGAAAGCTGTCATGTATTCCCATAATGCATCTTCCAACTTAAGTGCCCAATCCATTCTTGAGCTAGAGACAGTCTTTTCTAGAATAGCCTTTAGTTGCCTATTAAAGATCTCCACTTCGCATGATGTTTGAGGGTGATAGGGTGTGGATATATTATGTTTTACCCCATATTTGCTAAGCAAGTTGTTGAAGTTTCTCTCCTTAAAATGGCTTCCACCATCTGAAATGATTGCTCTTGGAACTCTGAATCTTGGGAAAATAATCTTTTGAAAAAGTTTGACGACTGACTTTGCATTTGGAGCTTGAGTGGGGATTACTTCCACCCATTTGGACATGTAATAATAGGCTACCAATATGAACTTGAGATAAGAGATTCTATCAGCTTGTTGAAGGATGCATGGCAGGCATCATCGAATATGAACGCGACATCTTTTGCAAGAAAGGAACGCACTATTTTTGCAATCTTGGAGAAATCTTTGATGAATCTCCTGTAGAACCCTACACGTCCAAGAAAAATATGGATGTATTTGACTGAAGAAGGAGTAGACATCTTATATATAGCTTCCACTTTAGCCCTGTCAACTTTAATACCCTTATTAGAAATAATATGGCCTAGTACTACACCGGATTGTACCATGAAATGGCACTTTTCATAGTTGAGTACTAGGTTAACCTTTTTGCAATGGGCTAAGACTTTAGATAAATTGCACAAGCAATGATCAAAGGAATCTCCATAAATGCTAACATCATCCATGAATATTTCCATTATATTTTCAATGAAATCATAGAAAATAGTCATCATGCAACGTTGAAATGTGGTTGGGGCGTTACAAAGATCGAAGGGCATGCGACGGTAAGCATATGTCCCATAGGTGCATGCAAACATGGTATTCTCTTGATCGGGAGGGTGGATTAGAATTTGGAAAAACCTAGAATACCCATCCAAATATTAAAAGCAAGAATGGTTTGCAAGTCGCTCAAGCATCAAATTGATAAATGACAAGGGAAAATGATCTTTGTGAGTTGCTTTATTCAAACACTGGTAATCAATACACATACGCCAACCTATGACTATATGTGTTTGTGTTAACTCATCATTATCTCCCTTAATGATAGTCACACCCCCTTTTAGGTTCCACATGAATGACACTAACCCAAGGGCTGTCACTTATAGGATAAATGATGCTAGCATCTTTCAACTTGAAAAATTCCTTTTTAACGACTTCTATCATGTTTTGATTTAAACATCTAGGTGGTTCAATAGTGGGTTTAGCATCATCTTCCATGTTTATTCTATGAATGCAAATGGAAGGGTGGATGCCCTTTAAATCATCAAAAGAGTAACTAATGACATCTTTATATAAATGTAATTCAGTAAGCAATTTATTTTCTTATTCACTAGTTAACTCATCATTGATTATGACTGGAGAAGTGGAATCGAGGTCAAGAAGTGCATACCTCAACCCGGGTGGAAGGGCTTTGAGTTCTACCTTTCTCCTAGATATGTTTTCTTTGGATTTATCATCAAGAAATGAAGTAACTTCATTAATAAAATTTGGTTGAGCAATAGAAAATACTCTAAATTTTTTAGAGTAATCATTTGTAGCTTTATCATCATCACAATAGTTAAATATCAATTTAGCATCATTATGATCTTCCTCCACAATAGAGTCAATAGAGTCGATAATACAGAGGTCTTCCACTTTTGAAGGTGTCTTCATGGCATTAAACACTGAAACTCCATAGCTTCTTCACCGACCCGGAGTGTAAGCTTTCCTTCCCAGACATCAACAAGGCATCCAGAAGTCCTAAAAAAAGGTCTCCCAAAGAGAATGGGATTGGAAGGGATTTCAAGCATTCCTAACACAATAAAATCACAAGGAATGTAGAATTTACCAATTTGCACTGGTACATCCTCTAAAATACCTTTGGGATATTTGATTGAGTGATCGGCTAACTGGATAGCCATCTTCGTAGGTTTCAAATCTCCAAGGTCCAGCTCCTGCCATAAGGTAGACAAAATGAGGGTAATGCTAGCTCCAAGGTCAACATGACCTTTGTCAAATGTGGTGTTGCTAATCTTGAAAGGTAGAGTGAATGCTCCCAAATCATCTATCTTCACAGGAAGTCTATTTTGAATGATTGAACTCATTCTCTAAAAAATCATGACCGTTCCAATTTGGTCTATCCTCCTCTTCTTGGTGAGGATATCTTTAGAAATTTGGCATATGATGACATCTAACCTATGAGTTCAACCAATGGAAGATTGATATGAAGTTTGTTTAGAATCTCCATAAATTTTCTGAACTTTGAATCCTCCTTCTTATTTGCAAATATTTGTGGAAATGGTGCACTTGCTTTGTAAGAAGATGATACTTCATTTGTACCTTTTAGTTGTCATCAACGGGAGTGTCCATCTTTTCTTCATCAACAATCTCAACGCTCTTCTCCTTGGGTGATGAAGGTCTTTGGATTTCAGTTCCACTCCTTAAGGTGATAGGATTTACTTTCCCTCTTGGATTCACCTCCAGTTGGCTAGGAAGGGAACCAGATGATGTGTTCTTTTGTTGCACTAAAGCTTTCTGGGCGATTTGGTTTTCCAACATCCTTGTATGGGTGGAAATGCCATACACTTTAGCAGAGAGTTGAGCAATTGCATCTTTTAGTAGTTTGTCATTGCCCCAAAACTCTTCATTTTGTTGTGCTTGAGTAGAGATAAATTGCTCCATGATAGTCTCCAATGAAGATTTCTGGGGTTGTTGCTGCTGTTGGAAACCCCTATTGTTATTGAAACCCAGCGGATTCCCATTTGATTTTCAGTTGAAGAGTTATTGTTGATGTGGTTGCTATTGTCCTTGTTGATAGTTTTGCACATTGCTAGTGTTTTGGTAAAAATTAGGATGATCTCTCCATCCCGGATTGTATGTGTTGGAATAGGGATTGTATGGCTTGTTCCCATGCATCCCAATGACATTCACTTTCTCATGGTTCTCTTGATTCATATTAGGAGCAAAACAAGTAGAAGAAGTATGTACAAAAAATCAACAAGCTTCACAAGTTACCTCAGCTTCTTGGATCTGCATTGTAGCCATCTTCTCAATCTTTTGAGTAAGGACATCGAGCTTAGCTACAATTAGATCATCTGCATCAACACTATGCTTTCCTCCTTGCTTTTCGGTTGAAGAACTTTGTGTAGAAGATGATTGTGCTTTTCTATCTGATCCCCATTGGCAGTGGTTGAGTGCTATATCTTCAATGATATCATAAGCATGCCTATAAGACATATTCATTAAAGCTCCATTAGCCATGACATCAAATGTCATGCAAGTGTTGTAGAATATTCCATTGTAAAATGTTTGAAGTAGCAACCAATTAGTCAATCCATGGTGAGGGAAAAGGTGTTGCATGTCCTTGAACCACTCCCATGTGTCATACAAAGTTTCTCCATCTAATTGAGAAAAGTTTGAAGCTAGTTTCTCAGTTGAGCTATTTTGCTTGGCGGAAAATACTTTGCAAGGAAAGCATTTAATAGTTGATCCCAGATCTTGACGGACTTCTAAGGAAGAGATAAAAGCCACGCCTTGGCTCTATCTCGCAAGGTGAAGGTAAACAATAGAAGCCTTATTCCATCAGCGGATACATCATTGATTTTAAAGGTGTTCATGTACTCCAGGAATTCAGCTACATGAAGGTTTAGGTCTTCGGTGCCAGTACCCACAAAATGGGTTTGCTGGATCATCTACATCATAAAAGGGCTAATGGAGAAGTTGTTTGCTTCTATCACAGGTAGATCAATGGCTCCAAAAATGTTTGCGGCAATCGACATAGAGAATTCTTTCAAAGGATGGTTGTCCTCCATGGTTGGTTCTTCATGTATGACTTCTTCAAAGGATGAAGAAGATAGTGGTGGTGATGATGGTTGTGATCCCTATGAGTTTGAAGAGTTCTCACTCCTCCTTGCTCATCTACGACTACAAAAAGTGTGTTCTATCTCCAGATCTAAGAAGACAGAGGTTTGTAGACCTCTCTTAGAATGACACATGCAACCTAAAAGTAGGATTTGAGTGAGACTCACAAGACTAAGAGATATCACAAGGTAAAATGTGATAATGGTGATTTACTCTCAATTACTAGTTAACACTTTTACTCTAACTAAAAACTATCGTAGCTCCCCGACAACGGTACCAAAAACTTGTTGAGAGTTAAAAAAAAGGAAAAGATTTCAACTCACTAATTACCCACAAGTATACTGAAGCCACTGTAATCGAGTGTCAAACACGAGGAGATAGGCTAGTTAGGTGCAAACATGTTAACTTTCACTAATCTAAATCAGATTGCAAAAGTGTGATTGATTAGAGAAATAAGAAAAGGAAAACAAGCCAAAGGTTTTAAACAACATAATTTATTAAATGATTTGGAACTTGAGCATAAGATTTCACTACCATTACCATTATATCACATGAATGTAAGAAATAAGGTCAATGTTTAATAAGCAAGGAGGTTGTCATCGTCATGCATTTCCCAATGCCATGAGATGGTACTCAACTTCACATAACGCTCCCCCGTCTATGTTTTTTTTTGGAAAACTCATCCTCAATAAACTACTCAATTGTTGTTTACACCAATTATGTCATTGGACCTTTCAAAGTCTTATACATACAAGTGTAGGACTTCCTTAGGCGGCCTTTGATAAAATAAGAAAGAAGCCTTGTCTTTTAAATGGAGTTTTGCTAGGCTATATGCTAGCCCATTGCTCGTTCTGTGACTGAACTGGATTGCAGTATTTGTCTGGATTAGCTTCTTGATCTTGGTTAGCCAGAGTGTGAACCTAGGCCAGGTTTCTTCATCTTCCTCAATCATCTTCACTACCACTTTGCAGTCAGACTCCAACTGTACCTTGGGAAATTTGTTCTGTTCTATTTGTTCTAGCTCTAGGTAGATCCCTACGAGTTCAGCTTCAATGGCATTAGATGTAGCTACATTCCTGCCCCATGCCCCAATCCACTCTCCTTTGTGATTTGGGGCTACTGCAATTGTTGCTACTCCCTTCTTTTTTACTGTCGCATCCACATTAACTTTGATTGTGTCTTGACATCGTGGAAACCATGTCTCTCCTACATTTGTAACAAGACCTTTTGGGGTGGCTGGCCAAGCAATTTCGTGCAGTCTGATGTCCCTCCATACACTTGCCCGTAGATGTTCTTTGCTCATGTGGTTGCCTTCCATAATTTTGTAGTTCCTCACTTGCCAAAGTTGGTGGAAAATCACCCAAAACTTTTCTTCTTGCATGCCTACAATGTTAACTATGTATCTACGCCAGGTCTCCATATTCATAGCTTCAAAAAATAGTCGTTGTTTAGTTGGACAAATGTGGTCACTCCATATAGCCTTGGGAACATCACAGTCCCTTAGTGCATGGATTAATGACTCATCTGCTATCCCACATAAAGGGAATTTTCTATCTTCAATCATGTGCCGGTACTTCCTCCTCATGTTTGTAAGTAAAGTGTTCTGTCTAGAGAGCCAAGAAAAGGTCTTTATCCATCCTGCCATTCTTAGCTTCCATAGTATGTCCCACTTCCCTGGCGACCTTACCTCTTTCTGCCTTCTAATAATGTCATAAGCTGAGCTCGTGGTGAACTGTCCAATTCCTGTGTGAGTCCAGAAGCCGCGATCCATCAGGTCATCTACCAGGGGTTCATGGATTTGAAGAATTAGCTGCACCATCTCGGTATCAAACCAGTCATTTGGAAAATCTATATCCCACCGCTGGTCTACTGTTATAAGAGAACTAACTTTAAGATTAGCTATGTCCTCAGGTATAGGGCGTTTGGTTACTTCTCTCAGTCTCAGATGCTCCTTCACCCAAATATCATCCCATACATTCACTGAGTTTCCGCTGAACGGGATCATCTTGGTGTTCTCCTTCATGAATGGTCTTGTCACTAAACACACCTGTCCCAACCTCGATAGTGAACCTCTGCCACTTCCCTTGGATCTTTTGAGCCATTTGCGCATCACCCTGCACCATATGGAATTCCTTCCCGACATAAGATCCCAAGAGTGCTTGGATAAGAGTGCTTGGTTCCAGTCTCTCATTATTTTGATCCCCAATCTTCCTTTAATTCTTGAACCAGTGACTTTATCCCATGACACAAGTGAGATGGATTTTTTCCTGCTGCCTCCCTAGATAAACCTGCGTATTACACTGTCCAATCTGTCACAGAGATTTAGTAGGAGGATCACTGTTTGCATTGCATAAGTAGGAACAATGGTAAGCGTTGATCTAGCAAGACAAACCCTTCCTGAAAATGATAAGCTGCGGGCTGCCCAAGCATTAACTTTACCCTCCACCTTCTCAACAATGTCTGCATATGTTTTCTTTGTCACTCTAGAATGGATAATAGGTACACCGAGGTAATGCCCAAGATCATTAGTGACTTGAAAGTGACATAGGTGCTGAATGTTTCTTTGAGTAGATGTAGGCACACTAGCAGAGAAAAATATATGAGATTTTGGTGGTGAAATGGATTGTCCGAATGCATATTCGAAGCTTCTAAAACACTGTACGATGAATCTTATTTGTTCTTTACTTTCTTGGGCGAATAAAATCAGATCGTCAGTGAAGAAAACGTGGGCTACTGATATGTGCCTGATCTGCCGAGTTTGATTGGTCTCCAGTTTTTACTGTGTGTTCTCACCTAGATCATCTGGCTAAGCCGCTCGATACATAACATGAAAAGGTACGGAGAGAGGGTATCTCCCTGTCATAACCCTCTGCTCGTTTTAAAGGATCAAGATGCCTTCTCGTTCCATATCATTGAAGTAAGCCCTCCTAAAATAGAGTTCATGATATATGTTTTAATGCATCAAACATAACTGAAACCCTCAATAATCACTAGCCACTCTTGTGGTCAGGAGAATATTTCCATAGATACTACCCCATACTTGCTAATGCATTCTCCCGAAGCATAAGGTGTTATGTCCTCAAATTTGGTAAAATTTAATGATATAAATATAAAGTATGATTGGATAAATAATTTTGTCCCATGATATACTTGATGGAATAATAGTGTTAATTGCCTTTGTGGCATGGGTGCTTGTGGCACAAGATGAATAAATAAAATAAATTCGTACATGAATAAAAGATAATGGTTTTTGAAATATTGCCTAAAAGAAATATGGAACAATATGTAAGTTTCCATAAGAAAATAAAGTACATGGTGTTTTAGGTAATTAAAAGAATAATTATCTTTCCGAGAGTGGCAACACAACGTTTTAAGCATCAGATGAGTATATTTTGTTTTAACCTTTGATATACTCAAAAATAGTAATGGAAAGATGAATATTCTAAAAGTGGGAGGAAAAGGACATTGCTTAGGACAATGATAATTGTTTTAAATAAATGTCTAAAAGAGAATGTTTTGTATGGAAAAGATATCCCATAAATCCCACGCACCAAATAGAGTGGAAAGGAGTTTAATGAATTACTATTTTGGGTTTAATAGATATATCAAAGAGAGAAAGATAGGGAGTTTACTTTGTGGTGTTTCGTGGACTTCCATGATAATCAACGAGATAATTCTTGATAATAAGAATAAAAGGATCGAATACCAATAAGGAAAGAAGTGATTTTGGGTAACTTGCAAAAGTTACTATCATGACTTATGGAGGCGGAGTTGGTAGATAAAGTATGGACTCTTTTAGGTTTTCCCCTAGGAAGCATATCTATATATAGAGGTTGTGGGGAATCCTCATCATAACCACGAGACCAGTGGATAGCCTTGAACGCCAGGAGGATGGCTCCCCGTAGAGGTCAAGTTCTTGTGAGTAGGGCACCCACCAAGCCCTACGTGAGATGAACCGCAGAACTAGTAGGATGCCTGCATCGCGGTAGAGACACAGCGCTCCCATCGAGTCGACCCCCTTGATCCGTCGATAATGAAGCCTGACGGAAGAGGCTGGTTGGGAGCCTGAACGCTGGGTGATAGCCGCTACCGATGGAACCCAGGGTGAGGTCAGCGTTCATGATGGCTGCAGTCGGACCGACTGGCATGGTGGTGGCCATTGGCCATTGGCCGCTCGGCCGAGGATCCAGCAGCGGCGCCTCCTCATCCTCGGGACAATGAGTCCAACCGGTGAAGCCTGCCGATGGTGGGAACTAGGTGGCACGGAGGGGGAGACCAAAGCAGCGGCGGTTCTCTAACTGTCGTGCCGCATGTAAGGGTGGAGAATAGATTGTGTCCTGCAGATGCATGGGGTTGGACGGTGGCCATGGTGGATGGAGACGTCGGAGGAAAATCGCCCAGCCAGCGGTGGCTTACGCAGTGGCGACTGAGCTTGAGCGGTGCCCGTCCTTCCCGAGGCGCACCCACAACGTCGGGCGGCAGCGCTAACCAAGGAGCAGCGCCATCACAGCGTGCGCGTGGGAGGGAGACCGAGATGTCCAGGACTTGGCGACGAAGCAGGAAGAGCAAGGGCTGGAGGGCGGCCGGGATGGCCGTGGTGGTTTGCTGTAGGGGGCTGGCGGAGGCATGCAAGGATGAGCATCACCTTCGAGCGGAGCTGAGGTGGGGACGGCCACGTCCGTGCGGCATGAGTCCGGATCAGGACTACGCTGCGGCGGCGTATGCACGCAGAGCCGACTCCTATGCGAGGTAGAAGAAAGGAAAGGAAAGGAGAAAAGGACCATTACACCCCTCATCTCATGTTCAAAGCGTGAGGGCACAGAGGTCATTCCGCCCATATAAGCTGGATGGTTTCTGAATAAAGAAAAGAGAACCGTGCTGACGTGGCATCATACGATTGGCTCAGGTAACATAAATCTTAGAATAAATATAGTTAATTAATGATAACTCAGAATATAGTGAAACTATATATCAAATTGCTCTGAAAAATAAGAGGAATCCAAAGAAAATGTAATTAAGGTATAAATATGTTTCCTGTTCTAAAAGTATGTACAATACATGTCCTAATGTGTTTAATGAAAAAGGAAACCTAGAATTTCCTTTAATATGATGCTTAATTAAATAGATTAGGTTATGTTGAGTTGACACCTGATCTTGCCATGTATAATGATTAAAACCTTGATAATGTTGAATAATGGACAATTCCATTTTAGTAATCTTATTCATGCTGTTTTAGGGTTCAAAACCAATGTGAGCATCTTGATATAATCTTAATGCTAGAAATGTGATTTAGGTGTCACAAATAGTTTAATATGCTTAAGATGCTAATCAGGGTTTAATCTAAGATGGATGATTGAGTTGTAATATTGGAAACTATGATATAATAGAATTAGGGTTTGTAACCCCGATCCTTAGTCCAAACGAGAGATAACCTAAACCCTAGTTTAGGAGCAAATCTAGATCTGATTAATGTAGCATGAATGCATGGTGACACATACGTAGTATGCTTTGTTTCAGATACTTGTTGATTACATGCTTTGTTGCTTGGATGTTTGGATGCACTCTTAAAGTACATGTTAGATTCTGCATGGTTTCTGCAATGACATAAGGTACGTGGTTACGCTTATGAATACATGTATCGAATTCCGAGATTGCCGATGTTTCTCGATGAGATTGAACGACAAATAAACTGCTTGCTTGTTTATTTAGTTCTTACAAACTATAAAGTGCATATGAGTATCATGTAAAATAAATAATAATATTCTGAACCCTAGGTCAGACTGATCTTAAGGGTAATGCACACGAGCCCCAGAGGGACAGTGATTACACCTGAGGTAGTGGACCAGATAAGGGTTAGAATATGAAAAAGAGTTAATGTTCTTATATTCAAGATAAAGATGTTTGATTATATCTGTACTTGTGATTATCGTTTGAATCCACGTATCAGTATAGAAATATACTGATCACGTATTTGTTTGTCGGCGTTTTAGGTATCAGATATACTTTGTTCGTGGACATGAGGGTACAGATAGAGATGCTGAAGACACTACAGTTTAATCATGAAGGTTTAGTTTTAATGCTTTATCTTCACACATGTAAAAGTTAATTCTGTTTAAAAGTTATGTAACTCCTTAGAGGAGCTTTTCATGTAAACATGTAAATATTTGATCATTAATGGGAATTGTTTACTATTTTGTATTATTTCATGAATCTGATCCTGGAAGTTATGATTAACGATCTGTGACTTTAAGGTCTTTTAGACACTCAAAAGTGCGGGTTGTTACATAAGGCAAGCATAAAATATGTATAAAAGGTGGCCAACCTGGCATACAAGTAAGAAAACACCATAGGCATCCATGGAATAAAGAAAATTAAACAACAATAAGCATAAAATTTGAGTTCACATGATTAATGGCATGGGAGCTACTCTCCCATGCTCAATAAAAGAGCTCTACTCATGCATAGTGAAGATATGTAGATACATAATAGTAATTTCAGAGTTTTGCATGCTTAAGCGAAGGAAAAAGTTAGAGGAACCACAAATATAGGCTAAGAGGAGAGAACTCCACCTAGAGGACAAAATTCCGCCCCGAACATAGAAACACACAACTAATGTTTATCAAACAATGATCAACAGTTTATACTCATTGCCATCAACTCAACTTAAACATCAATGAAAAAAATTCTTAAGTTCAGCAAGGGCAGTTTCAATTTGATGAATCAATCAACTCAACAACATTAAACAGAATTTGGATAACCAAGCCAAACAACTAGTGGATGCACAACACTATTTCTCAGCTTTTAAGGATGCAAATGATGAAGTCTTAGCTAACATTAACATAAATATTTGCACTCTCCTCTTTTCCCAAAAATGATATGGAAATGGATTATGGGTTCTGACACTCAACTGCTAATGTAGGCTTATCCTCATGTGGAGTGTTGGTTGGGGTATTTTACCCTCTTTTTAAGACATACCACCTAACCATCGTGGCCATATCGGACTTACACTAGGCTAGCATGATATGTGGGTGAATAATCCGTCTTTAATGGGGTAAGAAGGTGAAATGAGATAAAAGATTTTAAATATTTTCCTAAACATGGGAGAGTCAACTAAATAGCAACATTATCTCGATTTCGCACATTTGTTTTGAAAAAATTTCACTGAAAGAAAGGTTAAAAAATGAACAAAGAGCTTGGCAAGGGTATCCCATATTTGAAATGATGTTGTGATTTTAATTTACTCACAAAAATGAAACCATTACATGTTTTAGACAATCAATGATGAAAAAGGTGAGTGTTCAAACTACAAGTATAAACCAGAAATAAATGCATGTTGAAGGCCAAAGGATTTCAACTAATCTATGCATGCTCTTTAGAATTCTTTCAATGACAAATTAAGGTGCAATAGGACAAGATGGTTCAAACTTGGCAGAAAAATTAATTCATTACATCAAGATAGCCTCACACATACATGATCTTGCCACAAAAGGAAAGAAAAACAAAGAACAACATGAAAGCAGAAAAGACATGACAACATGAATAACATGAAAAACAATAAAAGTAAACTACATTACTGGCCAGTTGCATCCCCCTAAGATTGAAATTTGCAATGTCCTTACTACATCAATCAAACCTATGAAGGAAACAACCAAGTACCTTTCATGGGGTGGAGCATCAGTGGGATGGGTCAAGGCCCATGTGACCAGAGGGGAAGAACTGGCTAACGAGATCATCATCATCTAGAATTTCAACCTACATGGGTTGTGGAACAAACTCAGGCTGCTGCGGCAGAGTAGGATGGTGCTATTATGGCATGGAGTAGTGACCTTGATAAAGGTGCCAACTATCCATGTGATGAACCATATCATTCATAATAGAATATTGTTGACCCATCAGGTCCATGCAGTTGTCTATGTGGTCAAACCACTATTGCACATAGCCATATAGATGCCTGACATCAGGCATGGCCCAAGAGTACTCCATCTGTGTGCTTATGGAGGGAGGTGGTGGAGCAGTAGGGGGTGCCTCAGTATCATCAGTAGCTCTAGCTGTATCAAGTTCTTTTTCAGTGTTCAAAATGACTTTCCAATTATCTTTGTTCTCTAATGTGATATGCTTAGGATCTGGAATGTCAATGTATTGATCATTGCCACAGAATTGCCAAAATTTGGTATCACTGTTGGCAACCCTTGAGATCAATCCTATAGAAAGTAGATACTGAATGTCTTCCAGGTTTCTACCTAGTGCAGTCTTGAGACCTGTTAGATCAACATCTAACTTTTGTGCTATCAAAGTGATCAAGCCTTCACAATTTATGTATCTAGATTCCCTCTTCTTCACTTTGTTATAATGTCTAGGAAACGTGTAAGGATATAATAAATTGCATTGATCCGATAGTCATACATCTTTCCCCATAAAAAGAAAATATCTTGTTTTCCAATGACCCCTTGAGTTTATTTCTTAGAAAAGACTCCTATACTAAGAAGGCAGTGCATATATCGGAAAACGGGGTTGTGAATAGTGGATGCCCTAGCTTGCTTGGCGTCATGGTGTTCCTCATCTGATATCTCAAACTAGAATTCATTACTATTAAAAGCTGGCAGATAACTAATTGTCCCCTCGCAGTGGCAATCCAAAACCTCACAGAAATGCCTGAAGGTAAGCTTAAAGCTACGACCCAAATGGCAGAAATGCATAATACCATAAGATTCCATCTTCTTCTGAGGGTCTTGCTCTGTAGTGAGCATCGTCAAAAACTCATAAAATCAGTGGGGGTAAGTGTTTGATAACGTGCGACATATGTAGCTTAGCCCCAAATCCTCTAGGCACATGAAGACCTCATCCTTGAAGCTGAGGGTGGTGAGAGTCTTCTCCCAAGCAAATTGCGAAGGAAGCACCCTTCTTGCTATGAGGAACTGGTATGTTAGTCCTTCCTCAAGAGTGACCTAGAACTGGGTCATGGAGATGTATGCTGGTGCGAAGGAGGAGCTAGCACCATGCTTGCGGTTGGATGTCTGCTTGACAGGTGCCATTGCTGAAACGTCGAAAGACACATCATGTCTTTTTGTGAACACGGTGTGGCATATTGCTGTAGAACTCGCTGACCAAAAGAAAGACACATCATGTCTGTCAAAGGACACGTCGTGTACCTGGGCAACTACAGCGGCTCGAACACAATGAACACGTCCAATTTGCGGCTTTCACGACATGTCTCTAGTGTGGAAAAAGAAAGATACAGCGGAGATAGAATGGATGGAGCTTCTTGCTGTGATTTCACACCCTAAAGGACCAAACGACACCGGAAATGAAGCTTTTTTCTTCTTGGAGTTTGAGAAAAGAAGAAGAAGAAGAAGAACCAGTTTTGATGGTGCCATAGAAGAAGACCGACAAAGAAGAGGGAGCTTCACAACCTTCATGTTGTCGATGGTGGCTTGGAGATGTGGCTTCTTGCTCCAAATCTCACACAGCTGGTCTTCGTCGTGTCTTTCGAAAGACACGCCGTGTTTCTTGACAGAACTTCCTTTGTGCATTACAAGACACGTCGTGTGCTATTATGCACATGCCATGTTCAAATCCAGAAATTCAAATTGTGTCTTTGTCATTGATAATGACACACCATGTTCAAATAAAGTCACGTCTTGTTATTTTTTAGATAACTTATGCTCCCTATTGCTGCTGAAGTAAACACCGTGTCTGAATGAAGACACGTCGTGTTCTTTTCCAGATCGAGTATTAATTTGGTATGTCGGATAGTGACATGGCATGTATGTTTCTGACACGTCATGTGTTTTTGAGTTTCTACTCCCTTTTTGCCCACTGTAAGAGGAAACACGCCGTGTCAAATAAATACATGTCATGTCTCTTTGAGTCTCTGAAGAATTTAGCTTCTCGCCAACATCTGCAGAAGTATTGTGATGCAAGTATAAGTGTTTAAATTATTACATACACCCATGGCAAGCTTATTTTTTGGAAATTTAAAGATTGTTCTTGACTCAAACTACTAAAATAAATTCTAATCTAATGTGGGGTCAACTCCCACAACTTCCTCCATTTAAAGTCTGGAGTAGGACTCTTTAGTCTTTTGATCAAGCATCTTGGAGGGAGAAAGTGGCTCCTTTGTCATCTTCATCTCCTGTGATGTAAAGCTTGCATCGTTGTCCATTGACCTTGAAGGAGGATTGTTTCCCTTGTAGCTCCATGGTCCCATACAGAAAGATGTGTAGGACCAATAATGGTCCAGACCACTTGGATCTTAACTTTCCTGGAAACAACTTGAGTTTAGAATTGAAAAGCAAAACTTGGTGTCATTCCTTGGAAGTCTTTGATTTTGATTCTCTTATCATGCCAACTCTTTGTATTCTCCTTGTATATTTTGACATTCTCTTAAGCATCCATTTGCATCTCCTCTAGCTCTTGCAATTGCAGTAGCATCTTCTCTCCTACTTTCTTAAGATCATAATTTAGCAACTTGATTGCCCATAATGCTTTGTGCTCCAATTGTACGGGTAAATGGCATGATTTTCTATAGACTATCTTAAAAGGTGTTGTTCCAATGAGTGTTTTGTAAGATATCATGTATGCCCATAATGAATCTTCCAACTTAAGTGCCCAATCCTTTATTGAGCTGGAGACAGTCTTTTCTAGAATAGCCTTTAGTTGCCTATTGGAGATCTCCACTTCGCCTGATGTTTGAGGGTGATAGGGTGTGGATATCTTATGCTTTACCCCATATTTTCTAAGCAAGTTGTTGAAGTTTCTCTCCTTAAAATGTCTGCCACCATCTGAAATGATTGCTCTTAGAACTTCAAATCTTGGGAAGATGATCTTTTGAAAAAGTTTGACGACTGACTTTGCTTCTAGAGCTCGAGTGGGGATTACTTCCACCCATTTGGACATGTAATCACAGGCCACAAATATGAACTTGTAGCTACATGAATATGGGAAGGGGACCATATAATATATACGTACCCCACTCATAAAAAATTTCTATCTCCATAATTGAGTTTAATGTCATTTCATCTCTCCTTGAAATTCCCCCACCTCTTTGGCAGTTGTCACAAGCCTTGACAAATGTGTGTAGGTCGTAGAATAGACTTGGCCACTAAAGGCCAGATTGTAGGATCTTTGTTGCTGTTTTGTGGGCTCCAAAGTCTCCTCTGTATGGATAAGAATGAGAATCTAAAATCACATTACCAACTTCCTCATTTGGGATACACCTCCTTATGAGTCCATCAGCACATTGCTTAAAAAATAACAGATTATCCCTGTAGTAGAATTTTACATCATGAAGGAATTTCTTTTTATATTGGTACATCAAGTCCTGAGGTAGTTGTCCTATAACAAGAAAATGTGCAAAATCTGCAAAGCATGGTGCTTGTGTGGAAGACAAGGCATAAAGTTTCTCAATTGGCAATCAGTTCTCAATAGGAAATGAACTTTCAACACTTGTAGTCAACCTAGATAGGTGATCTGAAAAGTTGTTCTCTGTCCCTTTTCTATCCTAGATTTCAGGATCAAATTCTTGAAGATATCCAATGGAGGAGATGGGGTTTAGCATCTTTCTTATTAAGAAAGTACTTATTGCAACATGATCTGTATGCACAATGACTTTGGATCCTACCAAATACTATCTGAACTTGTCAAAAATGTATACTATGGAAATCATCTCCTTCTCGATGGTTGTATAGTTGATTTGTGCCTCATCTAAGGTTTTGCTTGCATAGTGTATATAATGAAGCCTTTTATCTTTCTTCCATCCAAGAACTGTTCCTACTGCGTAGTCACTCACATCACACATTAATTCAAAAGGAGCACTCTAGTCTGGTGGTTTTATAATTGGGCCAGAGATAAGAGCTCCTTTGAGCTTGTTGAAGGCTACATAGCAGGCATCATCGAATATGAACTCAACATCTTTTGCAAGCAAGGAACACAATGTGTTTGCAATCTTGGAGAAATCTTTGATGAATCTCCTGTATAACCTTGCATGTCCAAGGAAACTACAGATGTCTTTGACTGATGAAGGAGTACAAATCTTCTCTATAGCTTCCACTTTAGCCCTGTCAACTTTAATACCCTAATTAGAAACAATATGGCCTAGTACTACACCGGATTGTACAATGAAATGGCACTTTTCCCAGTTTAGTACTAGGTTAACCTTTTTGCAACGGGCTAAGAATTTAGATAAATTGCACAAGCAGTGATCAAAGGAATCTCCATAAACACTAAAATCATCCATGGAAATTTCCATTATATTTTCAATAAAATCAGAGAAAATAGCCATCATGCAACGTTGAAATGTGGCTGGGGCATTACAAAGATCAAAGGGCATGCGACGGTAAGCATAGGCCCCATAGGTGCATGTAAATGTGGTTTTCTCTTGATTGGGAGGGTAGATTGGAATTTGGAAAAACCCATAATACCCGTCCAAATAGGAAAAGTAAGAATGGGTTGCAAGTCGCTCAAGCATGAAATCGATAAAAGGCAAGGGAAACTGATCTTTGTGAGTTGCTTTATTCAAATTCCGGTAATCAATACACATACGCCAACCTGTGACTATACATGTTTGTATTAAATCATCATTATATCTCTTAATGATAGTTGCCGCCCTTTTTAGGTACCACATGAATGGAACTAACCCAAGGTCTGTCACTTATAGGATAAATGATGCCAACATCTTTAAACTTGAAAATTTCCTTTTTAACCACTTCTAGCATGTTTTGATTTAAACGTCTAGGTGGTTTAATAGTGGGTTTAGCAAAAAAATTCCATGTTTATTCTATGCATGCAAATGGAAGGGTGGATGCCCTTTAAATTATCAATAGAGTAATCAATGACATCTTTTTATAAATGTAATTCAGCAAGCAATTTATTTTCTTGTTCATTAGTTAACTCATCATTGACTATGACTGGAGAAGTAGAATCGGGGTCAAGAAATGCATACCTCAGCCTGGTTGGAAGGGTTTTGAGTTCTACCTTTCTCCCAACTGTGTTTTCTTTGGCTATATCATCCAGAAATGAAGCATCTTCATTAATAACATTTTGTTGAGCAATAGCAAATACTCTAGAATTTTTAGAGTTATCATTTGTAGCTTCATCATCATCACAATAGTTAAGTATCAATTTAGCATCATTATGATCTTCCTCCATAATAGAGTCAATAGAGTCGATAATACAGAGGTCTTCCATTTGTGAAGGTGCCTTCATGGCATTAAGCACTAAAAACTCCATAGCTTCTTCACCTACCCAGAGTGTTAGCTTTCCTTCCCGGACATCAACAAGGCATCCGACAGTCCTTAAAAAAGGTCTCACAAAGAGAATGGGATTGGGAGGGATTTCAAGCATGTCTAATACAACAAAATCATAAGGAATGTAGAATTTACCAATTTTCACTGGTACATCCTCCACAATACCTTTAGGATATTTGATTGAGTGATCGGCTAACTGGATAGCCATCTTCGTAGGTTTCAAATCTCCATGGTCCAGCTCCTACCACAAGGTAGACAGAATGAGGCTAATGCTAGCTCCAAGGTCTACAAGACCTTTGTTAATTGTGGTATTACTAATCTTGCAAGGTAGATTGAATGCTCCCAAATCATCTAGCTTCACAGGAAGTCTATTTTGAATGATTGAACTCATTCTCTCAGAAATCATGATGGTTTCAATTTGGTCTATCCTCCTATTCTTGGTGAGGATGTCTTTTAGAAATTTTTCATATGACGACATCTCAGCTATGACCTCAGCCAATAGAAGATTGATATGAAGTTTGTTCAGAATCTCCATAAATTTTTTGAACTTTGAATCCTCCTCCTTATTTGCAAGTCTTTGTGGAAATGGTGCACTTACTTTGTAAGAAGGTGGTACTTCAGCTATCCCTTTTAGTTTGTCATCAACAGGAGTTTCCATCTTTTCTTCATCAGCAACCTCAATGCTCTTCTCCTTGGATGGAGAAGGTCTTTGGATTTCAGCTGCACTCCTTAAGGTGATAGCATTTACTTGCCCTCTTGGATTCACCTCCGGTTGGCTAGGAAGGGAACCAGAGGATGTGTTCTTTTGTTGCACAAAAGCTTGCTGGGAGATTTGGTTTTCCAACATCCTTGTATGGGTGGAAATGCCATCTACTTTAGCAGAGAGTTGAGCAATTGCATCTTTTAGCAGTTTGTCATTGCCCCAGAACACTTCATTGTGCTTGAGTAGAGATAAATTGCTCCATCATAGTCTCCAAAGAAGATTTCTGTGGTTGTTGCTGCTGTTGGTAACCCATGTTGTTATTGAAACTTGGCAGATTCCCATTTGATTTTCAGTTGAAGAGTTGTTGTTGATGTGGTTGTTGTTGTCCTTGTTGATAGTTTTGTGCATAGCTAATGTTTTGGTAAGAGAAATAAGGATGATGTCTCCATCCCAGTTTGTATGTGTTGGAATAGGGATTGTATGGCTTGTTCCCATGCATCCCAACATCATTCACTTTCTCTTAGTTCTCTTGATTCATATTAGGAGCAAAACAAGTCAAAGAAGTATGTCTGAAAAATCCGCAAGCTTCAAGTTACCTCAGCTACTTGGATCTACATTGTTGTCATCTTCACAAACTTTTGAGTAAGGTCATCGAGCTTAGCTGCAATTAGATCAACTGCATCAACACTATGCTTTCCTTCTTTCTTTCTAGTTGAAGAAATCTGTGTAGAAGATGATTGTGCTTTTCTATCCGACCCCCATTGGCAGTGATTGAGTGCTATATCTTCAATGATATCATAAGCCCCCAATAATACTTATTCATTAAAGCTCCATTAGCTATGACATCCAATGTCATGCGAGTGTTGTAGAACAGTCCATTGTAAAATGTTTGAAGTAGCAACCAATTAGTCAATCCATGGTGAGGGCAAAGGTGTTGCAGGTCCTTGAACCACTCCCATGTGTCATAAAAAGTCTCTTCATCTAATTGAGAAAAGTTTGTAAGTTGGTTTCTCAGTTGAGCAGTTTTTCTTGATGGAAAATACTTATCAAGGAAAACATTTAATAATTGATCCCAGCTCTTGATGGACTTCTTAGGAAGAGATAAAAGCCACACCTTGTCTCTATATCTCAAGTTGAAGGGAAAGATTAGAAGCCTTATTCCATCAGTGGTTACACCATTGATTTTAAAGGTGTTCATGTACTCTAGGAATTCAGCTACATGAAGGTTTGGGTCTTCGGTGGTGGTACCAACAAAATGGGTTTGCTGGATCATATGCATAAAGAAGGGCTAATGGAGAAGTTGTTTGCTTCTATCACAGGTAGATCAATGGCTCCACAAATGTTTGCAACAACCGACATAGCAAAGTCTTTCAAAGGATGGTTGTCCTCCATGGTTGGTTCTTCTTATATGACTTCTTCAAAGGATGAAGAAGATGGTGGTGGTGATGATGGTTGAGATCCCTCCAAGTTTGAAGAGTTCTCACTCCTCCTTGCTCATCTACGGTTACTAAAAGTGCATTCTATCTTGGGATCTAAGAAGATAGAGGTTTGTCGACCTCTCTTAGAGCGACTCAGGCAACCTAAAAAGTAGGATTTGAGTGAGATTCACAAGACTAAGAGATATCACAATGTAAAATACAATAATGGTGATTTAGTCTCAATTACTAGTTAGCACTTTTACACTAACTAAAAACTATTGTAGCTCCCCGACAACAATGCCAAAAACTTGTTGAGAGTTTTTTAATAAAGGAAAAGATTTCAACTCACTAATTACCCGCAAGTATACGAAAGTCAATGTAGTCGAGTGTCGAACACGAGGAGCTAGGATAGTTAGGTGCAAACATGTTAACTTTCACTAAACTAAATCGTATTGCAAAAGTTTGATTGATTATAGACCTAAGAAAAGGAAAACAAGGCAAAGGTTTTAAACAACAGAATTGATTAAATGATTTGGAACTTGAGCATAAGATTTCACTACCATTACCATTATATCACATGAACGTAAGAAACGAGATTGTTGTTTAATAAGAACAGAAGTTGTCATTGTCATGCATTTCCCAATGCCATGAGATGGTTCTCAACTTCACATAACACTCCCGCATCTATGTTTAGTATCAAACACAACCGAAAACCTCAATAATTCCTAGCCACTCTGTGGTCAAGAGAACATTGACATAGATCCTACTCCATACTTCCTAATGCATTCTCATGAAGCATAAGGCAAGCATAAAATATGTATAAAAGGTGGCCAACCTGTCATACAAGCAAGAAAACACCATAGGCATCCCATTGAGGAAAGAAAAATAAACAACAATAAGCATAAAATTTGAGTTCACATGATCAATGGCATGGGAGTTGCTCTCCCATGCTCAAGAAAAGAGATCTACTTGTCCATAGTGAAGATATGTAGATACATGCCAGTAATTTTAGAGTTTTGCATGCTTAAGAGAAGGAAAAAGCTAGACAAACCATAGATGTAGGCTAAGAGGAGAGAACTCCATCTGGAGGATGAAATTCTGCCCCTTAGAAAGCTCCAACTCAGTCCGATTTCCCTCTTGGAAAGCTAAAATGATGAGAGTAACTCTGCTGCACCACTAGAGAGGAAAATAGAGAAGAAATGAAGTAAAATGGGGGTTCTCTTCCAAGAAACCACCTTCTTCTACCCCAAAACTGCCTTCCTCTACTCTGGAACTTCTCTTGGGAGTAAAACACTTCAAAATGACCGAGCATAACCGCCTCATGGGCTCCCATTTGCTTTTAAAACGAAAGGCAGTCGTTTTCATTTTTGCAGAAACTAACAACGACACGACGTGTCTTTTGTTTAACATGTCGTGTCATGTCATTTGTGCTTGCTCAGTGTTTTCACTGCATTGAGGTACACGACGTGTTGGAATTAGACACTCCGTGTTTCTGCCTTCACAGAGTGAATCAAATGAAGGGCACATGGTGTGTTTGAATAAACATATGTTGTGTGCTTTGGGAGAAAGGTGCAAACGGTCTTCATGTACCAGGAACACGCCGTGTCTCGTGAAGGACATGTCGTGTCACCTCTTTCTCTAATCTGGACTAGATATTGTTGGAGAATCACATGCCCTGTGTTTAATAACACATGACATGTTCTTTGTCCTGTGAGACTACCTGTAAGTGAACATGTTGTGTTCTTAATAGAACACGCCGTGTCTTCTGTTGTTTCTTTAAGAATTCACTTTGGGTCAACTGCAAAACTTGGAGAAGTCCCATTGAGGCTGGATCTGAGTTAGGTTATCTCCAATTTGACCTTTTTAATACATATCTGCAATCAACATCATGTGATAATGAAAGAAACTAAAAAGTGTGGCAAAATGAATATAAATATAGGCTAAATTGGGACAGAATGAGCTGAAACTATGTGTGAAGAAGTGTAAAAAGTCAATATAAAACACACACAACACTGATGTAAGGATTTTTTTATTTTATTTGAGGAAAATGATAGTTATCATCCCGACATATCCTTGAATGGGCGTATTGGGATAATTAAGGTGGGAAAAGTGTGGAAGTAATTGCATAATAGGGTAATTAAAGAAACCAAAGTGCATAAATAAGGGTATATGGTGACCATAATTAATGTGAGAAAAAAGGTTGTTAAGTGGAGTATATGGTGGCGACTGTTGATGAGATATAATCAATGAAGAAAAAGAGGGAATGAGAGATATAGATATGTGTAATATGTATTTAACCTACATAGTATCATTTTCAAAATGCATTAATCTTTTTTACAAATACAACATGATTTTCTTAACTAAAATCTCTTTTTGGTATTAAACATCAATTCATATTCCATAATCATTTTATTGATATACAATACTATTTTTAAAAATTACAATACATATATGTGATATGCATAAATTCAATATCAACTTTCATGCCCAATACTCATTATTGGCATGTGATAACACTTTCTAAATATTATAATACATAAAATTAAATTTATTTATTTATGTCGTCTACATGTATTAAACTCATTTCAATGAACATGTTATAATTTTTTTCAAATCCAATTCCATATTCTTATATTTTTGATATATTTAGCATTCGATATTGTTGTCCAATGTATGTGTAGTTTTGGGAATTCGTTATATGTTGTTGTGCACATGCACATTTTCGGAAACCTGCCCAAGATTATTATACATTGTTTCCATAGTTTTAGGTATCTATGAAAGTTGATGTGTGTTGCATACACCTTGAACTAAATTGATTGGGTTTCATAGATCCCATGAACCAAGTATAGACTCAGGTATAGTTGGGATGATGTGTATCACTATTCTCTTTTTGAAGGACCCAAGTTGGTGGTATTCACAAGTACTGATCAGACAAAGTACTATCATTTTGGCAATGAGTATGGAGCTCATTATGCAGATATCTATGACTTTTTGTGATAATGATAAAGGTAATTCTATCTATTATGTTTGTCTCAATCATGAGATGATCACCTTGTTGGGTTTTACATGGTCAGAGTAGGCAGTGGAAATAAATTTTTTATTTTACCATAAACCCATAACTAGTAGATCACATCAACATATATGTAACGGGAAGGATGGTTTTAGCGAGATATACCTGGTCCTGAGGCTTGCTCAATGATAATTCCTCACAGCAAGTGCAGTATTCAACCACCTATCTTTGACGATGTCTCTGTAGCTCCTGGTCTAGACCCAGACTACGGTCAACTATCGTCCTCTTGAGCGGTAGAAGTCTCCTGCCTCTGTAGATAGTCCACACAGACTATCAGGAACTCTAGTCATCTAGAAGAATAGACTAGAAGGAGTTGTCCCCTTCTGTCGGCGTACTAGTCACCGACACACTCTCCCACAACCATATGCTTTTCTACAGTTGTCTTTCCCTCACTGTTCCTTCCTAGACGGGTAGAACTTGCTTGGGCTCTCTCGGTTACCACAACCAGATAGAACAACAACTTTGCATAGCAACTGATGTTCTGAGTTGTGTCACTGGAGAAGCCCCATGTACCCCTGTATTTATAGTAGAGGGCAGGGTCAGGGTTCCTAGTCTGTGTGGGAGTGGAAGGGTCCGAAATTTCCATGAACAATTTGCACTGCGGCAGGCGAACCGATCATTTCATAGCAGAAATGATCATTTGGCAAGGTGAACCGATCAGTTCACTAGTGAACCGGTCAGTTGGGAGTGTGAACTGGTTGGTTCACTTAGTGAACTGGTCATTTCACTTCCCAGACTTTCCCACAATTGAATTTCCTTATTCATTTCTAATTAACACAAATATTAATTCTTGTCCCAATCGAATTGAACAAGTGAAATGAAAAACCTTTTTCTCGCAAACCAGGAAAATCCAACACTGCTCATTTGGATACATGAACTGATTGGTTCAGCAGAATGAACTGGTCATCTCACTGGCCATGAGCCGATCAGTTCACCCTGTGAACTGGTCGGTTGGTGGTCCAAGTTGTGCAGAACACAATAAATTCGATTCTCAATCAATCTGACACTCAAATCAGTTGGTTCAACACTTGAACTTGATAATTCTGAGTCAAGTCTATTGATTGAATGTTTGATTGAGTGCCTAAACACTTTAGTAATCAATCCAAACATCATTCATGGATAAACTCCTCTTCCAGGTTAATCCTTTGTATGTGATCCTATAGGTCCCATTTCACATTGGTAGTGAATGTCCATAACTAGTCTATGACATCACAAGCAAAGAGTGGAACCTAGTTGTACATCATTTCTACCCAACTAAAAAGGAAAGTTGGAGAACAACTTTCAATCCTAAAGTCTGTGATTGGTGTTTTAGTGAATGTATAATTCCTTTATCTATGATATCCTGAATGAACTCAAGGCATGGAGTTGTCATCCTTTCAACGTTCATTCATGTTTCTTGAACTAGAGCAAATTGTCTGAGATATGTGTGACATCAATATCATATATTGATTCACATGTGCATGCACATGCCTTTTTCAGTCTCTCTTATCAAGTGGCCTGGGCATCATACTCCCTTAGGAGGGACAAATCCCATATCTATCACTCACAGTCTCTGTCATGCATCAAAGACACCCAATCATCACCTTTATAACAACCCATGTTTCAGGAATGCGTTTGATAATGTCAAAGTGTACCCAATCACATTCGATGAGTGTAGAGATTTTAGGTCTAAGAATTACAACCACCACCATCACAATGAGTGGTGACTCTGACTACCATGTCCTGGTTCCTTGTGTCACTCTCATGATGGGTCTGTCCGATACACTATTCTCTAACATGTATATGTGTGCTTGGTTTGATATCATATATCATGAATAATGAAACACTATCATCAACCAACACACACTCTAGTCTTGATGTGTCATTGTTGTCTATCAACCTTCCACAATGACATCCGACTAGGAACATAAAGAAGAATGTAGATACTGTTAGCATCTCTATGATCTCATTGTTCAAGTCACGTACTTGAAGACATACCTCATTGAGTATTGTCATTCTTTAGACATTCATTCTACTCCATCATTTATCTCATAATCAATTGAGCTAGAATAAACTGGAAGCTTGCCTTTGATATTTATTAAATCAATCATGACGTATGCCAATCCAATCATCATATGATTGGCTCTCAGGGCATACATACCAACAGACTCCCACTTGCACTTAGAGACAATCACCTTTGAATCATATTCTCAGTGATCTCTAAACATGTCCCACATGTTTTTGATGTGCTAGTGCTAATCCAATGAGTTAGTGACACTTTGCTTTAGTTGATATATTGCATGTTTCACATCTCCTCACTGTACGATATTTCATATGAGATGGAGTTTCCATAATATGCTATCTGATATTCCTTACCTAACAATTAGCTCCATTGTTTGACTTAGTATTTCTACTCTGTCATCAATGGTTGGAATATCTATAAGTTCATCTGTATGAACTTCTACATCCATATAGTATCTTTTGTTGTTCATAACATAGGGATACTCGCCATTCCCTTTTAGAATTAAATGGCTTTTAATTTTAATCGGAACATTTCCATTTAACAACTCATATTCACTTTTATATTTTGTAATTGCGATCAACTTCTGTCATTTTGAAAGCTTGCATCAGTGTAACTCATTTACACTCAACTCTTCCTTTTAATACCATAGAACTAGTCCTTTAATACTTCATAAGTACTTAAATAAGTTCTTTATGGTATTCAAGTGAATTTTACTAGAAGTAGACAAACATCCACTCATCATGTCCATTACATACAAGACAACTAGATGAGCATATCATATTGTCATGTCCAATGCATATAAGATGATGAATGCATATGTATTTTCTTGTCATGTCCAATACATACAAGACAATTGGATGATTACATACCTGATAGATCCAATTGTGAATGCATAAGGCATCTATCTATGTGTTCCTATTCTTCATAAGAATTTGGGACACTTGGCATATGAAGAGACTAACTCCATGTAACATGGACAAGTTTTCTCCCACTGATTCTTTGCATACTGAACCCTTCAGTACAGACTACCAATGTATGCTATCTCTTTATCAGGTCAAGAGACTTTCGAGAACTATCTCTATAGATCTCTATTCCTATCACATAGGACATCTCTCTTTATTCCCTTAAAGAAGGTATTTCCACACCAGTTTCTATTCTTAGAACATTTCATTCCTCATCATCATGTGGAATGAGAATATGCTCCCACTAAATATTTGTAATCACAGATCCCTTCTTTATTTTGATATATCAGTCAAACCTTTTGACTATATAATAAAAGTAAAGACTCCAATTCTGAGGTGCTTGTGTTTAATCAATCACATTGATTAATCTCTTGTAACTTATAGACTGCATTTGCATTAATGGAATTATAAAACCCTTCAGGTTGTGTCACATGCACAACCTCATGTTATTCCTTCTAGGAATGTGGTTTTAATATCCACATGCCAAATTTCATAGTCTTTAAGTTTCAATAGCAAGCATGATCCTTTCTTTAAATGTCATCCATGTCAGACTTAACACTTAAGACCCAATTGAACTTATGAGTTTCATCCCTATAAGTGCTACCATTAAGGTCATACCTTATTTGGTTCACATGGAAATCATTTTGGATCTTTATGGCTTCAAGCCATAACTTAAAATCTGGTTCCTCAACACCATCTAGATAGATTATTGGCTCATCATCATATGACCAATTAATCAACTTTGAGTTTGTAGGACATCATTATTCATCAAGATCAAGGTGTTATCTACTAGATATATGAGGTGTATATGTTACATAAGGTATCTGAGAATCCAAAACACTTGTGATTCTTAATCTCCTTTTATACATTTATTTAGTGTAAAGCTTGTTCTTTAGAAGAATTCTAGAAGATTAGTTATTTGTTTGATGATCATGCTCTTACTCTTTTAGAGTATGATTCCTTCTTTGATTTAGACATCATTATGCCTTAATCATGAGTTCTCTATGATATACTATCGTAGTTACTCACAAGGTCCTCAAACATTTCATTTAAGTATCTCGTTCATTGATCATATCAAGAATTAATACTTTTTTACCAAGTTTGTTCTTCATTTATGACACCCTTGAACATTTCATGATATCCACATCTGAAGTATTATCATTTACTCCAATAGGCATGTATATACATTGACACACGTATAACGTGCGTGTAATACGCAAGTGTACGTGTCGAAGTAATATGGGATTATGAGTCCCGAGTTATCGAACACGGGGAGTTGTGAGGTTAAAGACTATTACTAATTAGGATCGATCAGCTAAGCCAAAAACAAGAGTTGATTAAAAAAGAAAATAAAAATAAAAGAAAACAAAACAATCGATTAAATGGTTGGTTTAATCAATTAAAAATGGAATCCTTAGGATTGCGGTTTCACCACAGGTTCTCGTTTTACTAATTCCTACATAATTATCCTAATTCGTCTCCTATTGCGGGTAGTATGATTTCTTTGTCTCCATTATATCATTATGATTGATCACCCTAATGATAATCTAATGCCTTTAATTACTTTGAAAGAAGAATTAACGGTTGAAAAGATATGAGTTTCACATTAATTAATAAATTCCTTGAACAAGGTGATGTAAGGTTAATGGTGGACACCCAGAGGTTGATTCTAATGCACCTAGTTTAGGGTATAGGTTACTACGACGATGGAACCGACCTAGACATAGGTAGTGAATTGTACCACGACAGTGGGCAATTCTGACTACAGGCCACTACCCGGAATAGGAGACGAATTAGGATAATTATGTAGGAATTAGTAAAACGAGAACCTGTGGTGAAACCGAAATCCTAAGGATTCCATTTTTAATTGATTAAACCAACCATTTAATCGATTGTTTTGTTTTCTTTTATTTTTATTTTCTTTTTCAATCAACTCTTGTTTTTGGCTTAGCTGATCAATCCTAATTAATAATAGTCTTTAACCTCACAACTCCCCGTGTTCGATAACTCGGGATTCATAATCCCATATTACTTCGACACGTACACTTGCGTATTACACGCACGTTATACGCGTGTCAAGTTTTACAACTCCCCGTGTTCTCGTTTTACTAATTCCTACATAATTATCCTAATTCGTCTCCTATTCCGGGTAGTGGCCTGTAGTCAGAATTGCCCACTGTCGTGGTACAATTCACTACCTATGTCTAGGTCAGTTCCATCGTCGTAGTAACCTATACCCTAAACTGGGTGCATTAGAATCGACCTCTGGGTGTCCACCATTAACCTTACATCACCTTGTTCAAGGAATTTATTAATTAATGTGAAACTCGTATCTTTTCAACCGTTAATTCTTCTTTCAAAGTAATTAAAGGCATTAGATTATCATTAGGGTGATCAATCATAATGATATAATGGAGACAACGAAATCATACTACGGATTTGAGAGACAAATTATGATAAACTATGTAAAAAGTATCATACAACGATTACCCGAGCTACTCCCGGGTCCTAAAGAATTATGGTTTTTAGCCGAAAATAGACGACATGGTATCACAGTAAGTCGAAAAGATGTAAAACATGAATTTCAAGATACAGTAAATTGGAGAAAGGGTTAAAGAGTGGATCTGGAGAAGATGGAGAGAATTTGCCGTCGTTTCCGCCGCCAAAACGCCTCCAAGGTCTTCCGTGTAGGGTTCCTCTACTTTTCTCCCTCCGTTCGGCTGCCGTATCGTCCCCCACCGATAGATCTCCCAATTGCGGTTCTAATGGTGCCTTTTATAGCCGTCGTACATGTTTTGGTCAAGAGGAAACCTAAAAATATAATTTTTAATACAATATGTGTTAGATTTAACACATTAAAATTTCTCCGCAACGTATGAGTCGATGGTATCGACTTCTTCACAGTAAAACGTCTTTTTCCTTTTCAATCTCGAGCAAAAAATATTTGTACTCTGATGCCATGTCGCTACCATCGAGTTGCAAGTCGATGGTATCGACTTTGCTCCAGTAAATAATAATTATCTACAAGAAAATAATCAATGAATAAAATCAAATAATTATTATAATAATTAAAACATATAAAATGCATGTAAAATACATGTAAAAACATAAGAAATGATGCACAAGTGATTTTTACTAATTTGGTAAAATATGTATTAAAAAGATATTCAATTAAGCACAAATGACACAGAAAATAACCAAATTAGATATCAAAATAATAACAATTTATGCATACATCATACATCAATATGTATTATACCTAATTAAATAGTCATTCTTCCACTACATGTAGTAAAGATTGACTTGTCATCATGCTCAATAAACAAGACATTCATTTCTCTTAATGGTTCATTAACCAAGAGAGTCTAGTTTATCCATCAACATGCAACCTAGAGATGAATTTCTCATTCATTAGATGATAATGCTAATTTCTTGTTTGAGTCATCAATAACTTATAGGTATTATTTATTTTATCTCATGCATATCAAGTACCACAAGATAAACAAGGCATTGCCACAAAAGATCTTATCTTTGAAATTGAAACATGAACTTTTATTGATAGACATCCTTGTCATTACAAGATGCAGAAATAAAATGTTTGTATTTATTGGAAAAATGAAATAGCAGTTCATAACTCTATTACATGCCCTTTGGGATGAAATAAACTAAAAGGTACTACTATCTATGGCAGCGACACTTGCTCCAATTTTGATGAGTGTTCCTTTGGGGTCCTTTCGTAAAGGCCTTCACTTCTTTTAAGATCCTGCACATCATATATGTCATATATATATCTTGGTGTCATATACCTAAGATAAAGAAGAATTTTAAGTTTATTTCATAATACCTAAGGTGGAGACTTCCATCCCCTCCTTCTTCTTTAGTTCATCCATGTAGAGAGGGCAATTACTCTTCCAATGTCCTGGCTCATGACAATGGTGACATTTGCCTCCCTTGTTCATCCCTCCCTTGGCTTTGAGAGTTGAAGATGACTTGGGATGCTGGCTAGCATTAGAATCTTTCTTTACTTTGCCCTTGCCCTTGCCTTTAGACTTTCCCTTCTTTCTGCTGATCATCATCACAAATTTGGGTTTGTCTTTCTTCATCTGTGCCTCTTCTGTCCTCAACATGCCCAACAACTATGTCAGTGGCTTGTCAAAGTTGTTCATGTTGTCAACTGACTATAGGATTCTGGCAACAATTGCAGTATCACATCAGTAGCCAACTCTTGGCACAGAGGGAATCCCAATCGAGTTAGGTTCTCCACATACCCAATCATCTAGAGTGTGTGAGGGCCTACTAGATCTCCTTCTGTCATGATGAACTTGAACAATTCCTTGGAGACATCATATCTCTCTTGTCGTGCTTGGTATTGATACATGTTCTTCAGATGTTGAACCATCTCAATGACATCCTTGTTCTCATATTGTCTTTGCAACTCGTAGTTCATTGAGCATAACATCAAGCACTTCACATCACTGTCATCCTCAATATGCTTCTTGTAAGCATCCCTTTCAGCCTTTAGTGCAGTGAGAGCAGGTTCATTTGGCTCTAGTGTATCTAGGACATAGAGCTTTCTCTCTTGAGTGAGAACAATTCTCAACATCCTAAACCAGTCGTGGAAGTTGTTCCCATTTAGTTTGTCCTTCTCAAGGACTGATCGCAATGAAAAGTGATTGTTGATGGTATCCATTTATTCTACAAAAAGGAAATTTGCAATTTTAGTCCAAAACTCTTTTGATTTGATTTGAAAACTAACGATATTAATTAGGTCTTTAATTAATTATTACTCCCACTATTTTGATCAAATTGATAGACCTCACCATCAATTCATAAGATTGTAGTGTACAACCTTCTAGTGAACAAGATCCTGATTTCATTCAAGCCATGGACCAGCTAGGGCTATCACGCACAACTAGAATCTTTCAGGTAGGCAACCTTTGCCAGTTCCATCATATGAAACTCTGGATAGATGTCATGCGTAACTCCTTGCCATGTACATCTTCATGCCTCAAGATTCTTGATCCGATCAGGGTCACCTTATTAAGTCCAACCCAAATGCAAACACAATGAATATGCACCCTGCTAGGGCAGGCCCACATATTCACCTTCACACTTCCATGAGATAGGAGGTACCCCACGCTAGGGCGTGCCCACACGTAGTCGATCAAGCTTTTCATGTGTATTTCTTTTGGAAGGCATCTTAAACTTAATATTTTTTGAGGGGTTTTAATATGCTTATATATGCATATAAGTATCCATTATTACATATATAGTACATATCATATACATGCTATATCCCACAAATGAAAACATGCAATAATGATAAAGCACTGATTATGGCCATCCTATTGTAGTTCCTTGGATCCACAAGGAACTACAATCATCTAAGGTCTACATCTCATGCAACCATTGATGAAGATATGTGCTTAAGCCATTCTGGGTTGATCATCTCATCCTATGACTGATCAACTCACCTCCTAGCTAGTTGGTTGGTTGTCATCAACCGATCGTCTGGCTCCCCCAGATGGTCGGTTGGTCAGGTCATCGGGCTCCTCCTCAAGCCACCAACTGCTCCTCAGTTGGTCATCTCAGTCCATCAAGTAGTCATCTTTAGTCTTCATCATAATAAGAAATAAATCTAATCCTATTTTACATAATCTTTGTGAAACCTCAAGTTACATTCGAGGGGAGAAAAGGTAGAAGAGAATCTCGAGTTATCTCGAGTTACATTCAGAATAGAAGAAGAGGGCTCGGTGCACAAACCAAGATTCAAACAACCATAACCAACCACACACATGCACATAGGGTTTATAGGCCATAACTATGCTACAAATCCACCATCAAAATCGTTTTAGGGTGACGCATATCGATTGAATATATACCATATCATATATGTATATACCAATTTGGGATCATGTGGTATTAATTGGATATTCACATTAGTCATTTAAATATTCACATAATATATAATAAATAAAAGAAGGTAAAAACCAAAATCTAATCATATCGATTATCCCAAAACATAAAGTATTGACATGGCTCTGATACCACTGTTGGGTTTTACATGGTTGGAGTAGGCAGCAAAAATAAATAATTTATTTGACCATAAACCCATAACCAACAGATCTCATCAACATCTATGTAATGGGAAGGATGGTTTTAGTGAGATATACCTGGTTCTGAGGCTTGCTCCATGACAATACCCCACAGCAAGTGTGGTCTTCAACCACCGGTCTTCGACGACGTCTGTAAAGCTCCTAGTCTTGACCTGAACTGTGGTTGAATGTCATCCTCCTGGATGGAAGAAGTCTCCTGCCTCTATAGATAGTCCACATAGACTATCAGGAACTCTAGTCATCCTGAAGAATAGACTAGAAGGAGTTGTCTCCTTCTTTTAGTGTACTAGTCACCAGCACACTCTCCCACAACCAGTTGTTTTTCTATAGTTGTCTTTCCATCACTGTTCCTCCCTGGATGGGTAGAACTTGCTTAGGCTCTCTTGGTTACCACAACTAGAGAGGACAACAACTTTGCAGAGCAACTGATGTTCTAAGTTGTGTCACTGGAGAAGCCCCCTATACCCCTCTATTTATAGTAGAGGGCAGGGTCAGGGTTCCCAGTCTGTGCGGGAGTAGAAGGGTCTGAAATTTCAATGAACAATTTGCACTACGACAGGCTAATCGGTCATTTCATAACTGAAATGGTCATTTGGCAAGGTGAACCGATTGGTTCACTAGTGAACCACTCAGTTGGGAGTGTGAACCAGTAGGTTCACTTTGTAAATCGATAGATTCACTTAGTGAACCAGTCATTTCACTTCCCAGACTTGCCCACAATTGACTTTACTTTTTTTTGAAGTTAAACAAACAAACTTCATTATGGAGTAGCCATACGACATCTACATGAGGAGAAAAACAAACTAAAAGACCACACAGAGATCAAGAACATATACAAACCACCACAAAAACTCATGTCGGAATCTGATAAGGACAATGATGTATAGATCCCTCTTCTCCTTCGCTGGCTAACACAACTTTCTATGAGGAATACCTTCAACTTGAGTATGTATATGTGGTAGATTACCTGCACCAAATTGGTGTTCCAAAAGGATATTTTCCCTACACTTGCTTCCATACAAACTCCAGAACAAAATTGACCGAGAAAGAAAAATCTACCACTAGAAGAGAATGAAGCACCGATTAACAGTGAGATAGACAAAACAAGAGAACAATCTAGCCTAAACAAAAAGCCAATAAAAGAGAAAGGGGATCAGAAAATCATCGCAACCGGACTCAACGATAGGGAGGAAGAAGACTGCTGCCTCCAAAGACACCACGCCCACACACCTCTCGAAGAAGAGACCTTGCTGATGACGGACGAGAAGAGGCCGAGGGGGAATGGGTACCGCTTTGCGGTGGCCAAACCCCCTCCCCCAGCCAACCGCCTGTGGAGGAAGGAACCCTAGCAGCGCTAGGGTGAGAGAGTAGGGAGGAGTGGGGTACCTACCTCCTTATTGACTTTCCTTATTCATTTCTAATTAACAAAAAATATTAATTCTTGTCCCAATCAAATTGAACAAGTGAAACGAAAAACCTTTTTCTCACAAATTGGGAAAATCCAACAATGCTTATTTGGATACATGAACCGATCGGTTTAGTGAACCGATCGTCTCACTAGCCATGAGCCGATCGGTTCACCCTGTGAACTGATTAGTTGGTGGTCCAGGTTTTGTAGAACATAGTCAATTTGGTTCTCAATCAATCTGACACTCAAATCAGTTGGTTCAACACTTGAACATGATGATTCTGAGTCAAGTCTATTGATTGAATGTTTGATTGAGTTCCTAAACACTTTAGTAATCAATCCAAACATCATTCATGGTTAACTCCTCTTACAGGTTAATCCTTTCTGTGTGACCCTATAGGTCCCATTTCACGTTGGTAGTGAATGTCCATAACTAGTTTATGACATCACAATCAAAGAGTGGCACCTAGTCGTACATCATTTCTACCCAACTGAAAAGAAAAGTTGGAGAACAACTTTCAATCCTACAGTCTGTGATTGGTGTTTTTGTGAATGTATAATTCATTTGTCTCTGATATCCTGAATGAACTCAAGTCATGGAGTTGCCATCCTTTCAACGTTCATTCATGTTTCTTGAACTAGAACAGACTGTCTGAGATATGGGTGACATCAATATCATATATTGATTCACATGTGCATGCACATGCCTTTCTCAGTCTCTCTTATCAAGTGGCCTGAACATCATACTCCCTTAGGAGGGAAAAATCCCATATCCATCACTCACAGTCTATGTCATGCGTCAAAGACACCCAATCATCACCTTTATAACAACCCATGTTTCAGGACTGCATTTGATGATGTCAAAGAGTACCCAATCACATTCGATGAGTGCAGTGATTTTAGGTCTAAGAATCTTAACCACCACCATCACTGTGAGAGGTGACTCTGACTACCATGTCATGGTTCCATGTGTCACTCTCATGATGAGTTTGTCTCATACACTATTCTCTAGCATGTATTTGTGTGCTTTGTTTGATATCATATATCATGACTAATGAGAAACTGTCATCAACCAACACACACTCTAGTCTTGATGTGTCATTTTTGTCTATCAACCTTCCATAATGACATCCGAGTAGGGACATAAACAAGATTGTACATATTCTTAGCATCCGTATGATCTCATTGTTCAAGTCACGTACTTGAAGACATACATCATTGAGTATTGTCATTCTTTAAGCATTCATTCTGCTCCATCATTTATCTCATAATCGATTAAGCTAGAATAAATTGGAAGCTTGCCTTTGATATTTATCAAATCAATCATGACGTATGTCAATCCAATCATCATATGATTGGCTCTCAGGGCATACATACCAACACACACAAATATAATATATGTCTAAATAATGATGTTAATTGATGACATGTGTCGTTAGGTTGAGGACCTAAACAATGAGATTATATGTATGATAAGAGTACATATATTATTATTGTGTCCCTAGTTGAATATTACTATTGAAGAAAATTAAAAGACAATAATACATAAGACTAGAGTGTGTGTTGACTGATGACAAAGTCTTATTATTCATAATATATGATATCAAGTCAAGCACACATGTAAATGTTAGAGAATAATGTATCAAATAGACACACCTTGAGAGTGATACATGGAGACCATGGAATGGTAGTCAGAATTGTCCCTCATTGTGATAGTAGTGATTTTGGTTCTTAGACCTAAAGTCAGTACACTCATCACATGTTGTTTAATGGATTTAGACATCATCCAATGTGACCTTGAGTAAGGGTTGCCATAAAGGTGATGTTCAGGTACACTAAGATATGTGGGGATTGAGTGTGAGTGATGTAGACATAATTTGTTCCTCCTATAGGAGATTGATATACATGCCTCTTGATAAGTGAGACTAAGAAAGATATGGTCATACTCATGTGACTCAACATGTTCTATGTGAGCTCACATGCATCTCAAACAGTCTACTCTAGTTCAAGGAACATGGATTGAATGTTGATGGAACATAGTGAATCTTAGATGTAATTTTCATATAATCATTTCCCCCAATTTTATCTTTCATTTCTGTATATATGTCCTTGCTGTTTAATTAGTGGAATTTATAGTGGTTTGGTGAACATTTATTCACTATATGTACCAATAAAAGGGTTTATGCACAAATACCTCAGTGAAAGTCTATTTAAAGACCTTAGTTAGGTGTTATAAACCTTACTATAAATTTTGAGGTGTTTTGAAATCATGAAATGATCCTAAGTTTCAAATTTGGTTCAATTCAGATGTTGTTTGTGCAAGTTATGCAATTTTAGGTACATTCTGGACTTTTATGCAATTTAACCAATTGGGAGGTTTTCTTTGCAAGTTATCAAATGCATTATAATACTTATATATTCTCTTACCATTATAAAGATTTTGAACCATGGTGCAACTAGTTGCAACTTGGTTTGAAAAAGTTTCTCTCTAAGGGCATTTTAGAGATTACCCTCTTTATAAATGATCTTATCTTTAAAAGCTATCAACCAATGGGGTTATTTCTTTGATTGGAGGACGGTGGGGATGGACTAGAAGTATCCATGGGATTTTAGAACCGACATTTGATATTCAATAATCCTCTATTATATGTCCACTTGCATGGCCATGAAGCTCTAGGCTAAGGACACATGGAAAGTCCCATAGCCACCTCATGCTTACCCCCTTCTTTATAAAGCCATATCTACCCCTTCCCACCTCCCAATCAGAAAACTCTTACTCTCCTTCTCTTTCCTCTAGATTATAGCATCATTCCTACTCTTCTTGGCCATGAAGGTACTGTCCCAAGGTAAAAGAGGGTGCTTACCTTGGTGAAGAAGGGTCCTAGGGTTTCAAATTTGCTCTATATAGGGTTTCTAAAGCTCCTTCTTGGTGATTTCGACCAAAAATAGTAAGTTTCCTCCTTTCCTTCCCTGTTTTCATGTTTTTCATCTTCCTACCACATTCTTCTAGATTGGAACTATGGACTTCCATGGTGAAACCCCACCTAGAGCCCTTAAACACCTCATATCCATGTTCTTTTGCTAGGGTTTTTCACCTCTAAAGTGGAGAAGGTACTTCTTGCTTGAGATAGGAGATTTGTTGGAGAAATCGGCCTCTTTAACTTGGGAACCTTGCTTCTTGAACCTATCCGCATGCCTAGAGGTGAGTTTTATAATCCCCTTCTCATATATAGCTTACTACATGCTTAAATCTCATGCTTCTATGTTTAAAATCGATGATCTCCATCTCTATTTACCATGTTCTTCTAAGGTTTTGGATCCTTGCTGTTATACCTTCTCTAGAAGATCTAGTCTTTTTACCTATGCATATCCAACCCTGATGTTGGGTCAAATGGTGTTCTCTCTCTCTCTCTCTGTCTCTCTTCCTCTCTCTCGCATGGATTTCTGACTTGTCATTTCCTGATTGGTTCAAATGGAAAAATTAATATCTTTTAATCTACTTATCCAAATTTAATAAATAAACATGTTTTGGAATCAGAAAATTAATCTATATCTAATAGAAATTATTTTTATGTCTGATTTCAAGGTTTGATGAAGGGTGATTTTTGGAAAATGAATTTAATGCATAAAATCCATAAAAAATACATCTTGATCATCATAACTCTAGAATTAACATAAAAATATGTTTTCTTGATCAAGAGAACCTAATAAGTTTATTGGTGAGGTTTTTAGAATATAAATCATAGTTTTTTTAAAAGCTCTAAAATTAGGGTTTCTATACATTAACGTGCATTATGTACTCTAATACATGTTAATACATTGAAAATTGGCAAAGAGGAACTTGGACTCAATTAAAGTGGTGAAAGTTTGTAATTGATATTAGTGAGAGATGTATGTAAAATCCCTATATATGTATGTACATTCTTACACCCTAAGTTGGGATATTTTCAAACCAAACCCTATATTTCCCTAATGAGGCTTTAATGAACCATATTCCCTCTATTCATGATTCTTTTGTTAAATTGCCTCAAAATTGGTAAAAAATACTCTATTCTTGGGTCTTGTACCCCACTACCATGTTCTAATTGATATGGTGATTTTACTTGACATGATTTCTTTTCTAGCATGTTGATTTTATGGACTATTTAGCTATAGTAATGGTAGTTATGTACAACCATCAATAGATAGGGCATGTATTAATTTGACCTGGGGAATGTCTTACTATCCCCCATAAAAATATTTTATGTGTAGGAGACTGGGAATGTATTAATTCTCCCCTCACCTATAGGTTTATGGCTGGTAGGTTCCTCAACCCTACTTAGTTAATGTAGTCAATATTAATCATGCATGCAAATCTTTTATTGTTTTTCTTGACATAGCAAGCATTTATCTGATTATGCCTCATACTCTTGTTCTCTTCATCTTATGATGAAATTTGGCCTTTACTTTCATGTTATTTCCTTATCTTTTGTTCTTGTTCATTATTTGACACATACCTTGCTTTTTTCTCTCTTACTGGGTGATTTCCCAACCACTCAAGTTTAGATCAAGGCATTGAACATGACCAAAGAGAACATAGCTTCCAACATGGAACTAGCTCTTGGAGATGTTGCTTGGAGGTAGATTTGAAGTAGTTTAGACTTCCCTCTACTTAGATGCTTATGTCGTATCACACATGTAAACCCTTATGGGAGATTATGATGTACTTTTGTAAACTTTTGTGAAAATTGAATATAGTCATTTGTTTAATTCCGCTGCTACACTTTGGTTGTTTTGAATACCATTTATTGAAATTTGATTTTTTTTACCTATTCCAGCATACCTTTGAGTGTGTTTGGAATGGATGTTTTATTCTTCAAATTTTTAGTAGGGAGTGGATCCCTTCTCGGGTCTGATGTGGCTTTTACTGCACTAAAAAATCCACCTAGGGCTGAAATCCCTAAGTTTGTACCAAAACCTTGTGTAATAGTTAAGGATACTGCGATAAGACCTATAAATAGATTCTTTAGAATGCCTTCTATAAGATGGTGGGGCAGATCTAGATGAGGAGGGGAAGAACACCAAGACGGATGAGGATGATCTTCTCTCTCATTCTTCCTTCTCTTCTTGTACTCTTTCTCACAGGAAATGGAACTGATATGGCAGAGTAGCAAGGAGACCACAGAGGCAGTATCTGGCGGCGGAGATCGTCTTCCTTGGTTGGGCACAGAGCGGAAGCTTGTTGGCATGGATGGAGCAAAAGAGATCCCTCAAATGAAAGAGGGGGTCATCTATTTATAGGTGTAGATCTGAAGAGGACTGACTTAGCTGTCGTGGTCACAGTACTCCTTGGCACGATCGTGCTGGGGTTCCACGTTCGTGGCAGTGTTGCACAATCGAGGTGTTTTCCGCGATCGTGGGGTTTTGTAGTGGTCGAAGTGTTTTTCGTGGTTGTGGGGTTTTGTATCAGTTGAGACATCTACCGTAATCACGACCTTCAGTGGCGGTTGAGGTATCTTGGCGACGGCCCGACTGTGCTGAGTCTCGATCGATATGACATCTTGGTTGTAGTTGTAGCATTGTCTTCTTAGTCACGGTCATGGCATCCTGGACCAAAACCCACCCCCGCGGGGGGGAGGGGGGATATTGTTGTGGGTCAATGGGCCTACGTCAATGAATCCTCTAAATGATGAGGATGCTTTTTGATGAAGGAACCGACCATCGAAAATAGGGTCCAAATTATCAAAAGTTTCTTGGGCTCCTATACTGGTGCACATAGTACGATACTTAATTATGTACTGGAGATGAATGGATTTGATTAAAACTCTAAATAATCATATAAAACTGAGGAAAATTGTATATGAGAAGATTTAGGGGGCATAGGAGAGCTTTCAGTGCAAAACTGGGCCAAAAATGGTGACTAAAATGAAGATGAATATGCATTCATCAAAACACCCCTAACTTAAATGTTGATCGTCCCCGAGTAACACAAAATTTGAAACAGTCGCCAATTGAATACTTTCAATACTTGTGATTGCCTCATCTTCACATCACGTTTGTTTTTCTTTTCTGCTATGTATGGCTGGGCATCTCAACTTCTTGAGATCGCTGAACACATCTAACAACATCTTCATTCCCAACTTTGTTTCTCAAAAGAACTTCCTCCCCACTTTCTCCAACATCAAGCATGTCTAAGATCATTGTAAGAGTCCAAAGATACCCACAGAACAACAAGTGTGCATCTGATCTGACACTGGTGTTTTATAAAAGAGTGGCAAAAAAGAGGCATTCATTGTACATGTAGGTGGAAAAGGGAGTGAAGGGGGGGTATGGAAGGAAGTAGTAAATCTCTCCTCTATTCGACTCAAAATTTTTATTATATGGTAGCAATTACATTCATTGCAACTCTTTTTTTTGTATGCAAAACTCTCCTCTATTTGATTTGAGATTGTATTTTTTTTCTTGTGTGCACATTGGCATCTTTTCTTTTTCATTTTGGTAATAAGTTCATATTACATAGAGAGGGGTATGGAAGAAGCATATAAAGAGAGGAGTGGTGTGCCACCCCGAACTTAGGGTTTGGCACTATTTCTATGCCTTTTTTGTTTCTTTTTGGTGGATGGAGGGGTATAAAGATGGTAGAAGAAGTGTAGAAGAGAGTTCAAATCATAATGCAACTTGATTTACAATTCAGTGGATTGAGTTGTTCTCCTTACCATACTATGCTCAAATAATGACTTGATGGGAATCCATTGGAGATTCCATGCTATTGTTCCACTAGTCAGTTAGGAAGCACGATATGTTTGATCCCTCTCAATTCGATAGATACTTGCCATCTTTATTGAAGGATCATGATGTTAGGATTCATAAGCTTCACATGGTGATTTCTAACCATTGGCTAGTTTTAAAAATTGTCCCTCTTGAGGTTTTGCTTCGAATAAGGAGGGTATAATAATTCAAATTTGCATGGAAAAATAACTAACTGGCTAGGTAAAGGCTTTGATTGAAATAAAAGCATCAAAACATCATCAAGATTCTATACAAACTACTTTGAAATTTTTTAAATTTTTAAAATTTTGATCAAAATTGCTTCAAAATTGCAATGCTGGAATCTTAAGTCTAGAATAGATAGGTTTGGGTGGAAAATAGAGTACGTACCACCCACCCTCCACCCTAAACTTAGAAATTTTTTCATCCTGAGAAAACACTAAATCCGAGATGGAGGGGACAAATTGTGCTGGTTGGACGACCAGATGTGGTTCCATTCCTCTCAGCAACATGTCCTCCATATGAAATCTCAAAAATAGAAAACTATCATTACTTAAGATTTCATCTTGTGATGTGATACCTACCAGGTACAAAATTTTCTACTTCAAAATTGAAAGTAACAGCTAAGATAAGGATCGGGTTGCCTCCCGAGAAGCACATTTGTTTTATGTCATTGGCTCGACATGCTTCTTTCAATTTTCTAGTAGATATACTGGTTTGGTAAGATTTAACGATGCTTCAATGCTCGTGTCAGCTATGGTGAAATATCTCATCAAGAGTTGGCCATTTGCCACAAACTCTCTTGACTTTTCACTCCATAAAATGAAGGCACCATGTGGGTAGATGCTCTTGACAATGTATGGTCTAGACCAGAGAGAAAAGAGTTTCCCTAGGAACAATCTGAGTCTTGATTTAAACAATAGAACTTAGTTTCCCACTTGTATGTCTTTCGTCTTCATATGACCATCATGCCATAATTTTGTGCGTTCTTTGTAGATTCGTGCATTCTTGTAGGCTGACATATGAAGTTCTTCCAACTCCTGAAGTTGTAGAATCCTGGCTTGGCCAGCTTTCTTTATGTCAAAATTTAGTTGTTTGATTGTCCACCAAGCTTTGTGTTCAAGTTCTACGGGGAAGTGATATGATTTTCCATCGATTAATATAAAGGGTGTTGTTCCAAGAGGAGTCTTGAAAGTAGTTATGTAGGCCCACATGGCGTCATTGATTTTTACTGACCAATCCTTTAGGTTGTGGCCTACTGTCTTTTTGTAGTATATCTTTGAGTTGACTATTTGACACCTCTACCTGTCCACTTGTTTGCAGATGGCAGGGGATATCTACCTTGTGAATCACACCATATTTTCTCAATAGTGTCTCAAAACTTCTTTCCAAAAAATGAGAACCTCTGTTGGATATCACAGTGCATGGAACTCCAAAATGGTAAAAAATGATATCTCTAAACATTTTGATGACTGATTTTGAATCACTAGTGACGGTTGGTATGGCCTCTACCCATTTAGATACATAATACACTGTGAATAGAATGTAGTAAAATCCATACTAGGGTGGTAATGGGCCCATGTAGTCCACTCCCCAAACGTCAAAAATCTCATCTTCCCACTAGAGCTTAAGGGGCATCTCATCTCTTTTTGTTATGTTACTTGCCCTCTATCATTTATCACAAGATAAGACAAAGTTGTAGGCATCATTGGATATGGTTGGCCAAAAGAAGCCACATTGTAGAACTTTCAAAGAAGTCTTCTTGGAACTCATATGGCCTCCAGCGGGCCTGAGTGACATTGCTCTAGAACAAGCTGAGCATCTTCCTCAATGACACAAAGTCTGTAGAGACCATCTACGCAAAGCTTGAAGAGATATGGCTAATCCCAATGATATTGCTTCACATCGTGTATGAATTTGTTTAGTGCAATGTCGGTGCATTCAGGGCGGATGACACTGGTCACAAGGTAGTTCACATAGTCTGTGTACCAAGGGATAGCTTCTGAAGCTTTCATGAGCTGGTCGTTTGGAAGAGAGTCATTAATTGGGATCTGTTCAGTGTCTAGAGTGTGGATACGACTCAAGTGGTCAGCCACAACATTCTCTGTGCCTTTCTTATCTCTTATCTCAAAATCAAATTCTTGCAAGAGGAGAATCCTTTTGATTAGCCAGGGTTTTGCATCTTTCTTTGCTAGGAGGTAACAAATTGCAGCATGATCTGTGTACACAATCACCTTGGAATCGATGAGGTAGGAGTTGAACTTGTTAAAGGCATATACAACTGCTAAAGGTTCCTTCTCAGTAGTGTCATAGTTCCTTTGAGCTTCATCAAGGGTCTTAGATGCATGGTAGATGTCATAATGTTTCTTTTCTATATATTGGCCCAAAATAATGTTGATTTCATAATCACTCACATCACACATTATTTCAAATGGGTGTCCCCAATCTGGAGCACTGATGATAGGGGTTGATGTAAGGGCATGCTTAAGATTGTTGAAACTTTTTATGCATTATTCATCAAAGTGGAAATCAGTGTCCTTTAGTAATAAGTTTTTCATAGGCTTGGTTATCTTGGAGAAATCCTTTATAAACATTCTATAAAAGCCTGCATGACCAAGAAATACATGGACCTCTCTTACATTGGTTGGGAGATTGAGTTTAGAAATCACTTCGATCTTTGCCTTGTCTACTTTGATCACTCGATTGCTGATCCTATGGCCGAGGGCAATGCCATCATTTACCATAAAATGACATTTCTCCCAATTTAGCACTTGATGTGCTTCTTCACATCATTTAATGACAAGGGATAGGTGCTTTAGGCATGATTCGTATGAATCCCCATAAATGGAGAAATCATCTATGAAAGCTTACATAATGGTTTTAGTGAGTCCAATGAATATGGCTGCCATGCAATGCTGGAAAGTGGCAGGCACATTACAAAGTCTGAAAGGCATCCTTCTAAAGGCATATGTTCCAAAGAGGCAAGTGAATATTGTCTTCACTTGGTCATATGGATGTATGGGGATTTGATAGAATCCAGAGAAACGATCGAGATAGCAAAAATATTCCTGGTGGGCCAACCGCTCTAAGACTTGGTCTAGGAAAGGCATCGGGAAATGATCCTTACGTTTGGCTTTATTTAATTTCCTGTAATCAATACAATCCTCCAGCCAGTGATCATTCAGGAGGGGATGAGTTCATTATTTTCATTCTGTATCACAATCATTCCACCTTTCTTTCGGACAACATGTATCAGACTTACCCATGGTGAGTAAAATATAGGATAGATGATTCCTATGGTGAGCAATTTAATGACTTCAAGGTGGACTACTTCTTTCATATTTAGATTCAACTTTCATTGATGTTTGGCAGTCGGCTTGTGGTCTTCCATCATGGGGATTCTGTGCATGCAAAGCACTTGACTGACCCCAGTGAGGTCACTCATTTTGTAGTCGAGGGCCTTTCTTCTTTCCCTTAATTTTGTCAAGAGTTTATCTTCTTGTTCACATGTTAGGTCAGAATTTATGATAACTGGGCAGACCTTGAGGTCATCCAGATTCACATACTTCAGTTCCTCAGGTAGGGGCTTCATTTCAGGGGCCTCTGGTTTCCCACATAGGTCTTTAGTTATGTTTACATCCTTGAGTTCCTAAAATTTAGCTTCATGATCTTCTTATGTTGCGTTGAGGTGGAGAACACAATTCCTTACTTGTTCGTGAATGGAGTCATCGGCTATAAGGAGTGGGATCCTAGAGGGGAACCACTCCCTACTAGAAATAAAAAGGTAACATCCCTTAAACCAAACACCACATAAAAATTTCACCAAAGGGGTGTGTAATAATACTTTCCACATGTAAGTATCATAGTACCAAAAATATAGCAGTGAAATATGAAAGTTCTAACTATTACAGAGCTTGATAACATTATACATCACTTCACCACACATGGGTGCCCAAAAATGAAATCTAATCATCTAATACAAGGATCAATTTGAGGGTTATCTAACCACCTCTTCAAGACTCCCAAAATCTCAGCTACAAGGGTTGATGTCGAAATTCACCTCTCCTTGATCTAACCTGGGGTTGGAAGCATAACCCATAAAAGAATACAAGAAAAGGAAACATTAGCAAAGGTTGGTATGATCATACTAAAGGAAAACTTGAGCAATATAAGAACCAAAGGACATCAAGTATAAATGTTTCCCACGCAAGAGATAAGGACTACCTACAAGGTCATAAAAGAAAAGAATCATCATCACATGATAATATAAGATACTTACCATAAATAAAACAAAAAGGTAGTGACACATAAGCACATATCAAGAATTTGAGCACATAACCCATCATCATCATTATCGTCATGCATGCATGTGAGATAAACATAGCCCTAGATCAATATAAAGACATGGCGGCCAAGAATCATACATCTTGTACCTGATAGAGAATGGTACATTAACCAAACTCCCAATTTATGAATGTGGGCCAAGAATCATACATCTTGCAAACTCGGGTGTGGGGAATCATACATCCTCCATCCCAATAATATCACAATGTTTCCATATTACACAATGAACAAAAAATATTGTAATTACACTACTCTATTGCTACTGAATCTCATAGCAGGTAAGATGTGGAGGCAAGTAGAAGGTAAGGTCAGAATTATACAATGTTTCTGTATCATATAATGGACAACACATACATCCACACGCTAGTGGGAACAAGATATCACATATCCACAAATAAACATCCACATCATAGTGGGCACATATCACCAAAAGTCCAACATGCACCAAGGCACAAGATAAGAGTCAAGAGAATATCCAAGATTACCACAAACAAGATAGTTCACAAAAACCATGATATCAAAAGATAAGAGCAATGTGTATAGGCTATTGTCCATAGGACCAAGAGAAAGAATAAACATAGGTAAATTTATCAACATAGAAGAATAGGGGATACATCATACCTCAACTTCAGAATCCAAAGTCCAAGGGCACTTCAAGATCCAAGTCTAGGTTTCCAAAGATCCTATTAAACACATAAGTAGATTTTGTGTCAAATTCATATACATTATCCAAACCCTAAAAACACCTTTTCTCATTATGTGAATTAGGTTTTGAAAACTGTGCCACATTTTAGTTTATGTTATTAGGAGTCTGAAACATATTTTATTATGTTTTTATGACTTATAGATATTTAGTTATGAATTTTACAAGTTATTATCTAATTACATTAATCCATTAATATCCACTTTTATTTGAACATCAAAATTAGGTGACAAAATTAGTACCAAAATATAGATCTTTTTTCTCATTTTATTGACTATTTAAGCATATTTTTTTTATCAGTGTAGAATTAGTTATGGATTTTGCAAAACCAACCAATAGAAAAATAAGAAAAAGCCAAGTCACCATTCAGAAGGTGAGAGAGAGAAGAGAGAGAGATAGAGGCTACATGGTCTGAGCTGGCCCACTCAGAGCCACCCAAATCATTAGACCACTCGACCCAGTCATTGAGCCACACAAGAAGGAGAAACACGTGAGATTACCAAAAAGCCCCTAGTCAAAAAATCAAAAGACAGAAGAAGAGAGGGTAGATAAGGGAATCCACATAGGACTTTATTCCCCTGCAAACATGATGTGAAACTTAGGCATTGTGAGGGGAACTCCAAGCTCCAGATCATGATCCAAGGAAAACCAGGTGATGAGATATAAAGGAACTTCGTTCCTAAGACGTTTCCATACTCAACGAGTCGAACTGCGAAGAGAACGACTGCCTACAGCTCGAGATAGGCTATTCGACATTCCTGAAGAAACCAAGGATCTCGGGAAGAAATAAAAGACTGAAGAAAACCCAAACCAACAATGGAGGAAGAACTGCCATCCAAAACTAGAGCTAAAGGTCGATTAAGCAAGCGAGAAGATGAATCAGAAGCCGCCGATTACTGATAAGGTCAAAAATCAAAAGAAAGAGGTGAATCTGATGTACCTATTAATCAAGCAAACTAAGGATGTCTGAAGCATGCCCACACCTCCAGGAGTCAAACCCGATCAAGAGAACTACCTCTGAGCATTAGGAAACCACCATCGAGGTCGTTTCCGACGAAATAGGAAGTCGGAGAAGGAATAAGTAGTTATAGGGCAATCGGGGCCCAAGGAGCTTTTGCGAGCAATTTCTGGGTGTTTGGGGTGCATGGAGGAGCAATGAGTAAACCTCAAAAATAAGAAATAGAGGACAAATAGGAAAGAACCTTGTCAAACCAACGATTGGGAGAAAGAAACTCACCCAAACTCAGGGTCCCCAAAATTGAAAAGCCAATGCGATGGTGAAAATCAAATCGAAAAGACACGATAAGGAAAGTAGAAGAAGAAATCCATCATGCAAAATCATTGTTACTGTGCGAAGAACAGGAGTGCTACTCGCACTAGGATGGGTAGGGGAGATGGCCTCATAGCCGTCAGATAGATCCACAAAAAAGAAAGCAAAACATGAGTCATACAATGGACCAGAAAAAGAAGGAAAATAAGGATAAATCCGTGTGACACTCAGATTTGAGAAATTATAGGAAATCAAAGGAAAATAAACGTGACATATGTATAAATCGAATAAACCAAAGTGAAATCCAATTAATGCATTCATTTTCTCTTTCCTCAAATAAAGGTTCTAGACTTATCCAAATTAAATGAAAATTTGTACATAAGTTAATTTAGACATGTAGATTCCGATTGTGGAGTTAGAGTTTCCTTTTGAGAACTTTTAGTGCATTTATTATACAAAACTTAGTTTCCCTCTCCTTATGCATTAATGATTAGGATTATACAAATTAGGTGAAACTTCATCCTTAAGTTATTTTTGATATGTTGAATACGAAATTTGACATTATTTCCATCTTTTGGAGTCATATATCATATTTATTTACCTCTTATGTCTTTTATGCACTCTCTCTCGTATACTTCACCTGAGATTTCAAGGTTGTCCAAATTAGATGAAAATTGACATGTAGGCTTATTTTGATGTGTAGATTACTATTTTGGAGTTTGTTTTCACTTTTGAGACTTTCTTACATGTGTTATGTCATATGGCCCATTAGTTCATTCTTCATCCAATTATATTCTTATTATCTCCATATGTGTCATATATGATTATTAAGCATGATTTATTATGTTACTCTCTATATAATACTTGTGACACATTTTATGTTACATTAATGGCCTAATTACATGCATTAACTTACTAAGATTCATCTTTGTTTGGCTAAGTCCAAAAGGTCAAAGTTTTAGGGAACGATTCTAGTTCTAGTATGTTACATCAGAAGTCAGGTTTGTTAAAGTCACTTCTAAAGGATCATCTGATTCATGATTATTTTGTGTGAGGATTGACATTTTTTTATGCAATCAATCAAATAGACCTCTTCTTGCATGCTCGGCCTTTGCATACTTTCAAAAACTCTAAACTCAAGTATTTCCTTGCCTAATCTGAGGAGCAAGGTTCATGCTTCAACATCAATCAAAGCTCTCACAATGGCTAGGAACAAACGACTAAAGATAAGAGGGTATCTGGAGTCCTCTTTTATGTCCATGATTAAAAAGTCTCATGGGACATAAGAGTATTTGCCTACCTTGATTGGGACATCCTCAATGATTCCCAAAGGAAGACTCATATAATTGTCTGCAAGCTATATGGTCATGCTAGTTGGGAGAAATTCTGCAAACCCTAACTCCTTGCAAAGGCTAAGTGGCATGATAGAGATGCTTGCACCAAGGTTGGTTAGTCCCTTCTTGCCTATGGAGTCACCGATATGGCATGAAATCCCAAAAGATCCTCGGTCTTTTTCCTTCTTGGACATTTTTCTTAGAATAATATTGGAAGTTTTTGTTGCTAATTTGAATATCTCATATTCCTTGGTTATATACTTCCTTGTGAGGATCTATTTTAAGTACTCCTTCTAGGCTGGTATCTCAGCCAACACATCTAGAAAGGGTATATCAACATAAAGCCTCTTCATTGCTTCCTTAAACTTCGTTAAATGAGTGTCAAGCCTTGTCTGCTTTAGTCGAGCTTGGAAAGGAGGATGAGTCTTGTATACTGGTATAATTGGCTCAGTCCTGTCTTCTGTTTCTGGAATGATAGGTTTCTCAAAATTTTCTTTGTCTTCCTTTCCAGTGGTCAACGGTTCTTCTGGTTGAGATTTAGGTACTTTAGCGTCTTAGACAATCACCAAGTCATCCTCGTCTGTAACTACTACAGGCATCTTGATAGGAGGATTTGAATAGTCTTTTTCAGACCGATTGGAAATAGCTTTCAGTTGCTCAGGATGTTTAAGATTATTCTCTGGGAAAATTAAGGAGGATGACAGAGCACGTGGGAAGTAGAGCGATTGGGAGGGTGAACGGGAGAGAACTCTGCCAGGCAGCGCCATGGATTCCTAGGGCGTGTCATTCCCCAGGGAAGTCAGAGGAATCTTGGATCTTGAAGTTGACTTCTTAGAACTCAAATGCAGATGACTTTTCCTCAAACCCAGTCATCTATCCAGTATGGTCAAAGTTTTCAAGGCCAGAAAATGCTACAACTCTTAACCAGAGGGAGATTAAGATTGTTCAGGGCAAGCTTGTATATCCGAAGAGTGAAGCTAGGGAAAACATAGATAAGTGGATCTCTGTCTTGTTGGCTATATTGTGGATTTCAAGCCTCATATTCCTACTTTGTTGAATTACGTATCCTGGTTGTGGAATCTGGCTGGTCTGATTAAGATCTCAACCAAGGAGATGGATTGTTTCTTATTAGATTTATTGAGGAGAAGGACCTAATTGCTGCGTTGGAAGGATGTTGGTTTGTGAAGTATCGGCCGTTGTTGCTTGGGAGATGGAAATAGGGGAAATAGATCTCCAAGCTTAAGCTCAAGGAGGTACCAGTCTGGGTTAGGATTTATAACCTTCCGATTGAACTGTGGGATGTTCGTATGTTTGAGAGGATATGTTCTTTCATTGGTTCTCCTGCCTGTACTGATGGCCCTACTGGCTCATGCTCTAGGCTTGAATATGCTTGTATTCAAGTTCTTATAAACTCAAATTCTAAATTTCATGATCATATTGAACTGGTTAATGATGAAAACAATACTCATATGATTAGCATTTCTTATGAATGGACCCCCTACAAATGCAAGGTTTGCGGTTTATTTGGTCATGAAGAAATGTTATGTTCTCTAAGCTCTAAGGTAGAAGGGAAGCAGAAACATGTTTAGGTGGCTAACAATATTAACCCTTGTTGTGAGCCTTCTGTTCTTGTTCTGACTGTTACTGAGAACCAAGAGTTGAACCCTATGTTGCTGGAGCACAATGCTGAACTTGTTTGTAATTTCAAGATTAGTAAAAATGAGTCTAGATTTGTCCCTAATATTCATGTGCTGGTTTTCTCTATAGGATCTAGTTCTAAGTCTATTACTGACAAATATGGCTTTCAGGAAGTTAGGGGAAGGAAAACTAAATCGCCTCCAAGCGTTGCTATGAAGCCCTCTTTAGGTATTCTTCATAGGACTATAAACTCAACTTTCTCTTCAATGACAAATAAATTTAGTGGTCTTGAAATTATTAATGAAGAAGTCCCTGTCAAGATTGATAAGTCAACAAATATTCCTACTCCTTCTCTACTAACTGACAAGGAAAGTGTTACCGAAATTCTCAAAGAGAAATCGAATGTTGAGGCTGGCAGCTCAACAACCCCTATGATTAAATGAATCCTTCCATGCATATCTCTTCTTGGAATGTGAGGGGGCTAAGTAACAAAATTAGCTCTGTGTAGGAAGAGTTTCATAGGCCGAGGAGTGATGTTTTCTTACTGATTGAGACTAAATTTAGGAAAGAAAGAATACCTAAAGTCATGAATAGATACTTTTCTGATTATAGCTGGCTAACGAATCACAATTCCCTTGTTTTGGGGAGAATTGTTCTTTTGTACAGAGATAATGATGTTTCAAAAATCTTTGTAACAAATCAATTGATTCTGACTTCTATTACAGTTAATGATTTCTCTTTTTTTTTCTAAATACGGTTTATGGTCACAATGGCGATGCTGAGAGATCTGACCTTTGGGACCAAATTGAGTTTGCTTATTGCTTCTATTAATCTTCATTGGATTATTTTGGGGGACTTTAATGTTGTTAGGAATGAAGGAGAAAGAATTAGCACCCTCCCTCCTATAAAGAAATCTATGGAGGAATTCAATAGTTGTTTACTTAATACATGTCTTTTTGATATGAATCTTGGGGGTCCTTTCTTTTCTTGGGATAATCATCATAGTGGAAAGGGCTTTATTACCTCTAAAATAGACATAGTTCTTCACAACTCTCTTTTCATTCATGATGTTCCTGATTTTTATGGCAAACTGATCTTTACTTCTGTAAGTGATCATAGAAGAATATCTTTGAAGATTGGTGCTCACAGGACTGTGAAGTCCCCTTTTAGTTTTATAAATGCTTGAACTTGTAAACCTGATTTCTTGGAAGTTGTTCGCAATGCTTGGAGTTTGGAGGTCTCTGGCTTTGATATGTTTCGATTGTATAGAAAGTTTAACAATGTCAAGGTTTCTTTGAAATACTGGAATAAAGCTCATTTTGGAGATATCTTTGAGAATGCGAAATGTATTAGGTATCTTATTGATCAGGCCCAAGCTTTGGCTGATTTGAACCCTACTGATGACAACCTAAGAGAGGAAGCTAAGGAGCAAAGAACAAAAGCAAAAGATGCTGAGCTAGCCGAGGAATCCTTTTTAAAGAAGAAATCGCGTGTTCAATGGTTAAGAGAAGGTAACTCTAACACTAGATTCTTCTATGATTCTTTAAAAACTAGAAGACATCGTAACATTTTGAAGAGTCTTATGATTAATGGATCTTTATGTCATAATGCTGATATCATCAAAAATGCAGTCAAGCATCACTTCTCTGCTATCTTAATTTTTTTAATATTAACAGAGATGTTTGAAAAGGGGATTGGTCCCGGCCTATTATTTCTGAAGCTAAAAAAGTCAGTCTTATGTCTCCTATTACTAGAATTGAGGTGGATTTGATTATTGCTGATCTTAATGTGGATAAATCACTTGGCCCTGATGGGCTTAATGGTGTGTTCTTCAAAAAAGCTTGGAATATTATTGGTGATGATATGTTTGTTGCTATTAAGGAGTTCTTCTCTAAAGCTACTCTTCTTAAAGAAGCTAACAAGACCTTTATTTCTTTTATCCCTAAAGGCAAAGACACGAGTTGTATTAGGAATTGGAGGCCCATTTCCCTTTGTAATATCTTTTATAAGATAATTTCAAAGCTCCTCGTCAACAGGTTGAAGCTGATTCTTCCTTATATTATTGACCCTAATCAATGTGCCTTTGTTCATGGAAGAAGTATTAGAGATGATGTTTTACTCTCCAACGAGGTCATTAGTGATTTCAAAAAGGAAATAGGCAATATGTGTATTGTTGCTGATATTTCAAAAGAATACAACTCTTTCAAGTGTAAGTATCTCTTTTCTATTATGCACAAGGTGGGCTTCCCTTATGGGTGGATTAGATGGATTGACGTTATTTTAACTTCTACTTCTTATCAAATTCATGTAAATGGAAACCCTACTGAAATGTTTGCACCTTCTAATGGTCTTAGGCAGGGTGATCCTATTTCCCCCTATCTTTTTTTTATTGTGATACAGGGGCTAACTATTATGCTCAATGATGCTCTGAGATTAAAAGCTATATCTCCTATCAAAGAATAAAAAAATATGACTTTGACTCACTTGATTTTTGTGGATGATCTAATGTTGTTCTTGAAAACTACTCCTAGCAATGCAACTATGATTAGCTCGATTTTGACTGATTTTGGAAGTCTTTCTGGTCTTTCTATCAGTCATCAAAAAAGCTCTGTTATTTTTAGTAAGAACATCAACCTGAATCTTATTGTGTCTATTCTTGATATTCCTAAAAGTAATATGGAAGATATCAAATACCTTGTTATCCCATTATTTCCTGGGAGACTATCAAAAAATCTTTGTACTTATCTGATTGATAAATTTCATAAAATGCCTAGAAATCTAGTCTTCTTAGTTTTGCTGGTAGATTAGAACTGGTTAAATCTTCCCTTCAATCTCTCCATTTATATTGGATGTTCTCCTTTCCCATCCCTTCTTCTATGATTGATATTATAGAGAAATATGTAGGGATTTCTTGTGGGGACAGTCAGAGAAGAAGAACCCTATTCATTTGATAAGATGGGAGAATATTACTTTGCCTAAAAAAGAAGGTGGCCTTGACCTAAGGAAAGGAAGAGAAATTGCAAAAGCTTGTCTTATTATCAATGCTTGAAATGTAGCTAAGAAGAAAGATTCACTTTGGGTGAAGTGGATATTGGAAAAATACATACAAAAAGAGACACTTTGGAGCATTGAGTGTTCCCCCAACTATTCGTGGATGTTCAATAATATCCTAAAGGTCAGAGATTCCATGTTACCTTTTACTAAGTTTCATATTGGTAAAGGTAATTTGTTTATGATTTGGAAGGACCCATGGGTAAACTCTAGATTTCTGGTTGATCATTTAGGTGGAAATCTATCCATTCATTTTGGTCTTGGTATTTATGATTCCCTAGACTCTATTATTAAAGATGGAAGATGGTGTTTGCCTCACTCTAGAGTGAGTGCCCTAGTCCTGGATTGTATTGTTACTAATAGCATCTCCTTTGATCTAGAAGACAGTATTTCTTTATGTGGTTATATTGATGTTAATCTTAAATTGGTTTGGAAGTCTATTAGGATGAAAGGGGTTGTAGATAATTGATGCAGATTTACCATGCGCAGAAACGCAAGTGAACGTGTTGAAGTAGTACAGGCCTTTGTGAGGCCCAAGTCAAACTCAGGGATATGTGCAATCGTCGGAGACTCCTACTAACTACTCGCGATCAGCTAAGCCGATTAAAAAGTTGAGAGTTGTTGTTAAAATTAAAAGAAAATAAAAACAAAACAAAACAAGCAATCAATTAAATGTTGGTTTAATCAATTCAAAAGGAGATCTTTAGGGTTGCAGTTTCACAGCGGGTTTTCATTGTATTAAATTCTATATAGCTACTCAATTTTATCTCTCCATCCGGGTAGTGGCCTGAAATCATAATTGCCCACTGTCGTGGTACAATTCACTACCTATGTCTAGGTCGGTTCCACCATCGTAGTAACCTATACCCTAAACTAGGTGCATTATAAATGACCTCTCGGTATCCACCATTAATCTTACACCGCCTTGTTCAAGGGATTTGTCAATTAATGTAAATTTTGTCTCTTTTCAACTTTTAATTCTTCTTTCAAAGCAATTAAGGGCATTAGGTTATTATTATGGTGATCAAGCATAACAATATATTGGAGAACACGAAATTATACCACGGATTTAAGAGATAAGATATGAATTACTATTATAAAATCGTCATACAATGAATCCCCGGGCTACTCCCGATCCTAAAGACAAAGGGGATTAGCCCCGCATGTTCATCTCTGAGTACAATGTGGAGAAGAAAAAGGGAAACATGAGAAAAATGAGATTGAGTGGTGAAACCCCTGAACGGAGAAGGTCCAATCGATCCTTGGCGTGGAATACGCGTTCTCCCACCTTTCGGTGGTGGAATTCGTCTTCTTCAGCGTCCGGATCGGCTGGGGTGTGCTCTCGTGCTCCGTTCTTCTCTCCTTTTCTCTCCGGGATGTGTGCATCAACTAATGACGTAACTCCCCAGTCCAGGGCGTCGTCATTAGGTATATCTCCCGAATTAGGTCGCCAATTAACCACAGTCGTCCGATTAAGATTAATATGAAACAAACTCATATCTGACGGTGTCGATACCATCGACGCGGGTCGATGGTATCGACCTAGCGTGATAGCGGCAATCCTTCTTTTCTTTTGTCTGTGCGCCTGATGTCATCTCGATACCATAGACGCGGGTCGATGGTATCGACGAACCTGTAGCGATATTTTTGTCATTTTGTGTCACTGTACCTCCACCAGTCGATAGTATCGACATTTTGGTCGATAGTATCGACGCCCTTCTCGCCAGCAACCTGATGGTATCTCGATACCATCGACATCCATGTCGATAGTATCAACTTTCTTCTGGTCTTTGCGGCTGGCAACCTGTGGTCCGGTCGATGGTATCGACCATCGTCGATGGTATCGACCACCGTCGATGGTATCGATGGCAGCAGATACTTGTTTTTCCTGAAATTAACACACGGAACCACATGAATTCACACAAAATATATTCTTTCGATAATTAATGCTAAAAATGCTTAAATAAAGGGAATTTGACATAAAGAAGTAGCATAGACTAAAATGAATGAATTATGCAACATTAACCATGAAAATGACTAATAAATGCATAAAACACATATCAAACAAGTCTATAAATGCGACTCAAAATCATCGCATCAATGATTCTTTTGATTGGGTCTGGAAGAGTAAAGCTCCAAAAAATTTCCAGGTCCATGCATGGAAGGTGCTGCTGAAGAAGTTGTCTACGTCTGATTATTTTAAAAGGATGGGTTTTGAGTTTCCCTCTATTTGCTTTCTGTGTATGCACGACTATGAAGATGCACCCGGGTGCATCCGAGGATGCTTCCGTGGTGCCACTCGTGCTCGAAGAGGTGTAAATGCCTCCTCTTCCTCCTCAGCCTCATCGTCATTGTCGTCGCCGCCGTCATTTCCGCCTTATTCATCGGAGTCGGCGATGGCTATGATTGGCCATCGGAAGTGTTGCGCCCCTTCAATGTTGAAGACCGGATCGGGCAGTGAGCATTCCTGATAAGCGTGGTTGACGTAGCAATGCGCATACGCCAAACCATCTCGAAGAAGAATGAGATTGGACCGGTGTAGATGTTGTAAGTTCACCTTGCTCCTAGTAGATAGAGGAGTGAGGGTTTGGAAATTCAAACCGAGGTAGGAAGCCAGCTTGGTGATGAGCCCGCCAAAGTGAATCGGCGCTTTCCTCGTACTCCTCTTCACCGCCAAAACTCTCTGCAGAAAGAAGGCACCCCAATTGCATTCTTGCCGCTTCAGGAGCTTATACAAAAAGAATAAGTCCGTCTCCTGAAACTTGCTGAGGGCCAAATCACCCTGAGCAAACAATGTCGAACTGAGCATCCGGTGCAGAACCCGGACGAAAGGGTGCTCGAAATCGGCTACCGCAACATTATGGTAGCTTACTGACTTCCACGGCGGCACCGTAACCAGCTCGGTGAAGATGGCGTCATAGTCGGTGCGGATGTCCAGTCGCCGGTAGTCGAAGCGCGAGTGATTCCAGTTGAAGATCGTGTTGAACTGCCGAAGTGTAATGGTGTAGTCATTGTTGTATAACCGGAATGACACTCGGCCTTTGATCCACTCGTGGTCGGTGGCTATGATGTCGTTGGGCACGACGCAGACGTCCAAAGACGCCATGAACTCTGCCACCAACTCCTTGTATGTGGGCCACTCGCCGAAGAACGGCTGGCCATCAGAATGATACTCCCGCTCATCAGGCCGTATCTCCATGTGTCGGGCCTATCCTTTCAACACGTAGGCAAGGTTCGCTTCAAACCCGAGGTTGCAGATTGTATCCCGATCAACATATCAGGTCGGCTCTATCTTCCTCTTCAAAATCTCCTCATATATCTTCTTCACCTCTGCAGATGGATGAATCAACCGCGGGCGTGCAACTGATGCGGTCGGAGGTGGCACGAACTCTGGGATGTCCTTCAGATCCGTGCGTGAAGACGACGCACCAGCTACGTGCACCATGATTGCGACAGAAGGAGGAATCGAAAGGGACCTCGGTGAAGATCAGAGAAGCGAATCTCCGCTCGATGAAGAACTAGCTCGGTGTTGCTCGTCGTCTGGCTTGGACAGCTCTGGAACACGCTCGGCGCAAGTGGAGGAAGATTGCACTGAAGGTGTGATGTCATCTGACGCAACTACTCCTCATATATAGCCGTGGCCGGCGCTATTGTCTACCCGTCGATACCATCGATGCGGGTCGATGGTATCGACTCAGGTAGCACGATCCGTACCTTTGTGAGTATCGATGGTTGTCGATGGCTGGATCTGCGGGGCCCGGATTGCTGACGCATCGATACTATCGACGCGGGTCGATAGTATCGACCCATCCCCCGGATCGACTTCTTGGCTGATGCGATCGCCGTTGATCTTCCTTTGCAGATCGTTGATGTGGCGCGTCGATACTATCGACGCGAGTCGATAGTATCGACTCTCTGATTAGGGCAAACCCTCGTGAGGCCCGGCCGCCGCCTTCTTTGCATGAATGTGTCGATACCATCGACACGCCCGTCGATGGTATGGACTTTCCTGAGACGATTTGTTCTGAATATCTTCAGAGATCTCAATAGTATCGACCACCATGTCGATACCATCAACTTCTGCTTGCGATCTGCCTGTTGGTATGTCAATACCATCAATGAGGCCGTCGATGGTATCGACGCAGTGCGATTCCTGCAATTGCCAACCTGTACCATGGTCGATACCATCGACACAAGGGTCGATGGTATCGACTCTGCCTCAGCCCTGCACATGTAGTAAACGATCACGGTATCTTTTTTACACTACAAACTAAGTAAAATCAAATTAAACTACGAATGCAAATGAACTAAACTAAGGTACCAATGGTTGGGTTGCCTCCCAACAAGCGCCCTTATTTAACGTCTTAGGCTAGACGAGTTGAATCACATCATGCATCCAAAAGTGAAATGAGTTTGACCTCATTCACCTTCCTTGTGTAATATTCGCCAAAATATAGCTTCAACCTCTGTCCATTCACCAAAAATGTCGTCTCACCATCACACACCAAGATTGCGCCATGTGGTTTGACCTCTTCCACTGTGAATGGCCCACTCCATCAGGATTTTAGCTTCCCGGGATGCAACTTCAGCCTTGAATTAAACAGCAACACACGATCTCCCTTCTTGAAGGTGCGCATCTGAATGTGGCAATCGTGGATCAACTTAGTGCGCTCCTTGTATATCCGAGAGTTCTCATATGCAGTCATGCGCAACTCATCCAATTCATTCAATTCAAGCAATCTCTTCTTCCCCGCCTCATCATAACTCAAATTGAGCTTTCTTAGCGCCCAGTGTGCTTTATGCTCTAACTCCACCTGTAAGTGACAAGCCCGGCCGTATGCCAACCTAAAAGGTGTGGTGCCTATAGGTGTCTTATATGCCGTCCTGTATGCCCACAATGCATTCGACAGTAAGGCACTCCATTTCTTCCTCGTGGAAGCCACCGTACGCTCCAAAATCTTCTTAATTTCGTGATTGGAGACCTCCACCTGTCCTTGAGTTTGCGGGTGATACGGGGTACCTATGTTATGTTTTATCCCATATTTCTTCAACAATGCTGAGAACTTTTGATTCTTAAAGTGCGTACCCCCATCACTGATGATCATTCGGGGCACTCCAAACCTGCATAATATATTTTCTTTTACGAATCTGCACACTACAGAAGAATCATTAGTCCTTGTGGGTATTGCTTCTACCCACTTCGACACATAATCAACAGCTAAGAGAATATATAAATTCAAATTTGAGGACATAAAGGGTCCCATGAAATCTATACCCCATAGGTCAAATACTTCAACCTCTTGGAAAACATTTAGGGGAATCTCATGTCTCCTTGAAATGTTACCCGCCCTTTGGCAGGAATCACATTGTCTCACAAACTCATAGGCATCTCAGAACAAGGTAGGCCAATATAGGCCACTTTCCAACACTTTGGCCGCCGTACGAGAGCTCGCGTGGTGTCCGCCCATAGGTAGAGTATGGAAGTGATGAAGAACACTCTCATATTCCTCCTCAGGCACACACCTATGTAGAACACCATCCCTGCATTGCTTCAAAAGAATGGGGTCATCCCAAAAATAATAACGTAGAGAATGGAAAATTTTCTTCTTCTCTTGATATGTCCAATCTTCTGGGATGATCCTGCAAGCAAGATAGTTCACAATATATGAAAACCAAGGATCTTTAGAATTCACTTTCGACAATTGTTCATCCGGAAATGTCTCAGTTATGGGTATGTGTAAGTCTTTTTCATCCACCCTCTCTAACCTAGACAAATGATCCGCCACGACATTTTCAATCCCCGCCTTGTCTTTAATTTCAATATCAAATTCTTGTAGGAGCAAGATCCACCTAATCAATCTAGGTTTGGCATCTTTTTTCTCCATCAAATATTTAATAGCGGCATGATCAGTCCAAACAACTACTTTCGATGCAACTAAATATTGCCGGAATTTTTCAAAAGCGAAAACAACGGCAAGTAATTCTTTTTCAGTAGTTGTGTAATTTAATTGAGCATCATTCAAAGTCTTAGAAGCATAAAAGATTACGGCGGGTTTATTATCCACCCGCTGTCCCAACACAGCTCCTACAGCAAAATCCGATGCGTCACACATGAGTTCGAACAGCTTAGTCCAATCCGGTGTTTGAACAACCGGTGCAGAAATCAATTTCTCCTTCAGCACGTTGAACGCGTGTAAACATTTGTCATTGAAATAAAAAATTGCATCTTTCTCGAGAAGCTCGGATAGAGGTTTGGCGATTTTAGAAAAATCTTTTATGAACCGACGATAAAATCCAGCATGTTCTAAGAAACTTCGTACCCTTTTACCGAATTTGGTGGGGGCAATTTAGAAATTACTTCAATTTTCACCGGATCTACCTCCAAACCTTTGCTAGACATTTTATGTCCTAGCACTATCCCTTCACTCACCATCATATGACATTTCTCCCAGTTGAGGACCAAATGTGTGTCCTCACATCTCTGTAATACCTTATCCAAATTATAAAGGCATTTATCAAAGGAAGCACCATAAACAGAAAAATCATCCATAAAGACTTCAAGACAACATTCTACCATATCAGAAAAAATGGCGAGCATACAACACTGAAAAGTCGCTGGTGCATTGCATAATCCAAAGGGCATGCGGCGATACACAAAAGTTCCATAGGGACAAGTGAAAGTAGATTTCTCTTGGTCCTTAGGATCAATTGAAATCTGATTGTATCCCGAATACCCGTCCAAAAAATAGAAATGAGATCGGCCGGCTAAACGCTCTAGAATTTGATCAATAAATGGTAGAGGAAAGTGATCTTTTAGCGTAGCAGCATTAAGACGTCAGTAATCTATACAAACTCGCCACCCGGTTACCAAATGGGTGGTGACAGGTTCATTTAAAATATTTTGAGTGACAGTAATACCCCCCTTTTTAGGGACTACCTGCGTGGGACTTACCCATGTCGAGTCTGAAATCACATAGATGATACCTGCGGAGAGAAGCTTAATCACCTCTTTCTTCACCACCTCCATCATGCTCGGATTCAGTCGACGTTGCGGCTGGATCATCGGCTTGGCTCCCTCCTCGAGCCGAATCTTATGCTGACACAAGGTAGGGGAAATCCCCTTGATATCTGCGACAGACCACCCAAATGCTCCCCGGTGGTTCTTCAGCACTATCAACAATTGGTCCTCCTCTTCCGCACTCAGATATGCAGAAATGATCACAGGTAACGTTTCTTCCTCCGCTAGAAAGGCGTACTTGAGATGCGGTGGCAGTGGCTTTAACTCTAACTCTGGCGGGCTGATTAATGATGATTGAAGCGGAGGGGGAAGTTCACCTAAATCTTCATAATACCTCGCATAGAAACATGGAAGCATCTGAAGCATCTTGGAGTACTCCTTGAGTGATTTTCTTCTCATCCAATCATGAGTGATGTTAACGAAACAAGCCTCCAATGGTAATTCCGGATATGCATCAAAAACTGAATTTTTTATAGCATCATCCTCCGTAGATGGAGGAATGTCCTCATTCTCATCATTCGGGAACCCGACAGCCTTGCAAAGGGATACTACTTTAGTCTGATCCATGATGTCTACAGCCAAAGTCCCTTTGTCCACCTTGGTCATTACATGAGCCATATCCAGAAATGGCTTCCCTAGACAAAGTGAAATAGTATTATAAAAATGTTTTACCATGTGGCATTGCTCCTTGGATTTAACTGAAGTGGCGCTGGAAGGCATGACCATCTCAAATCAGTCATCAGCTATACCCAAGGTCAAACGACCTCTCCCCATCTCGAGTATCATGTCGGCTGTAGCTTGGAATGGTCTTCCGAGTAGTAGCTCATTGCCTTGTTCATCTTGCATCTCCATGACGACAAAATCTGTAGGAAATACAAATCTATCCACTTTCACAAGCAAATCTTCACAAATCCCATACGTTTTCACCACAAAGTTATCCACCAATTGAATTGTCATGTTACTTGGCCTTGACTCTTTTAATCCCAACTTTTTGAATGTAGAAAGGGGCATTAAATTGATGCTTGCTCCTGAGTCACATAAGGCTTCACCAAATTTGACTTTCCCGATATAGCACGAAATGTTGAAACAACCCGAATCTTGCCTCTTTGGTGGCAATGTGCCCATGATGAAGGCACTCACCTGCTCCTTAAGCACGACTACTTTTGTGTCCGGAATTTTTCTCTTCTTAGTGATGATATCCTTCAGAAATTTCCCATAAGAAGGGATTTTCTCAATAGCTTCCAATAAAGGGATGTTGATTGAAAGCTTCATGAAACTGCCTAAGAACTTTTTGAATTGATCATCTACCTTCCTTGCCTTAGCACTGTTCGGATAAGGGACCGGTACAGCTTGTGCCCTTTGATGCGGTGGCACATAGGGTGTCCTTTTCTGAGGTTCCTCCTCCTCTGCAATCGGGTCTTCAGTAGCATCCACAATTGTGTCATCCACTATTTCTGTGACCGGTGCGGGCAGCTCCTCAGTGGCCTCAACTTCAATTTCAGCTTGGGGTTTGCTTGCTTCATCAGCCCTGGGATTTAACAATTTCTTGCCACTTCTTAGCAAGATGGCCTTCGCTTGTTGGTTCCCTCCTGGAACATTAGTATTTCCCGGGAAACCTGGATGTGTCGGCTTCTTCAAACTGGCTATCTTCGCATCCATCTGTGCAATAGATGTCTCTATTGTTCTCATTTGAGCCCCATGGCTCTGCAATGTCTGCCCGAATTGGTTCATGAACTCCCCTTGTTGCTTTATTTGCTGGCCGAAAGTAGCCATGAGTTCTTGGTTTTGCTTTATAACTTGATTGAGCAGCTCTGTGCTCTTATCCTCCACTGCTGGCTGGGGTTTAGCATCCGGATCCTGCAAGAAGTTATTTGGATCCTTCCAGGAGAACTTCTTGTCTTTCCTCCATGCATAGTTGTTGTTCCTGTAACCTGGCTGCTGCCTCATGAATTTCACTTGAGCCTCGTCCTCAGACTCAATATCCTCCTTTGCAAGCAATTTGTTTGCGAGAAGATCCATCTTCTCATTCAGCTCCTTTATTGCTTTAGATTCACCTACAACTCGAACCTGCTCCACAATGCCTCTTTCACCCCATGATTGTTTCTTTGCCATGTTCTTTAAGATCTCCCAACATCTAGTGTCCGTATTATTCAAGAAGAATCTAGAACCGGCTGAATCGAGGTTGCTTCTATCATGCTCGGAGAGAGCAAAATAGAAGATCTTGACTTGGGTCTCCTTATCCAGCCCATGATGCGGACATCGCCTGAGCATGATCTGAAACCTTTCCCAGGTCTCAGAATAGGTTTCTCCTGCTTGTTGGGTGAAGTTGTGGATCTTTCTGATCATGTCATTGGTCTTCTCAGGCAGAAAGAACCTCTCGAAGAAGACCTCCACCATGTGGTACCAAGACTCCACATATTCATTGTCTAAGTTATGTAGCCATTCACGCGCAATTCCCGCTAGAGAACTCGCGAAGAGCTTCAAGTAGAGAACGTCTTGTGGAAATCTGTCGATTTTTACCATATCACAATTCTCCACAAACTGACTTATGTGCGCGATGGGGTCTTCATTTTTGAGCCCATGGAAGGCATTAGACTTCACCAAGTTGATTAAAGATGGATCAATCTTGTATGTCAGAATATTCAGCGCTTGCTTCTTTATCGGCCCCTTGGAAGTGGACGAGGAAGAAGCCTTGATCTTCTCCCATATTGTCTGTGGCTCGTCCATCTCTTCTTGTTAGGGTTCAGAAATTATATCTTCCAGCTCGTCTTGATTATACTCACCCTCGTCTTCTGGTCCCGGCAGCGGAACCTCTGGTGCGCGACCGCGTAGTCAGTACTACGCGTCTGCACCATGCATAGTACCTGAAAATAGAAAAATTAAATTTAGTACAGTGTTTGACGATTGCAAATATTTAGAAAATATATTATAAATTTTTGGAATGATAAAAAAAATAAAAATGTGGCCTAGAGTGGCCGCTCACAGCACTCGAAGTGCCAACAAATTGTTGTATCCCCAGCAACGACGCCAAAAACTTGACGCAGATTTACCGTGCGCAGAAACGCAAGTGAACACGTCGAAGTAGTACAGGCCTTTGTGAGGCCCGAGTCGAACTCAGGGATACATGCAATCGTCAGGGACTCCTGCTAACTACTCGCGATCAGCTAAGCCGATTAAAAAGTTGAGAGTTGTTGTTAAAATTAAAAGAAAATAAAAACAAAACAAAACAAGCAATCAATTAAATGTTGGTTTAATCAGTTCAAAAGGAGATCTTTAGGGTTTCCATTTCACCATGGGTTTTCATTGTATTAAATTCTATATAGCTACTCAATTTATCTCTCCATCCGGGTAGTGGCCTGAAATCAGAATTGCCCACTGTCGTGGTACAATTCACTACCTATGTCTAGGTCGGTTCCACCGTCGTAGTAACCTATACCCTAAACTAGGTGCATTATAAACGACCTCTCGGTATCCACCATTAATCTTACACCGCCTTGTTCAAGGGATTTGTCAATTAATGTAAATTCCGTCTCTTTTCAACCGTTAATTCTTCTTTCAAAGCAATTAAGGGCATTAAGTTATTATTATGGTGATCAAGCATAACAATATATTGGAGAACACAAAATTATACCACGGATTTAAGAGATAAGATATGAATTACTATTATAAAATCGTCATACAATGAATCCCTGGGCTACTCCCAGTCCTAAAGACAAAGGGGATTAGCCCCGCATGTTCATCTCAGAGTACAATGTGGAGAAGAAAAGGGGAAACATGAGAAAAATGAGATTGAGTGGTGAAACCCATGAACGGAGAAGGTCTAATCGATCCTTGGCGTGGAATACGCATTCTCTCACCTTTTGGTGGTGGAATTCGTCTTGTTCAGCGTACAGATCGGCTGGGGCGTGCACTCGTGCTCCGTTCTTCTCTCCTTTACTCTCCGGGATGTGTGCATCAACTAATGACGTAACTCCCCAGTCCAGGGCGCCGTCATTAGGTATATCTCCCGAATTAGGTCATCAATTAACCACAGCCGTCCGATTAAGATTAATCTGAAACAAACTCATATATGATGGTGTCGATACCATCGACGCGGGTCGATGGTATCGACCTAGCGTGATAGCGGCAATCCTTCTTTTCTTTTGTTTGTGCGCTTGATGTCATCTCGATACCATCGACGCGGGTCGATGGTATCGACGAACCTGTAGCGAAGGTTTTGTCGTTTTGTGTCACTGTAGCTCCACCAGTCGATAGTATCAACATTTTGGTCGATAGTATCGACGCACTTCTGGCCAGCAACCTGATGGTATCTCGATACCATCGACATCCCTGTCGATAGTATCGACTTTCTTCTGGTCTTTGCGGCTGGAAGCCTGTGGTCCGGTCGATGGTATCGACCACCGTCGATGGTATCGATGACAGCAGATACTTGTTTTTCCTGAAATTAACACAAGGAACCACATAAATTCACACAAAATATATTCTTTCGATAATTAATGCTAAAAATGCTTAAATAAAGGGAATTTGACATAAAGAAGTAGCATAGACCAAAATGAATGAATTATGCAACATTAACCATGAAAATGACTAATAAATGCACAAAACACATATCAAACAAGTCTATAAATGCGACTCAAAATCATTGCATCAATGATTCTTTTGATTGGGTCTGGAAGAGTAAAGCTCCAAAAAATTTCCAGGTCCATGCATGGAAGGTGCTGCTGAAGAAGTTGTCTACGTATGATTATTTGAAAAGGATGGGTTTTGAGTTTCCATCTGTTTGCTTTCTGTGTATGCATGACTATGAAGATACTTCTCATGTTTCTTTTGATTGTTCTTATGCAAAGTCTATTTGGAAGGAGTGCATGGCTTGAGGTGTTATTAGCTTATGTCCCCCTAATGCTGAGAGTCTTGTTAAACTAATGAAAGATCTTGAAAACATTGCTGCTCTTTCTATTATGTATTTTCTTTGGAAGGAAAGGAATCAAAGAGTCCATGATGATTTTTTTCGTGGGCCAGATACTCTACTACATGATATTTTGAAAGTAATTGATAGTTTGTAGTCCTATTGTTCCTTAAGGCTGTCAAATGGAGAGTGATCTATAGTTTTGCTGGGTGTCTGAGTTTGATGTCTTCAGTCCTTTGATGGTTTCTTCTTGGGCTATGAAAGCTGTTGTTGGTGAGCTCAGTTTCTATAGTTTACTCCTCAGCGTGTCTACTGAAAATATGATCATTTTGATGATGTGGATGTGAGATGAGATCCTGCATTCTTTTGTGAGTGACTGTTATATGCTTTGCTGGTTCTGAAGTTGAGGTTCTCCAACTAAATTCTAGTGATGGTATTTTGATTTCTGGATATTTCTCTAGATATGATGCTCTGTTACTCATTTGATGTTACAAAGTTTGATCTGCTACAACGAGCCTTTGATGTTTTCTCCTCCGTGGGACATCATGGCCTTATTCCATTCCTTTGTTGTATCTGTCTATTCTTTTATTCTTTTCCTGGGATGTAAGTCCTCCTCCTCTGCTTTTCTTTCTTTCTATTTTCTTTCTGTTTTGTACATCTTTACAAAAAAAATTAAAAAAAAAAGAGAGAAAGCAGTTTAGCCGACCAAAAAAAACATTGTTCTCTAGTTGGCCATTAAAAGTTCCATCAAGTGGCTTGAGGCCAGCTGAAAGTTGAGCTAGTTGGGATTCAATAGCCTTCTGATGGGCTTGCTGATTTGCTATCATAGTCTGTTGTGACTATACCATCTTCTCAAGTTTGTCATCAGAAGAGATGGGACCGACTTGTTGTCCTCGTTGTAGCTGTTGATGCAGGACTTGGTTGAGATTCTAGAACTAAGAGGTGTTTTGATATTGGTTGAATATCTATTCTTAAAGTAACCCCTGAAGTTTCCTTGATTCCTAAAATTTTTTTGTTGATTATACTGGAATCCCGACGGGCCTCATTGTTGATTATTTTAACTGAGTTGTTGTGAATTTTCTACCCCTGAAGGATTTTCGTACTAAAAACTAGGATGGTTTCTGCTCTAATTTGGATTATAATACCCTTGACTAGGGATAGTGTGGATAGCATTCAAATTTTCCATCTGACAGTTACCTCATTGGGAACAAACATTGCTCAGAACAACATCATAGAGAATATTACACGCTAGAGTAGAATGATCAGTTCCTTTACATGCTTCACAAATGGTGAAGCTAACCTGACTTGCTCTTGTTGTCGAGGGAGCGAGTGCCTCCTCTCATAGGTGTTGAAAGACAACACAAGGTTGTCTTTCTTGGCAACTAGTAGCTTTAGAGACTTAGCGATAGGCTTGTACTCATGACTACTTTCTACCATAGCTTCCTTCAACACTCCTTTGCCTATGGATCTACCCTAGTTAGCTTGATTTTTAGCTCCAAGGGTGACAACCTTCCATGCGCTATCATAACTTTGACGCATGAAGTTTCCTCTAGATGAGGAGTCTAAAAACTTCTTGATATCATCATCCACACCCCTATAAAAGATTTTTATGAGTTGATTCTTAGGTATGGCATGGTGTGAACACTTGCGTAATAACTCATTGTATCTTTCTAATGTTTCTTCCAGGGTTTCACTAGGAACCTGAACAAATTGTGTTATTTGGCCCGTAATATCATAGGTGATGGAAGGAGGGTATAATTTTTCCAAGAAATCATTTTGAAGTTGTTCCCAAGTTGTGACGGGGTCACATTGCAATGAGTTATACCAACTCATGGATCTATCTCCAAGGGAATATTTGAAGAGACGGAGTCTTATGGCATCATCTGTAACTCCATTCTACTTTGTCATAGTGCATAACTGTATAAACCTCAGAAGATGTTCTTGACTATCCTTGCCTTGATTACCATAGAAAGGGTTGTTTTGAAGTAGTGTAATCCAATGTGACTTGATCTCAAGTTTTGGAGTAGTGATGGGAGGAGGTTGTACTGGGTGTTGAATGTCAGCAACTTTAGGGATTGAGAACTCTCTAAGGTCCTTTTATAACTCAGCTTGTTGAGCTGATGCTTGAGCTGCTTGGATTTCCACTTGAACCGCATCTAGGGCTTCTTACATAAGCCTTTCTATTTGTGTATTAAGGGCTTGAGTTACCCTTGGGGCAATTTCATCCTCTTGTGCCATCCTATCTTGGTTCTCTCTACTCTGATGACAGAAGGCTTGTTCTATTTTAGGGTCAAAGCTAGTTGCAAGGTCGATGTTGTTGGAGCGTGACATGCACTAGTCTTTGGGGGTACCTGAGATGGAAATGTTTTTTGAAAAAATACTTTCGAAACAATAAGGGGAGAGATGTCAGGGGAACGTGGGGGAAGAGGCAGCAAAGGGGGCGGCGGGGGGAGAGGCGGCGGTGCCAGTGGTTGGAGTCTGGGGAGTCGAGGCCGAGCGTCTGAAGCATCAATAAGAGGGAGTTCGGCTCACGCAGAGGACTCAGAAGGGATAAGGAAGGAAACAGATAAGGGAGATGACAGAAATAGAGGAATTGGGGCAACAAGAGTTAGGGTTTATGTTCCGCATGTAGGGATACATTTCCAATTTGCTGTGATGCGAGGGGGACCGAATCAGAATGAGATATTAGAACAAGAGAATGCCTATTTGGATGAAGTGAATAGATCCTTTCAGGGGGATGGGGGTGCTACCGGCAGACCGAACAACCTAACAGGGAAGGCAGTTAGAAACCAACCTTTGTTGTAGTGGTAGGCGGACCAGGCAGACAAGGTCTAGAACAATAATGCAGTGATTCCTTTTTTTTGGATAGTTTGTACGAGGAGCGCCTGGACCATGGAGTGGTGGAATTGCAATACAAGGAAGACCAACCGGCGATCTTCATCGATTCGGAGGCAAAGGAGGATCTAGCACACCCATGGCAATACGCAGTAGTTATTAGACTATTGGGAGAAAACGTTGGCTTCATGATGCTGCAAGACATGATCAAAATGCTTTGGAACCTGAAAGGAAGGTTCAACATATATGAACTTGACAAAAGACACTACGTTGTGCAGTAGTCTTGCAAGGAGGACTACGATCATGCCTTAACGGGTGGCCCCTAAAAGATTTTTGGTAGTTGTTTGGCTGTCTGGGACTAGTACCCAACCTTCAAACCTTCAGATGAGATGCCTAAGTATGTTATCACATGCGTTCGTATCATGGACCTACCCCTACATTTGTATGTGCCCATACTATTCGAGGTTATTGGATTGGCGCTGGGGAGATTGATCAAGGTGGACGATCACACTACTTTTAGAACAAGGAGTAAATTTTCTTGTTTAGCCATAGAGGTAGACACAACCAAGACACTGAGCCCTTGCATACTTAGCAACGACATCGAATATAAAGTTAAATATGAGGTGTTGTCAGAGGCTTGCGCACACTACGGAAACCTAGGCCATAGTACCCGATATTGTCGATCTAATACCCATGACTCGAATGAGGTAAGCACAAATGGAAACACCCATAACGTTGAGGAACATGCACGTGATGGAGGATGGGTCCAACACAAAGGAAGAGGTAACAAGCAAAGGAACTACACTAGATAAACTAGATCTTCTGATAAGCTGCCAGACATATCGCTAGCAACAAATCATTTCAACAACCTACTGTATGAAGACATCTCTGAAGAAGTGGAGGAAGTTACTGATACTGAGCTGAACACCGGAAGACATAACCGAACTAATGAATGATCAGTAAAAATCTGGAGAAAGAAGACAAAGCCCAATGGAAAGACCACTGATAAGGAAACTATGGAGGCGAACAATGACATCTCACAGAATATGAAGGATGACTGTGTTGTTTCAAAGGGATGGGATGCTTCAGAAGGCAACACTCAAAGTCACATTGTGGTGAACCCTGGAGTCGATGAGGTTATCTAAGAGATGGACATGGACAAGAACTAGAAGGAAAATGCTGCTGAAAAGGAGCTCGAGGATAATAAGGAAACAGACGGGGTAGAGAACTATGAGGGAAATGGGATTTCAAGTGAGACCATTGAGCTCAATGCAAGCGACATCGACATATCAGAAACAAGAGGAGCCAACACCGAGAAGCAGGTTAATGGGGAAGGCACTAAAACTTACAGTAGCAACCCCCCTCTTACTCAAGGAAGGAAGATAAAGGGCAATGGAGCTAAAATGAAGAAGAACAAAACTATCCCCCATATGAAAATAGTAGAAAGAGCTCAAGGTTAAACAACTATTCCAGTGGAAAGCAAGGACAAGCCATGGAGGGTATTGAGCATGCTAATATGGAGGTAGCCGTAGGAGGAGACCAACACTAAATCAACTCGTCAGCTGCTCATGATGGTCCCTATTTTGTGCTGGAATACACGAGGAGTAGGTAGTGACGACAAATAAAGAGTGTTGAAGGAATTCCTGAATATTCACAAACCAAAAGTGGTGGCTATTCTTGAGTCAAGAATCAGTGTAGACAATGCAACTAATACTATCAACAAGCTCGGGTTCCCCAATTCCTACAGAGTTGAAGCTTAAGGGTTTTCAGGTGGGATTTGGGTATATTGGGATGCAACAAGGTGCAAAGTTGAGATCATATGCTATCATATATAGTTTCTTACCTATAAAATCAATAGAAGCATGCTCGTCCCCTTTATCTATGCCATCCCCTAGATTGGGGTTCACAACTCATGTGGAAGCACCTTTAAAGAGCCATGGATCACGTTAGGTGATTTTAACACAGTCATGGAACCAAATGAAAAATGTGGGAACAAGACCTTCAACTACTCAGAAGGTAAAGTGTTTTATAACACATTGATGGAGGCAGATCTCACTGACTTGGGCTTCTCGGGTACAAAGTTCACGTTTAGGCATGGCCTTCTATAAGAACGCCTTGACAGAGCTATGAAAAACACAACTTTTATTAATTTTTTTCCCAATGTAGTAGTGGAACACCTACCGAGAGTGGGATCGGATCATTGCCCCCTGCTGGTCCATACGAGGCATGAATGCAAGAAACTGAGTAGATTCATTTCCAAAGTTCCATGGCGGGACCATCAGGAATTTAGAACAATGTTGAACCAGACATGGAACTCTAATGTCAACTTCGTTGAATCTCTTCAGGAAGCTAGAGATGGTATCAGCAGGTGGGATGAAAACCTGATAAAGTAGATAAGGAAAAACAAAGATCGACTCCTAAGTAATATCAAGCAACTTAAGGTTGAGCTAGATTCACAGTATAATTCCATCTCGAATAATTTATTCTTAGATTTCCAATGAGAGCTTGACGAAATCCTAAAGGAGGAGGAGATTGACTTGAAGCACAGAAGTCACATTAACTGGTTAAGAAACATGGATGATAATTATAAACTTTATCACAACTTTATCAACCAGAGAAGAAGGCGGAACTTGATCACCAAGCTTAAAGACCCCTCAGGAGAGTGGATCACCGATGAGGCGGCACTCATGGAACATGTCATCCAATACTTTGAGCAAGTTCTCACAGCACCAGGCAACATACATGCGCGCAACTTTGCTGAGGTACCAAGACGCTTTAAACAACTGGACACTTCTGAGATGGAGGCTATCGGTAGGAGCCCAGCTTCTGAAGAAATGTACAATACTATACATGCCATGGATCCAGTAAAGGCGCCAGGACCAAATGGCGTTAGCAGCCACTTTATCCAGAAGAACTAGCTGCAAAATGGTCCCAGTTTGACAAGAACAACAACTGAGGCTATTAACTCAGGAGTCATACTGGAATCTATGTGTGACACAACAATAGTTCTTATACCCAAGGTCGCGGAACTAGAAAAGTGCAAACATCTCAGACTGATTTCTCTGAATAATGTAGCCCTCAAAGTCATCTCCAAGATGGTTGGAGAAAGAATGAAACCCTTCATGGCAGAGTGGATCTCAAAGGCCCAAAGTAGCTTCATCCCCGAGTGAAGGATAACATATAACATCGGTTTAGTTCAAGAACTCATTATTCAAATGAAAACTAAGAATGGAGCCAAGACTATGGTCATCAAAGTGGACTTGATGAAAGCCTACGACCTAATGGACTGGGGGTTCATCAAGGACACCCTTGAACGTAGTGGGCTACCTCTCAACATTAGATAATATATCATGGCATCTATCATAGGAGGGGAGACTACCATTGGATGGAACGACAAAAGCTCCAGAGCATTCAGATCTAGTAGAGGACTGAGACAGAGCGATCCCCTTTCTTTGTATATCTTTGTAATGTGCATTAAAAGATTGAGCCAATTGATAGAGTCATGAGTGAATAACGGGGAGTGGAAACCAATGACTTTGAGAAGAGTGGGCCTAAGAGTCTCTCACGTCAACTTGGTAGATGATCTCATCATCTTCGGGAGAGCCAACACTTCACAAATGAAGGTGGTCTTAGAATGTTTCAAGAGTTTGGAGAAGGCATCAGGGCAAGTAGTTTCCCTCAGCAAAATGAGATTGTTTTTCTCTAGAAGCATGGCAACCAACCTTAGGATACAAATCAAAAGTATATGTAACTACCAGGAGACTGCTGATCTTGGAAAGTATCTCAGCATTCCTATTCTTCATAGCAGAGTGAATAATGACACATATAGTAGCATTGTAGAAAAGTTGAACTGTAAGGTGTATGCTTGGGTGGCCATGAGCCTCTCTCTTACAGGCAGGATTTTCCTGGCAAGGGAAACTTTATCTTCCTTACCTACATATGCCATGCAATCAACCGTTCTACCTCTTCAGCTGTGTGATAAAATTGATGGATGCATTAAGATATTTGTATGGGGAGGAGCTTATAAAACCCATCCTCAAGCTCTGGTAGCGTGGGACAAAGTCTGCTATCTAAAGAAAGAAGGAGGCTTGGGATTATGAAGTATGAGGGAGTGGAGCCTTGCTTTAATTTACAAACACTCATGGGATCTGAGCAGCAACAGGGAGATGACCTGGTGCATCGGCTTGAAGGATAGATACAAGAAGGCCATTTCGGCAAAAGCTAGAAACCTATCTAGGCTTTAGAATGCTATTATTATAGGAAGGGACTTCATTGAGTCCAACTCATATATGTTACCTATGAATGGAGAGGGTACTTGATTATGGATGGATCGATGGTGGAGAGGAGGACCTCTTAGGAGAGAAGTTTGTCTAAAATCTATCCCCCCCTGAGCTCATGGATCTGATTGTGGATTTCCTAGTTACACCCCAAGGGGGATGGGACATCGAGTTCCTTAAGGCTTGGTTACCCCAGCAGTAGGTGGACAAGATCTTGCAACTCTCGACTCCTACGAAGAAGTATGAAAGGGACCTAAGGGTGTGGGAACACATAGACCATGGATGTTATTCATCGAAAATGTGGGATCTGATCTCCAAACCACGATATAATCATGATTTAAACTTAGCGGAAGAGATTTGATAAATAACGGAAGACAAAAATCACGGGAATTAAAACTTTTCGAGACAAGAGCTTGAATCCTTAAAAGCTTCTTTCATAACAAGAGATAAACTATTTACATCTCATGATAATTACTTCTTGAGTAATTATATACATCAAGATACAAAATCTCAAGAACTCATAACAAAAGACTCCAAGACCTGAGAGTACAGAGGACACATAGGACTGACTCTAACTACACCACATGGCAGGCTAAATCTCCACCTGAGATTTACTGCTACTCCTGGTGTTGCTGCTGCTGGGACTGGTCACCTGTAGACCTGTTCCTCCGTCCTTGACGTACACCTAAAAAGTTGAAGTCTACGGGGTGAGACAATTGTACATAATTGTCCCAGCGAGAGTTATAACTCCCCGCCAGAAGCTTTATTATAACATCAAAGTATAACTTAAGCAGTAAAAGCTTACAAAGTATTCAATAGCAGATACAGTTGTATACAAGAGCTCAACATTTATCAAGGATAAAGAACATATGCACTATTCAGTGTGACATCAATCAATTAGCTCATAGTTACCTTTAAAAGGTATACAACGCTTGTAGATTATGTTTTTCAAACAGTCTTATTATTATTATGCCCTGTGGAGATGAGGTTTACCACTCATACCCCAACCAATCACTGTTAAGTGCCTTAGTATCATACTAGGTCATTGAAAGAGCCGGATTCTCATGACCTTCACCTTCCTCAGTCAGTAAGAGGATCACTTGTAGGACATCTTGTGTCTCTACTATTATAGCTCACCATGGTAATCTGGTCCTTCGCTATTTTAGAGTTACAGTGGCGTTCTGTACTCTCTTCGTCATCAGGAGATTTCATGTTTATCTCCACTGATACGGATATCTATGTTTTCTTCGTCATCAGGAGGTTTCATGTTTACCTACTACTGATACGGTATGGAAAAGTAGTGAAGGATTGACGGATTGCATATCTACATCAAATCCCTACACTAGGATGTAAGGTTCTACACATCCATGTACCCCACATACTCAATAGTATGTGATCCAGGAGTTCCCTTAGGAAAACCTGTTTCACCATCATTTGATCTCTGACAATGATGGGTCTATGATCAGGGCTCTACATTATACTTGATTAGTTAGGTACATTCAGTATTCATTTAACATCACACATTGTTCTTCAAACAATAACGGTAGCATAACAGCTATAAAAGGAGAATACTAATTCAATAACTTGATTAATCAATTGAAGTGACCTTTCATCATTTCTTCTATAAATGATGACAAGAGTCTTAAAAGATATTTTAGATGATGTATTTTACAAGTTGCACCCCTCAAATTGGGTAATTTGCACTTTTCTCCAATTTAAGGTTTTCAAGCACCGAGATTGCTTCCACAGCTGCACCTTGGTGCCCAAGCTTGGGAAATCCCTCAAACCTTACCATCATCATTCTCATGATGTCTCAACATCAGAGGAACATCTCATCATGTGCAAATTGCAAGTTAACCCTTCTAACTGGGTAATTTGCACATAGGTCCCTGTATTACAAAACAATGCTACAACTTTATATAAAAAGGAGCAAAAACTGAAATATATGTTTCTGAGAAACTTAACTACATGCCCAAAGTTAATCACAAGGATTTAATTACATATTTAGGAAAAACACCTAGGGTTAACTCATAACCCAGGTCAGGGATGTTACAAATTATCCACCCCTTACAAGGATTTCGTCCCCGAAATCGATAAAACATACTAAGAGAAAAGGGCAAGATACTTCCTTCTCATCTCATCCTCTAATTCCCAAGTGGCTTCTTCAACACCACGGTGGTTCCAGAGGACTTTCACAAGACTTATATCTTTCTTCTTTAACCTTTTAATTCTATTATCATGGATTGACACTAGTCCCTGTTCATAGGATATATCATCATTCAATTCTACCTCCATAGGTTGTAGAACTGACTCGGTGTCTGGGTGACATTTTGTCAGCATAGAAATGTGAAACACAGGGTGTAACCTCTGTAACTCTGGTGGCAGCTCTAGTCTATATGCTACCTTTCCAATCCGTTCAATGATGGGATAAGGCCCCATAAATCTAGGAGCTAACTTCCCTTTCCATCCAAAAAGAAGGACCCCTTTCCAAGGCGAGACTTTGAGATATACTCTGTCTCCAACCTGGAACTCTAAGGGTCTACGACGCTTGTCAGCATAAGATTTCTGCCTATCCTGTGCAGTCTTAATCTTTTGTTGTATTACTTTAATCTTCTCTGTGGTCTGCTGCACAAGATCAGGACCTAACAACTGACGTTCACCAGTCTCAAACCAACACAAAGGTGATCTACAACGTCTACCATATAAGGCTTCATATGGTGCCATATCAATACTATGCTGATAGCTATTGTTATAGGCAAACTCTATCAAGCTTAGGTGTAGATCCCAACTTCCGGTAAACTGGAGAACACATGCTCTCAACAGGTCTTCTAAGGTCTGTATGGTCCTTTCCGACTGTCCATCAGTCTGTGGATGAAAGGCCGTACTAAACCTTAGCTTGGTGCCTAAGGCTCTGTGTAACTGTTCCCAAAAACGACTTGTAAACTAAGGACCTCGGTCAGAAACTATTGTGACAGGAACTCCGTGCAAACGCACTATCTCTTGAACATATAATTCTGATAACCTTTCAGCAGAATAGGTTGTTTTGACAGGTAAGAAATGTGTTGTCTTAGTCAACCTATCAACAACTACCCAAATGGAATCATGTCCTTTGCTTGTCCTGGGTAGGCTAACAACAAAGTCCATGGTCACATGGTCCCACTTCCACTGTGGTATGGGTAAAGGTTGCATTGTTCCTGCAGGTTTCTGGTGTTCATCTTTAACTTGCTGACACACAGGACACCTCAGAACAAATTCTGCAACATCCTTCTTCATTCCAGGCCACCAATACAGATCTTTCAAATTCCGATACATCTTGGTGCTCCCTGGATGCATAGCATACATGGAAGAATGAGCTTCTTCCAGGACTAACTTCCTCAAGTTATCCATATCCAGCACTATCATCCTTCCATTATAACATGCTACTTGGTCATCTGAGTCATGGAAACCATCTCGCTTCTCATTTCCATACTCAGATCTAATCTGCTGAACTGCAGCATCACCTAGCTGTGCTTCCTTAATCTGCTCTCTTAGGGTAGGTTTAATATGCATCTCAGCTAACAACCCGGCTAACAATGACACCTTCAACTGTACATTGTCCTGCCTTAAAGAGATAAGCATATCTCTCCTAGAGCATACTAAAGAGTTTAGTTGTGCTCTATTCATGGTTGATGTTGTTGATTTCCTACTCAAGGCATCTGCAACAATATTGGCCTTGCCTGGATGATAATCAATTGTACAGTCGTAGTCCTTGATTAACTCCATCCAACGACGTTGCCTCATGTTAAGCTCATGCTGAGAGAAGATATACTTAAGGTTCTTGTGGTCTGTGAAAATCTGGAATGTTTCTCCGTAGAGATAATGTCTCCAGATCTTCAAGGCATGAACCACGGTAGCTAACTCCAGATCGTGTGTTGGATAATTCTCCTCGTGTTTCTTAAGCTGTCGGGAAGCAAAAGAAATCACTTGTTTATCCTGCATCAACACACATCCTAGTCCATTCTTGGAAGCATCACAAAAGACTACATATCCTTTTGCTTGTTCAGGTAGCACAAGCACAGGTGCACTTGTCAACCTCTCCTTCAACAACTGGAAAGATTGTTGACACTTATCACTCCAAGAAAAAGGAACATCTTTCCGGGTCAACTTGGTCAAAGGTAAGGCTATAGAACTAAAGTTCTTAATGAACCTTCGATAATAGCCAGCTAACCCCAAGAAACTTCGAATCTCCGTCGGTGTCTTCGGTTGTTCCCATTGTAGAACAGATTCTACCTTTGTAGGGTCAACACGAATTCCCGAGGCAGATATCACATGTCCAAGAAAAGATACCTCTGGCAGACAGAACTCACACTTGCTAAACTTAGCATACAACTTGTGTTCTCTTAGCAAGGTCAAAGCTTGGCGAAGATTCTGCTCATGCTGCTGAGCATCCTTACTATAGATCAGAATGTCATCTATGAAGACGACAACACACTGGTCAAGGAAAGGTCGAAAAACTCTATTCATGAGTTCCATAAATGCAGCTGGTGCATTGGTTAGTCCAAACGACATAACTGTGAACTCATAGTGACCATACCTTATCCTAAAGGCAGACTTGGATATGTCACTATCCTTAATACGAAGTTGATGATATCCAGACTTTAAGTCTATCTTGGAAAAGATGGTTGCACCACGCAACTGGTCAAAGAGATCATCAATCCTCAGCAGAGGGTACTTATTCTTTATTGTTACTTTATTGAGTTGTTTGTAGTCGATGCACAACCACATTGACCCATCTTTCTTTTTAACAAACAAGACCGGAGCACCCCAAGGTGAAGTGCTTGGTCGGATAAAGCCCTTCTCAAGTAACTCTTGAAGCTGTTTCTTGAGTTCTGCCATCTCGGCAGGCGCCATCCTATACGGAGTCTGGGCTATGGGTTTCGTATCTGGGATCAGATTGATTTCAAAATCAATCTCCCGAGGTGGTGGTATACCAGGAAGTTCTTCAGGAAACACATCCTCGAATTCCCTGACTATGGGAACTTCAGCAGGATTGGACCTTTCCTTGGTAACATCTACCACATGGGCCAAGAATGCATAACATCCTTGCCTCAACAACTTATCAGCAACCATAGCTGACACAAGACAGGTGGGTAGAATCTTTCTTTCTCCTTGAAAGATCCATGTGTTGCTTTCATCAGCAAACACAGCCAACTTGGATTCACAATCCAAGACAACTCTATACCTCTCTAAGGTATCCATCCCAAGGATTATATCAAATCCTTGCATATTAAGTGGTATAAGATCCACTTGAATGCGATGGTCGTAAAAGAAGAGGATGCAAGGAGAGCATACCTCCTGCAAAACGGCAGACCCACTCAACGGAGTCTCCAACAACAAACTATCTGCCCTATGACTAACAGTCACATTGCAGTTACGAATCACTCTATGAGTGATGAAAGAGTGCGTAGCACCCAGGTCAATCAGAACAGATACAACACAGGATGTAGACATATCAGGATATAAAAGTTTCATCTGACCTACCACTACCCGTGGATTGACCACTGCATCTGGTGGATTCATAGCATAGAACCTCGCTGTCGCCTGGTGTTGAGGTGGTGCTGATGATCCATCTTGAGACACTTGTCCACATCCTCGAGCTGCTCCTTGAGATTGCATTCTCTGAGATCCTTGTTGATTATGTCTCGGAGGCTGTGTCACACTGACAGGCCTAGAATGGCAATCCTTCATCAAGTGTCCCACCTTACCACAGTTGTAGCATCTCCTCTCCTGTTGTTGTGGTTGGGGTGGTCCAGTAACTGACATCGATGCAGAACTGTGAGTCCCTTGAAGCGGTTGACTCCGTCCTCTACCTCTGCTTGGTGACCACTGAGTTTGAGAACTCGATCTGGGTGGTGGAGGGTTAGGTGCAGAGAATCTAGGTTTCTTGAAATCCCTAGATGAAGAACCCTGGAACTGTGGATATCTTTTCTGGGTTTGCCTCTTCTCAACCACAGATCTCTCTATTCTTCAGACTGACTCAACGAAGGTAGAGAATCTCTCACGGTTTTCTAAGGCAGACACAGGGGTTGACATATCAGCATTCAAACCCTTCTCGAATCTCCTGATTCTTTCCTCATCTGTGGCAGCCATGTGCGGACAGAACCGTAGCAATTCCATGCACTTAGCTTCATACTCGCTAATGTTCATCATGCCCTACCTCAATCTCTCAAACTGAGAGATCTTCTCATCTAGGAAGGTCTTTGGAAAATATCTATTGATAAATTCCCGACGAAACTCTTCCCACGAGAACTCTATTCCAGGTCTCTTCTGCTCTTCCATGTTCCACTAGTGACCAGCACTGCCTTTGAGAAGATAGACAGCATGTCTAACCTTCTTAGCTTCCGGGATAATAAGAATCCTGAAAGCCTTCTCCAACTTTGTTAACCACAGATCAGCATCTGCGGGGTCAGCAGTCCCGAAGTACTCGGTAGCTCCGACACGACGAAGTCGCTCGAACGTCTTACCGATGCCTTGTCCTTCGGGCTGGGCAGGTGTCCTAGGTGCAGGCATGGGCATCCTGTCGGTGATGTGTGTCATGGCAGTCATAAACTGCCCAAACATCGTCTGAACTGCTGGGTTACCCATATCAGCTGGGTCAAACTGGGGTGGCTTAGGTGCAGGCTGTTCTATTTCTGGAACCCTTGCACCGCCTCGAGGTGCACTAGCACTACTCTCTGCCACGTACTCATCATGTGGCTCTGCCATCCTTATGTATCTTCTTCTCCTGAGGAGCAGAAGATTCTATTAGATAAGGAAGGAGTACTAAAGATAGACTCGACATCCTAAGTCCTATGCCTCTGTAGACTCAACGGACCTAGAGCTCTGATACCACTAATTGTGGGCTCTGATCTCCAAACCACGATATAATCACGATTTAAACTTAGCGGAAGCGATTCGATAAACAACGGAAGACAAAAATCACGGGAAATTAAAACTTTTCGAGATAAGAGCTTGAATCCTTAAAAGCTTCTTTCATAACAAGAGATAAACTGTTTACATCTCATGATAATTACTTCTTGAGTAATTATATACATCAAGATACAAAATCTAAAGAACTCATAACAAAAGACTCCAAGACCTGAGAGTACAGAGGGCACATAGGACTGACTCTAACTACACCACATGGCAGGATAAATCTCCACCTGAGATTTACTGCTGCTCCTGGTGCTGCTGCTGCTGGGAATGGTCACCTGTAGACCTGTTCCTCCGTCCTTGACGTACACCTAAAAAGTTGAAGTCTACAGGGTGAGACAATTGTACATAATTGTCCCAGCGAGAGTTATAACTCTCCGCCAGAATCTTTATTATAACATCAAAGAATAACTTAAGCAGTAAAAGATTACAAAGTATTCAATAGCAGATACAGTTGTATACAAGAGCTCAACATTTATCAAGGATAAAGAACATATGCACTATTCAGTGTAACATCAATCAATTAGCTCATAGTTACCTTTAACAGGTATACTACACTTGTAGATTATGTTTTTCAAACAGTCTTATTATTATTATGCCCTGTGGAGATGAGGTTTACCACTCATACCCCAACCAATCACTGTTAAGTGCCTTAGTGTCATACTAGGTCATCGAAAGAGCCGAATTCTCATGACCTTCACCTTCCTCAGTCAGTAAGAGGATCACTTGTAGGACATCTTGTGTCTCTACTATTATAGCTCACCAGGGTAATCTGGTCCTTCGCTATTTTAGAGTTACAGTGGCGTTCTGTACTCTCTTCGTCATCAGGAGATTTCATGTTTATCTCCACTGATACGGATATCTATGTTTTCTTCGTCATCAGGAGGTTTCATGTTTACCTACTACTGATACGGTATGGAAAAGTAGTGAAGGATTGACGGATTACATATCTACATCAAATCCCTACACTAGGATGTAAGGTTCTACACATCCATGTACCCCACATACTCAATAGTATGTGATCCAGGAGTTCCCTTAGGAAAACCTGTTTCACCATCATTTGATCTCTGACAATGATGGGTCTATGATCAGGGCTCTACATTATACTTGATTAGTTAGGTACATTCAGTATTCATTTAACATCACACATTGTTCTTCAAACAATAACGGTAGCATAATAGCTATAAAAGGAGAATACTAAATGTAACAAGCCTAACTCACATCAATCATCATTTCTCATTATACTCATCACAAGTCATCTCTAAAGCATGACCTTGATGGTATTCATGGCTCTCACAGCCCATTATTATCATAGAATGCCACTGACAAGGCATCAAGATACTTTACTTATTCATAAAGCTATCAATATGCCTTTAATGAATATAGTATCATCATCCATACCTGGATATGATCACCTCCATATCAGAACCTGCATGGTTAATTCAACTAATAAAGGTAATTCAAAACAATGATTATACTTTCCACTCTTGTCATAAGAGCTAAGTTCTTTGATTCTTATCAAATAGAGTTTAATACTCATATAACATGTCATCACCTTTGAATTAGGGTTTACTATTCACATCACATGGTGAATTGAACTCATAACATCATCATGTATGACGAAAATCATCATTGATGCTCTCATATTAGCTTAAGATTCATCATATATCATAATTAGGGTTTCCATGATCTCACATAGGTGGATCATACCCTAATCATGCACATTCATGTGTATTGAAGGTTCTTTACTTGAGTTTCCACCCTAAAAGGTACTTTCTCTCTCTTAAGATACTTTCTCTCTCCTCATACTAGTAGATGGTGATAACACCACTCTAGATCAGGTTGGGTTAAGTCCTCATGGGCTAACATAAGCCAAAACATCACTATCATGTGATTAGGGTTTGATTTGAACAAGGTTTTACTCAATTGAACCCCTCAAGGGTATTTTGGTAATTCACCCCATTGATCACCATCATGGGTTAATTCATTAGTCACTTAGTCCCCTAATGTCCTAGGTTACCATTAGGGTTTAGATTTGAGCATCATTGAACCATTTACATCTTCAAGTGATTAAGTGAAATCAACATTTGAAAACCTCAAACGGTTTCAACCTTCAACCTCCAAACGGTTTGAAACCGTTTGGATGAGTTGACCGTTTGCTAGGGTTGACTCCAAGACCGTGTGACCTTCAAGATCGTTTGCCCAAACCGTGTGAGGGTGTAGACCGTTTAACAAGTTTGACTTCAAGACCGAGAGGGCTTACACGGTTTGAGACCGTTTGGTGTCTCTCGATCTTGAGATCGTTTGAGTCCAAACGGTCTTGAGACCGTTTGGCCCCAAACGGTCTTGAAACCGTGAGGCCTCACAAGGTCTTGAGACCGTGTGACCTCAAACGGTCTTGAGACCGTGAGGTCTCAAACGGTCTTGAGACCGTGAGGCCTCAAACGGTCTTGAGACCGTTTGGTCCACTTGGTCTCAAACCGTTTGGACCTCCAACATGGTTCAATGATTTCAATCGTTTGTGATTATCAATGTTGAAGCCTCCAAATGGTCAAAGCCATGGTAACCACTTATAGATTGAGTTAATTAGGGTTATGCTTAACCAATTGGTCACTCAATTGACCCTCAATTGTTATCCAATTAGGGTTGAAGTTGGTTCAATTAAGGTCCATCAACGTTCAACCATCAACACTCAATAATGTGAATCAACACAAGGTTGAACCCTTCAATTGAGCTCCAATTGGGTCCAAACTTGGCCCAAACGGTCTTGAGATCGTGTGGATGAACTCCACACGGTCTTGAGACCGTTTGCCCAATATTGCATCAAAATCTACTGTGATTTGATAGGAGTTGAACCTTGATTGAGTCTCAAATCAGTATTTTGATTAATTCAATAACCTATTGCAATTGGGCCCTCAATTGATCAAATTACCTTAACCCTAGACCTCCAAACGGTCTTGGGTTGTCACCACACAGTCTTGAGACCGTTTGGATGAGTTCCAAACGGTCTTGAGACCGTTTTCCCATCCAACTTTTGTATTCTAGTGTAAATTCTTCAAGGTTGGATCTATTGAGTTGATTATCATATCAATACTTAATTGCAATGTAATTTGGTATCTTTGTACTTTCAATTGGTCAACTATACTTGACCCCAGACCTCCATACGGTCTTGGGTGATTCCCCACACGGTCTTGGGACCGTTTGGTTGATCCCCAAACGGTCTTGAGACCGTTTAGGTTAATCAACCCAAAAACACTTAATCAAAACATTGAGATTTCAGTACTGATTTCAATTAGGGTTTACCCTAGTAATTATCCTTCAACTCTTAGCTCGTTTGGAATTAGTCCATCAAATTTGGTGAGTTGTTAATCAACATTATTGTGAACAGTAATCTCATACGTTCAACGCTTGGTCAACGTTCTTACACGGTCTTGAGACCGTTTTCCCAAAAAGGGAGATTTCAACAGATTGGAAATCAGGAGTAAATCCAATTAAAGTTGTTGATTAAAAAGGCCATATCTCACGATTCCTTTGGAGTTGTAATCTAAAATTTTGTGGGTGATTATCCTACATAATTATGAACAGAAATCTTATACGTTCCACGCTCGGTCAACGCAGCTAAATGGTCTTGAATACCGTTTGCCCTTACACGGTCCTGAGACCGTTTGCTCACTACACGGTTTTGCAAACCAAGAGAGCAATTTGTGGAGACCGTTTAGTAAAGTGAAAAGTAGTGGATTAACTTTGGAAATAACGTCTTCATCTCCTAGCTCAAGAACAGCAAGGATTTCTCACAGATTTTCTTGCGAGGTAGCAAAGGAAGGTAGAGAAGAAGAACTATCATCTAAAAGCATAAACGAGATGTATATAACAAAGCATAGGTTTAGAGTTATAAAACCCGCCTAAAGCTTGCTCCTTGAGCTCCAAGCTTTTAATGGCGTCCTTGAGTTTCCACAGGTCGGCCAAGGTGATCCTTCCAAGGAAAGTCGAGAAGAGATGGCTAGAAAGGTAGAGCTATGTGAGCTAGCCATCAATTTGACCTTGAATTCGAGTTCTAACCATGAACTCAAGAAAAAGGGAGGATTCAAACCTACCTTGCCCTCCTTGGTCGTCCTCCTGAGCTCCAAAGCTCCTCTTTAGTTGGTTTGGGTGAATAGAACAATGAAGGAAACGAAGGGAAAGTTCCCTTGCTTAGAGAGGTGGAGAGTATATATACTTGGGGTGAGATTTTCAACATAAGCTCATAAGTTCTCCATATTTTCAAATTAGTCCCTCCATCCTTCTTTGCTCGTCTCCTCTTCTTATTTCTAAGGACAAACTTCTTTTAAGGTCAAGAAATGAGGGCAAAGAAGATCAACCTATTAGTTAAGCATACACATAAAAGGGCTATAGCACATACACCTTGATTATTCAATCACAAAGGTGTTTTTTCATAACTTGATTAATCAATTGAAGTGACCTTTCATAATTTCTTCTCTAAATGATGACAAGAGTCTTAAAAGATATTTTAGATGTTGTATTTTACAAGTTGCACCCCTCAAATTGGGTAATTTGCACTTTTCTCCAATTTAGGGTTTTCAAGCACCGGGATTGCTTCCACAGCTGCACCTTGGTACCCAAGCTTGGGAAATCCCTCAAACCTTACCATCATCATTCTCATGATGTCTCAACATCAGAGGAACATCTCATCATGTGCAAATTGCAAGTTAACCCTTCTAACTGGGTAATTTGCACATAGGTCCCTGTATTACAAAACAATGCTACAACTTTATATAAAAAGGAGCAAAAACTGAAATATATGTTTCTGAGAAACTTAACTACATGCCCAAAGTTAATCACAAGGATTTAATTACATATTTAGGCAAAACACCTAGGGTTAACTCATAACCCAGGTCAGGGATGTTACAGAAAACATCCTACATTAAGCTGAGAATAGGTAAAGGAGTACCAACTGCAGGCAACTGGGAGGCGATTTGGAAATTGAAAACTTCAGCACACATTTAGACCTTCGCCTAGTTGCTACAACATGAGTCCTTACTTACCAATGTGAAGAGGGCACAAAGAGGAATGACGAACTGCAAAGTATTCCCTAGATGTGGCAAGGAGGATGAGACTATAATCCATGCATTGAGGGACTGTCAGGTGAAAAAACAGTATGGAATAACTCTTAAACATCACACAAACATCCACTTTCTTCACAAATGGGAATCTAAAAGACTGGATTGTGGCTCAGTTGAAACAACCCGAGGAGGAAAAGATTCACTTCTTTACCGCCTGTTGGCGCTTATGGCATTGCAGGAACAACTTCACCTTCAACAGGGAAACATGTCACATTGCTCAACAGATTAATTTCATTGCTAGGGAAACCAAGAACCAGTTGGAAACCTTCACGATAGAAGGCCAGAGGGAGGCTCCTACCACTACATCCTAGTCATCTCCTAGGTACAGTACCTTCAAGTTCTACTATGATGCTATAGTTAAGAAATCTGATGCCTGTAGAGCAGTAGTCATAAGGGATTCGAAAGGAAGGTGGGTTGGCGGGTTCTCCACTGATGTGAATGCCATGGATGTGGTGGAGGTTGAGTTATCATGCATCATGTTTGCTATGCAGATAGCAACCAATTACGAGATCGATCAAGCTATCTTCGAGACTGATTCTAAGGTAACTGTCAACATGATTATTAGCAGTGTGCGGGACTATCCTAGATATGCCAAGTATTTTTTTGAGATCCAGAATCTAAGAAGACGAGGGTTGCACACACAACACGTCATCAGGGTGCTAATGATGTGGCTGTTAGGCTTGCAAAGTATCATAGAAAACATGGAAATGGGCATGTGTGGCATGCTCGCCCACCTAACCAGGTCATAGGTCTACTAGTTAGGGACAAATGTAAGGGTAGTAGTACTACCTCATTTAATGATTCATGTTTGATTAGTGACTGTAATTTTCATTTAAGAATGCTCGCAAGAGGAGGTCGGGATGAATAAGATGGCCTCCTGACTTTGCTAAAAAAAATTCAAATATATGATCAATAGTATCAAAAGTGAAAGTAAAATCCTAGATTAGTCTCAGTAGAACTAGATTTAACTAGATGATTCGGTTGTCCCCGACAATAGCGCCAAAATTTGATGTGGCTTTTACTACACTAACGAATCCACCTAGGGATGAAATCCCTAAGTTTTTACCAAAACATTGGGCAATAGTACCACTCACAAGTGGACGGGTCTTATCACAATATATTTAAGGATCGAATCCCAAGGGAAAACATTTTTAATAATCTTGCTAGTCAAATCTAGATCGACTAAGACTAATATTTAAAACAAAGAGTTGATTTGGGTTTTAGTTAAACTAATAGCAAGGAAAGTAAATGAGCGGGATTAAAACTGAGTTTAGATTAATGATGGGAATCACTGGGGTGGAATTGGGTTTCACCACCACTACACATGTAAACACATCAAAAATAAATCCATGCAAGATTCAACTATCCAAATGGAGTAGCAAACCATCCGTTAGGAAATTGAGTTTTCATAAGCATCTCCATAGGCTCGATGTCTCGTTACCAACATATCACACACTTACTACTCCAGAGATATCCCTTTGAAAGTTCTCATCCAAGAATCAAGAATGTTAATCGGTATTCAAATCCTATGTATTGAAGTTCTCAAAACAAAGGAGTATAATAGATCATGCAAGGCAGGTGATCAATCCACAAAGCATGCATTAAACGATTAACAATGAAATGGAAAGTTATATACAAGCCATGGAATGTTATAAATGGACATGTAAGCACGGGCAGTAGGGATAGTCCCCACACCCTAGCGAAATTGACTACTCGCTCCTCATGATAGAAACTAAAAGAACAAGAGAGAGGGAAGATTTTGCCATGGTCATGGTGAAGAAGATGGTTGCGGCTTAGTGGAGAAACGATCTTCTACAAGATGGCGGGGTAGATTTGGATGAGGAGGGGAAGAACACTAAGATGGATGAGGATGATATTATCTCTCTTTCTTCCTTCTCTTCTCATGCTCTTGCTCGCAGGAAATAGAGAAAAGATGACAGAGTAGCAAGGACACCACAGAAGAAGCCTTTGACGATAGAGATGGTCTTCCATGGCTGGGCACAAAGTGAAAGCCTGTCAGCATGGATGGATTGAAAGTGATCCCTTAAATGAAAGAGGCGACCATCTGTTTATAGATGTAGATCTGGAGAGGACCGACTTAGCTACCACGATTACATCCTTTAGTAGCGGTTGTGGTACTCCTTGGCACGACCGTGACGAGGTGCACTCGACCGTGCTGAGGAGTTGCAGTCGCGACCGTGTTGCATGGTCGAGGTTTTTGCCGTAGTTGCGGAGTTTTGTAGTGTCGAGGTGTCTACTATGGTTGCGGCCTTCAGTAGCGATTGAGGTATCTTGGCCTTGGCTTGACCGTCCCGAGTGTCAGTCGACACAAGGTCTTGGATGTGGTTGCAACATCGTCTTCTTGGCCGCGGTCACAACATCCTGGAACAAACCGATCCCCGCGCGCGGGGGGGGGGGGGGGGGTGGAGGGGGATATTGCTATGTATTGATGGGCCCGTGTCAATGAATCCTATGACTAATGAAGATGCTTTCTGATGAAGGAACTGGCCATCAAAAATAGGGTCCAAACTATCAAAAGTTTCTTGGGTCCTCTAGTTGGTTAGCAGGACCACCGTCTCCTACACTGGTGCAGATAGTGTGATACTTAATCCTTTAATGGAGACAAATGAATTTGATCAAAACTCTAAATAATCATCGAAAACTAAGGAAAAATGTATATGAGCAGATTCATGGGGCATATGAGAGATTTTAGTGCAAAATTGGGCCAAAAATGGCAACTAAAACAAAGATGAATATGCATTCATCATGGTCCCACTCGTTACAAAATGGTATCAGAGCCCATAGTTGTCAGAATCTGACTATTTCATGTTGTCTCCCTAATTAGATCCCTTGCCTCATATAGTTCCTCTTTAAGTGACATGTTTGTTGTATAATTGATCTAAGCTACACTTGAAATGATGAAATATTGATTTTGGATCATAAGAGTTTCACATTAGAAACTTTTTTAGTTAACCATAATGTGATGAGAATGTTAGGTAACTATTAGGGCATAAGTTGAAAGCAAAAGTGTTTAGAAAGGATCAAGGTACGGGGGCTGGCAATATTTTCCTTTGGACCACTAGTTTGGTTTACAAGGAATCATGGATCCATATGATACCTGCCTAGCCCGAGCTGATACTTATTGTTCAAAATAGCATGCCTATAGACAATAGTATCCTTAGGCACCTAAGTTGGATACTCCTGAGAACCTAATATGTTGACCTTATCTTTTAGGTGTAATGACTTGTTTGAGGATGGATACCCAATAGTTCACTTATGTCCCCTAGAACCACATGTTTGGATAGTCTATCACTAATAACCTAGACTTTAAAGTTTGGTGTTTAGTAAGCAATCAAAGTGCATAGTGGAAGCATGATGGACCTTGTACATGGTTTATTTAGACTAACCATTTTACCTCTAGATTAGTTTGTCTTGGTAGGTCAAACCTTTTAAGGGGTGGAGAGTAGTTTGTTTGATGATGTTTGGGTAGTTATATTTCAAGGACAAAATCCTTTTTCAGGGGATGGAGTCCCGCAACATGCCAAAATCTAGCTACACTGACCCTAGAATCCCTAACTCCATGATTAGGAGGATAGTTTTCTTAGATCCTTAGTTTTAACCAACAAGTTATAGTTGTAACCCTACATGCTTGTTGTTATCCTAAAGAACATATAATGGTCATCCACTGAATAGTTCACATGTTTGAACCCTAATGAATATAAAATGCACATTATATGAGTAACTCACATATAATACTAATAGTGGGTACACATGAGGCTAAACATTTATTGAACCAATAAACCCTAACGAAATGATGAGCAAGAGAATTGTAACCTAATCTTGTATTTAATGCATACTAAGAATGTATAGATGAATAATAATGATTATATTGACCTAACCCCTAAGTTGTAATCATCTAACCTTAACCTATACATTCTAGAAATGCATTTCTCATTTATCTGCTCTAGTTGAAAATGCTTTAGGTATTCAATGTGTGAGTCATCAAGTCATTCAATATATGTTTCATTCACATATTTGTCTTTACAACTATCAAGTATAGTTTTTGAGACATAGGGCATTGCCGTAAAAGATCATATCTTTTAAAATGAAACATAATGTTCTTGTCACAACAAACATATGATGTTTTCATCAGTGGTAGGTACATAATAGCAATTCACTACTATGATGTGCCAATGAATGACAACTTCCAACTGTTGAGGCAACAACCCTTGCTCCATATAGTTATAGCTTACTTCTTCTTAGGTCCTAAAATAGAGATCTCTATCTGCTTCTTCCTGAGATCCTCTCTAAAGAGGATAATTCCTTTCCAATGTCCATACAATTGACAATAGTGGCACTTTCTTTCCTTAATCCATTAAGTGAAAAGGACATATTCCTTTTACACTTACCCTTCTTCGTATGTTGAGTGGAGAAGACTTAGACTTTCGCTTAGCCTCAGAATACTTCTTGGCCTTGCCTTTTCCCTAGGACTTACTTCTACTGATCACCATCACATATGTGTCCTTCTTCTTCCTTTCTTTGGCATCAACATACCAAGCATTTGATAAACTGACTATATGATTCACACAACATTTGCATAATTATATCCCTGGTCAACTCTTGACCTAAGAAAAATCCCAATCACTCCACATACCCTATCATATTGAGCATATGGGGCTCTACTGTACCTACCTTTGTCAGTTTGCACTCAAATAGCACTTAGGAGACATTATACCTTCTTTGCTTTACATGATTATTTAAGATGTATTACCATCTCGAGAATGTCCATGTTTTCGTGTTCTTCATGCAACTCATAGTTTACACAATAGAGCATTCATATTCATGTCTATGGCATCATTGGTATGCTTCAAGTAAGCACCCATTTCAGCCTTAGGCACATTCAGAGCGGGTTGTTTTGGCACTGGTCTTTCAAGGACATAGAGTTTTCACTTATCAATGAGAACATTTCTCAAAGTCCTTAACCAGTTGTGGAACTTTATCCCATTTTGTCCTTCTAAAGGACTTACCTCAATTAGAACGTGTTTGTGTTTGACATTTGATTCTACAAAGAAATATTGCAACTTTTTCAAAACATTTTTATTTGGTTTGGTTTGATAAATTCAACGATACTAACTAGGTTTTTAATTAACTATCGCTCCCACTATTTTTTTCAAACTGATAACCCTCATGTATCAATTTGGAATATTGTAGTGTATAATATTGTAGTGGGCCAAGATCTAAGATAATTCAACTATGGCCTGACCAATGCTACAAAACACAGTAATAATTATCAAGGTAGGAAACTTGCCAATTGCATCATATGCAATACTTGGATAGATGATATGTGCAACTCCTCACCATAATCAATTTCATGCTTCTGGGCCTAATAATCATCAATTAAGCCTTAACCAAAAACTTACATGATAATAATGCACCACACTTGGGCAGAACCTACATTACTACCATCACACTTCCACAAGATATACAACGCACCACGCTGGGGCATAATCAACACTTGTTTGATCAAGATTTTCATGTGTGTCACTTTTGGAAAGCATCTAAGACTTAATATTTAGATTGAGAGAGTTTATATATAAGTACATATATATATACATATCCAATCACCACATACTTATAGTACGTATCATATACATTCTATAACCACAAATGAGAACGTACAATAATTAAACACACAAGATATGGTTATGGTCATACTAATGTAATTCTTTGGAGCCATAAGGAATTACTACCACCTAAGGTCCACATCATATGCAACCTATTGTTGATGAAGATCTTTGATCAAGCCAATCTAGGTTGATTGGTTCAATGCTTAAACTGGTCGGCTTGCCCCCTGGGTGCTCGATTGGGCTCTTGAAATGGTAGTCTGGTTCTCAGGTCCAAGCGGCATATGGACACCTCCAGTCGATTGGTTGGGCCAGCAATCGATCAATTCATCCTCCTATCCTCTGGCCTCCTTGGTCCGCCAGTCCATCAGGTCGTCTCATGAGCCAGTCATCTTGCCTTTGTGTAGATCATCATCTCACATCAAAACCTAAATTAAAACTATCCTATTTCATACTACATTGAAAAGATAAACCTCTAGTTACATTCGAGGGGAAATAGGAAGAAGATAATTAATTTACATTTAGAAAGAAGAAAGAGGCTCGGTTCATAGATCGAGTAACAATAGGAATAAACAACCAAAACCATTCACACACAGATCTAAGGTTACTGGCCATAATCATGCTTCACATCCACCATCAAAATCGATTTTAGGACAACACATGTGAATAACATATATATCATACATATATATATATATACATATATATATGTAGTTTGTAGAGTCATATGTGGATCTTAATTGGATATGCACATTAATTATTTTAATATTTGCATCGTATGCAATAGAATGAAAACTAAATCTGATCACATCAATTTAGATCCCAGATACACCATTAATTGACGTAGCTATGATACCACTATAGGGAAATCGAGTGCAGATATAGGTAGCGGAAACAAAAGTTTAATTTCCTATTTCCAAAGAACAACAAGATCGCGTCAACAACAATGCATCTAGGAAGGAAAAGTTGAAAGGTTATACCTGGTCCTGGAGCAAGTCTAGTGACATTATCCTTGTAGTTGTAGATATGCAACTATCTTCTAGTTGCTCTTGAACAGTGTTTGTGCAACTCCTGGCCTTCACCATAGATAACAGACTTGAACAACATCTGTAGTGGGTCCTGCAGTCTAGCCATAGACTGCTGGACAATGATATCCTCCTAGCAGCAGATGATGACCTCCCCCCTCTAGAGTAGTCCACATAGACTACATGGAACTCCATGTTGGGCTACCAAATCCAATGAGAAGGAGTTGTCCCTTCTGTCAGTGTACTAGTCACTGACATTCTCTCCCATAGCTGATCTTCAGTTGTTCTCTCCCTTTCTATCCATCCCTTTAACGGGTAGGACTTGCTCAAGCTCTCTATTGGTTACCCCAACTAAAGAGGACAACAATTGTCAAAGCAATTGATTCTCATTTGTGTGTGTTGGGAAGCCCCCAGTACCCCTCTATATATAGTAGAGTTCAGGGTCAGGGTTCCTGACTGGTGTGGGAGTAGAAGGGTCCAGAACCATTTTTTTTGGAAATTTTAGGTAAATATATTTCCAACCCTATAAAAGGGACAAATGTACAAGCTATAACTTATAGCTTACATGAGAAATAAAAAAGAATTGCAAAGAATTGGTTATAGTTCCCAATTCTTGATTACAATAGGAGATATATTAGCTAGTTTCTCTTTATGCATATTGTAGAGAAATTTGATTTCTCTTTCAATAGTATTGAACAACAGAAGGTAGTCTTTATTTTGAATCCCATGCTTCCTATTGTTCCTCTCTTGCCAAATGATATGGACACATCCAGTGATTGTCCAAAGGATCATTGTTTCTAGAGCAGTCCCTCTTCCTCTTGAGCATGTGACCTTCAGACATTCATATATGTTGTAGGGAAATCTAACATTGAGTTTGAGTTGAGCGCATCCCCAAATATATTTCCAATAGGAGCAATTTCCAAATAGGTGATCAACACTCTCAATTGATGACCTGCATAGACAGCATATGTCACTCACATTGGAGTACCAAGCTTTGATATGGTCCATGGTGGGCAGCAGATTTTTAAGAGCTCGAAAGCAGGTTAGACTCCATCTAGGCCAATGATATTTGAACCACAGATTCTTGAAAGTGTTATCTACATTTCCTTTTTGGTGACAACTTTCCCAAAGTAGATTGTCATCTACATTGGTGAACTGTGGCCACAACATCACCATTCTTCTCCAAGTAGTAGAGTAACCCCATTTGTGTGTAGGTTGGACGCCAAGATTCGACCCGTATCTACTCCTCATCCATATGCTCCATATCGAATCACTGTGCGACAGCTTTTTGATCCTTTTGAGAGTGTGGAAATATGCCAACTCATTAAGGTTTTTGAGGTTGAGGCTGCCTTTAGTTCTTGGATAAGCAAGTTTGGTCTGTGAGGCCGCGTGGACTGGATTGCACCAGATGAAGTCAGCCAACATGATTTCCATTCTATGAAGAGCAGCTAAAGATACCTCTCCTTGGCGAAGCTAGTAGTTTATCAATCCCATAACACAGTGGTTGATGAGAATTAATCTTCCTGCCATAGCAATCTTCGATCCAGGCCATCTAGCAATCATGTCTCTTAGCTTATCAAGGAAACCATGGAAATGTATGCGCCTGAGATTACCCCCAGCCAAGGGAAATCCTAGGTACTTTGTAGGGCATTCCCCCCTATGGATGCCAAGAATGGAGACACGTCTGTCCTTATCTCTGCATGATTTTGACATAAATAGTTGGGTTTTATTTGGATTATATTTCATGCCTGAGGTCTTGCCAAAGTCAAGAAGTAGCAACTTTGGGTTTTTCAGAGAATGTGCTCGGCCTTATGTGAAGATCAGAACATCGTAGATGAATAACAAATGGATCATGACTCTTGTGCGTCTGACGGTGAAGGATTTGAGTAGACCTAGCTGGTGTGCTTTGTTAATTCTTCTACTAAGACCTTCCATAGCAATAGTAAAGAGCAAGGGGGATAATGGGTCCCCTTTATGGAGACCATTGGTGTTTCTAAAAAATCCAACCGAGCTACCATTCAGCAAGAGAGAAAAAGATGGTGTTTGAACGCACTGTTGGATCATGGAAATCCATTTGTCATTGAACCCCAATCCATGTAGAGCATCCCATAGATAGGACCAGTGAACAATATCAAAAGCCTTTGTAATGTCAAGCTTGACACAGGTTGATGGAGAGCCATTTTTATGGTTAAAGTTTAGGGTGAACTCCGAAGCTAGCATGGAACAGTCCTCAATGCTTCTGCCATTAACGAATGTGCCTTGATTGATAGAGATGATTCTTGGAAGTACCAGAGCAAGTCTTCTAGTAATAATCTTGGCCATAGTTTTGTAGAGCATTGAACAACATGATATAGGATGGAAATCCGCAGGAGAGGAGACCATATCCTTTTTAGGAATGAGGGCAACGAAAACATGGTTCACTTGGAGAACCATGTTACCACCACTGAAAAACCATTGAACAACTCTAGTTAGATCAGAACTAATGAGGCTACAATTGGATCTATAGAAAAATCCATTGAAACCGTTTGGTCCAGGACTTTTGTTAGGACCAATGTCCCAAACAGCCGCCTTGATCTCTAGAATATTAGGAATTTTGCATAGAGCTTCATTTTCTTCTTCATTGACTGATGTGGCTTTTGAATGCACTACAAATTCACTCGGAGTTTATATCCCCGAGCTTTTACCAAAACCAAGTGCAACAATACCTCCCGCAAGCGGACGGATCTTATCGCAGTATAGTTAAGGATCGAACCCAAAGGACAACGTTTTTAAGAATCTTTGTCAGTTAGATCTAGCTCAAGTAAGACAAATATTTAGAACGATAGGTTGATTTGGGTTTGATTAAACTAATTGCAAGAAAGTAAATGCGGAATAAAAGATGGGTTTAGATCAATGGTATGGAATCGCTGGGATGGTACCGGGTTTGACCACCGCTACACACACAAACATACTCCTTCGCAAACAATCCAGGCACGAAATAACACTCCAAGTAGAGCTTCTGCAGAACCCCCCATACGGGCGTTAGGTCCGCGTAAGCATCACCATAGGCAGCCGATGTCTCATCGCCATCCGGATCACATGTCTTACGGCTCTGAAGATACAACATCCAACTAAGGTTGTAAACCCCCCATATGGGCGTTAGGCGCACAGAAGCGTCACCGAAGGCTAGATGGCTCGTCCCCTCGCGGATCACACACTTACGACCTCAAGGAATCCCCTCGGAAGTTCTCGTCAAGGAGTCAACCGCGTTAACCGTTAAGCAAATGAGCGGCTATAGTACGTGTAAACATCGACGAAAAGTATGAAGATACAAAATCCAACTAAGGCTGTGAACCCCCCATACGGGCGTCAGGCGCACATAAGCGTCACCGAAGGCTAGATGGCTCGTCCCCTCGCGGATCACGCACTTACAACCTCAAGGAATCCCATCAGAAGTTCTCGTCAAGGAGTCTAACATGCTAAACGACATTCATACCCATGCATTGAAGTTCTCGCAACATAGGGAGCACAAAGATGAAAACACGGACATAACCAACCTACAAGCTTAACGATAAACGACAAAATGAAGAGTTATGTACACTGCCATGGAAAGTTTAACAAAAGAACATGGTTTGCATGGGCATCGGGGCTAGTCCCCACACCCCAGCGAAAGTGGACTACTCGCTCATGATACGAGATACAAGAAGGATAGGAGAGAAAGATAGATCCGCCATGAGCTCGGTGCAGAGGGTGGACGCAGCCCGGTGAAGAAGATGCGCTCCTTGCTCCGTCTTCTTCCTCTTCTTGGCCTCCTTGACCGCAACGCCAGCAGTAGGTGGAGTGGAACTTGATCGGGGTGGTGCTCTGGCAGCCTTTCGGCGTCCGGAACTGATGCCTCGAAATGGGGACCCTGGGGGTCTATTTATAGTTTCAGATCTGATCCCAAACGGTTTGGATAAGTTGCTGGAAATATCTTCTCCAAACGGTTTGGAGACCGTTTGGGCGCCAAACGGTCTTTAGACCGTTTGGGCATCAAACGGTTTGGAGGACGTTTGAGCGCCAAACGGTCTTGCTTTGATCGGTCCTGGCTTTGGCGTGGTCGTGCGGCTTTAGTTCTTCAATCGATCCTTGCGCTTGCATCGAACGGTCTTGGGACCGCGTGGGACCAAACGGCCTTGGGACCGCATGGGACCAAACGGTCTTGAGACCGCATGGGACCAAACAGTCTTGCGACCGCATGGGACCAAACGGTCTTGGGACCGCATGGGACCAAACGGTCTTGGGACCGCATGGGACCAAACGGTCTTGAGACTGCATGGGACCAAACGGTCTTGAGACCGCATGGGACCAAACGGTCTTGGGACCGCATGGGACCAAACGGTCTTGGGACCACATGGGACCAAACGGTCTTGGGACCACATGGGACCAAACGGTCTTGAGACCGCATGGGACCAAACGGTCTTGGGACCGCATGGGACCAAACGGTCTTGGGACCGCATGGGACTTCTTGGGCAACTGGTTTCGTCTTGTTCTTTGTGTATTCCAGCAAACGGTCTTGAGACCGCATGGATCCAAACGGTCTTGAGACTGTTTGCATGGAGTTGCCTGCTACACCTGCATAAAATGAAAGATATTTAGTTAAAACCTTGATTATTGAATCACTGAGTAGTTTTGTGCATTATGATTCATATTAGGGTGAAAAGACGTGGAATAGATATTAAATTGGTTCAAAAAGGTAATTGAAAATCATGATGAGTATGCACTCATCAAAACACCCCGAACTTAAATCGTTGCTCGTCCTCGAGTAACATAAAATTTGAAACTGTTGCCTGATGGAATACTTTCGATCCGTGTGATTTCTTCATCTTCACATCACAAATGTTTTCTTTTTGCTCAGTATGAGTGAGTACCTCAACTTCCTGGGACCACGAAACACGTCTTTCCATAGCTTCGTTCCTGAGTTCGTTTCCCAACAACGCTTCCTCCCCACCTTTTCCAACACCAATCATGTCGAAGAGTTTTGTAGGAGTTCAGAGATACCCGTAGAATCGACAAGTATGCATTTGATCTGACACTGGTGTAGTTCAAGATGGTAGGGGATGTATTGTGCCCTTAGGTAGAAAAAGGAGTGAAAGGTGGTATGGAAAGAAGAAGTAAATCTCTCCTCTATTCGACTCGAGATTTTTATTTGTTTTGCAATTTCATTTATTGCATTTTTTGTGTGCACTATGGCATCGTTTATTGCAGATCTCTCCTCTATTCGAATCGAGATTGCATTTTCTTTTTATGTGCACTTTGGCATCTTTTTGTTGCAGATCTCTCCTCTATTCGACTCGAGATTGCATTTTTGGTGGTACGCCCCTATTTATTGGAAGGGGTATGGAAGAAGCGGATACGGGGAAAGTGGCGTGCCACCCCGAACTTAGGGTTTGGCACAAGTTTGGCTATTTTGGTGGTATTGATGGATGGAGGGATACGAAAATGATAGAAGAAGTGTAGAAGAGAGTTCAGATCGGAATGCAATTTGATTTACAATTCAAAACTGGGTTATTCTCTTCATCATACTCTGCTCAAATAATGACTTGATGCGGATTCAGTGAGGTTTCCGAGCCATTATTCCACTAGCCAGTTAGGAAGCACGACGTGTTTGATCCCTATCAGTTTGACAGATACTTATCATTTTGTAAAAAGTATTATGATGTTAGGAATCATAAGTTTCACAGGATGGTTTCAGGCAAGAGGCAAGTTTCAAAAGTCAGTCCTCTTGAGGATTCACTTCGGATAAGGAGGATGTTATGATAGAAGATGCAAGTAAAAAAATTATATTTTTATCAACAAAAGTCAAAATTTCATCAGGTATCTGTTCAAAATTTTGAAAAATTTTATGATAGAGACATATTGAGTATGAAAAGAGGGTGTGTATGTGGAAGTGGAATACGTACCACCCACCCTCCACCCCGAACTTAGAGATTTGCTCGTCCTCGAGCAAACCCTAAATTCAAGATGGAGGGGAAAGGAGACACCAGGTATGACTGCCGAGAATGATTTCGTTCTTATCAACGCCACTCCGATCTCGTATCCTGAAAAAGAACTATCTTGTAAGGCAAATTTTATTTAAGGAAATTTTAACTATGAGGTAAGAAACAGAATTTTGAAAAGGAGAAGTAAAACAGATTTATTGGTCGGGTTGCCTCCCGAAAAGCGCCTTTGTTTTATGTCGTTGGCTCGACAGAGTCTTTTAGCATCATGGTGGGTCTTTTGGATTTGCCAGTTCTATCGTTGTATTAGCGCCAATGTCAGTCAAGGTAAAATATCTCTTCAATCGGTGGCCGTTTGTTATGAATTCCCTTGTCGCTTCACTCCATAGAGAGAAGACACCGTGTGGTGAGATGTTTTTGACGATGAAGGGTCCGGACCAGCGGGAACGGAGTTTTCCTGGGAATAGCCGTAATCTTGAGTTGAAAACCAGAACTTGATCTCCCACTTGTATGTCTTTTCTTTTCAGGTGTCCATCGTGCCAGAGTTTAGTACGTTCTTTGTAGATTCGTGCATTCTCATAAGCTGTCATTCTAAGTTCATCCAACTCGTTGAGTTGTAGAATTCTGGCTTGCCCTGCTTCTTTCATATCAAAATTCAATTGTTTAGTTGCCCACCATGCCTTGTGTTCTAGTTCGACTGGCAGGTGGCAAGCTTTTCCATATATCAATCGAAAAGGAGTAGTCCCAAGGGGAGTTTTATAAGCAGTGCGATAAGCCCATAAGGCGTCGTTGATTTTTGTTGACCAGTCTTTTCGATTACGTCCAACGGTTTTCTCAAGGATAGCTTTTAGTTGTCGGTTAGAGACCTCTACCTGTCCACTAGTTTGTGGATGGTAAGGTGAAGCTACCTTGTGTGAGACACCATATTTTCTCAGTAAAGCTTCAAAGCTTCTTTCAATAAAGTGGGAGCCGCCGTCAGATATCACGATTCGCGGTACTCCAAACCGTGGGAAGATGACATCTTTGAATAGTTTGATGACTGGTTTGGAATCGCTAGTGATGGTTGGTATGGCTTCAACCCATTTGGAGACGTAGTCTACCGCCATTAGGATGTAAGAGAATCCATTAGAAGATGGGAATGGCCCCATATAGTCCACTCCCCAGACGTCAAATATCTCGACTTCTTGCCATAGATTCAGTGGCATCTCGTCTCTTTTGGTTATGTTGCCAGATCTTTGACAGCTATCACAGGATAGAACAAAATTGTAAGAGTCCTTGGATAAAGTTGGCCAGAAAAATCCACATTGCAAAACTTTTAAGGCAGTCTTTTTGGAGCTCATATGTCCACCCACAGGTCCCGAGTGGCATTTTTCCAGAATAGATCGAGCTTCTTCTTCGGAGATACAACGTCTATACAGACCATCAGCACAAAGTTTAAAAAGATATGGTTCATCCCAATGGTAATGCTTCACATCGTGCATAAACTTCTTCAGAGTGTTCCCGGTGTACTGGGGATGGATGACTCCCGCAGCAAGGTAATTTACATAGTCAGAATACCATGGTACTGCTTCCGAGACGCTCATGAGTTGATCATCCGGTAGGGAGTCATTTATCGGGATCCCGTCAGCATCCAGAGTGTGGATGCGACTGAGGTGATCTGCAACAACATTTTCCGTCCCTTTTTTATCTCTTATTTCTTGGTCAAATTCTTGTAGAAGGAGTATCCATCTGATCAGCCTTGGCTTAGCATCCTTCTTCGCCATAAGGTAACGGATAGCAGCATGGTCTGTGTAAACGATTACCTTCGAACCAGTAAGGTAGGATCTGAATTTATCGAAGGCATAAATGACAGCCAAAAGTTCCTTTTCAGTAGTAGCGTAATTTCTTTGAGCTTCGTCGAGGGTTTTCGACGCATAATAGATCACATAATGTTTCTTCTCTATATATTGTCCTAAGACCGCACCCACCGCGTAATCACTGGAATCACACATAATTTCAAAGGGGTGGTCCCAATCGGGAGCTCTAATGATGGGGGTAGTTGTAAGGGCTTTCTTCAGCATATCGAAACTTTTGACGCATTCTTTATTGAAATTGAAATCAGCATCTTTTAAAAGCAGATTGGTCATCGGCTTTGTTATCTTGGAAAAATCACGTATAAACCTTCTATAAAAACCAGCGTGACCAAGGAAAGCGCGAACTTCTTTCACATTTGTGGGAATTTCCAATTTAGATATGACTTCTATCTTGGCTTTATCAACTTCAATTCCTTTGTTGCTAACCTTGTGGCCCAAGACGATGCCTTCCTTTACCATAAAGTGGCATTTCTCCCAATTTAGCACCAGATGTGCTTCTTCACAGCGTTTGAGTACCATGGAGAGATGCTTAAGACAGGAATCAAAGGAGTCCCCGTATACAGAAAAATCGTCCATGAAGACCTCCATAACAGTTTCAGTAAGCCCTGCAAAGATGGCAGTCATGCAGCGTTGAAAAGTTGCGGGGGCATTACACAAGCCAAATGGCATCCTTTTAAAAGCATATGTCCCGAAGGGACAGGTGAAAGTTGTTTTTTCTTGATCATCTGGATGTATGGGAATTTGATAGAATCCAGAGTAACCATCCAAGTAACAGAAATATTCTTGATGGGCTAATCTTTCTAAGACTTGATCGAGAAAGGGCATAGGAAAATGATCCTTTCGAGTGGCTTTGTTTAATTTTCTATAATCAATACACATCCGCCACCCAGTGATCGTTCGAGTGGGGATGAGCTCATTGTTTTCATTTCTTAAAACAGTAGTACCTCCTTTCTTGGGTACCACATGAACTGGGCTCACCCATGGCGAGTCCTATATCGGGTATATTATTCCAGCTGTAAGGAGTTTGATGATCTCACGATGGACCACTTCCTTCATATTCGGGTTCAACTTTCGTTGATGCTCGATCGTTGACTTATGGTCTTCCATCATGGGGATTCTGTGCATGCACAACGCTTGGCTGACTCCTGTGAGGTCACTCATTTTGTAGCCTATGGCTTTCTTGCTATCCTTTAATACTTCCAGAAGTTGCTCTTCTTGTTTGGTCGTTAAACCAGAGTTTATAATGACAGGACAAACTTTGAGATCATCTAAAAACATATACTTCAGCCCTTCAGGTAGGGGCTTCATTTCAGGAGGTTCTGGTTTTTCATTGATTTCTTCTGGGGTTTCGGTAACCTTTAATTCTTCATAGGCAGCTTCAGGATTTCCTTTAGTAGAGTCGGGAGGTTCGGTACAGTCCTTATCTTGTTGGTCAATAGGTTCATCATTAAAAAGGTTGTATAGAGAAGTTTCCAAGGGATCGCATGATTCGTGATATTCTTGAGTAAGATGTGACATCTGCTCAACACAATCTATTAGATAGACCTCCTCCTGTATACTTGGTCTTCTCATGCTTTCAAAAACCTTGAACTCAAGAGTTTCTTTACCTAACCTGAGCAGTAATGTTCCAGCTTCAACATCGATAAGGGCTCTAGCAGTGGCGAGGAAAGGGCGACCGAAGATGAGAGGGTATTTGGTGTCTTCTTTTATGTCCATGATGACAAAATCACATGGGACATATGCGTCCTTGCCTACCTTGACCGGGATGTCTTCGAGAATACCTAACGGTCTTTTTACTGAATTGTCCACAAGTTGAATTGTCATAGCAGTTGGAAGCAATTCTTCGAACCCTAATCTCTTACATAGACTCAACGGCATAATAGAAATGCTTGCTCCAAGATCTGCCAATCCTTTCTTGCATGATGAATCACCAATGTGACATGAGATTCCGAAGGATCCTGGATCTTTTTGTTTTTTTGGCATCTTGCTTAGTATGATATCTGATGTGGTAGCAGCCAATTTTACAGTTTCATATTCTTCAGTGATGTACTTCTTGGTGAGGAGCGACTTTAGATACTTGGTCCAGGCTGGTATCTCATTAAGAGCATCTAGGAATGGTATATCAACATGGAGTTTCTTCATAGCCTCTTTAAATTTGATGAATCTAGTGTCAAGCTTGGTTTCCCTCAGTCGGGATGGGAAAGGAACACGAGGCTTATATACAGGAATATCTGGTTCAGGTGTCTCTACTCCTTCATCGACAACTTTTTCAGAACTTCCCTTATTAGTCTTGCTTTCCTTTGATTGCAATTCCGGTGCTGTCAAGTTTTGGTCTGTCATAGGTTCACTCTCGTCAGAAATAACCACAGTTGTCTTTGTTGGGGGATCCAAATAACTTTTCCCTGATCTTGTAGCGATAACCTTCAGCTGCTCCAGATGTTTCGGATTGTTCTCAGGTTGTCCGGCGAAGACTCCAGCTTGTGGCTTAATACTAGCAGCAAGTTGAGCTAGTTGAGTTTCAATAGCCTTCTGCTGGGCCTGTTGATTGGCTAACATCGTTTGTTGTGTTTGCAATAACTTTTCAATGGTAGATAGCTTGTCATCAGAAGGGATGGATCCTGTTTGACCCTGTTGTTGGTTCAAGCTTTGATACTGAGAGTTATTCTGATAATTATTATAGTTTCTGTTCTGAAAGTTTCCCTTGAAGTTTCCTTGATTCCCAAAGTTCTGTTGCTGGTTAAACTGATACCCAGATGGGCCTCTTGGTTGATTATTCGGAACAAATTGATGCGAGTTCATAGCTCCTGAAGGATTTCCGTACTGGAAGCCTGGGTGATTCCTATTTTGATTCGGATTGTAATAGTTCTGCCCAGGGTTGGTGTTAATAGCATTAAGATTTTCCATCTGGCAATTATCTCCTTGTCCACATGCATTGCTTAAAACAACATCATAGAGAACATTGCATGATAGTGTGGAATGGTCAGTGCCTTTGCACGCTTCACAAAACAAAGAAGTGGTCTTGACTTGTTCTGGTTGCCTAGTTGGAGAATGTCCTCTTCCAATCGCAGCAAGGGATGATTCTATGTGATCTTGCTTTGCAACCAAGACTTTCAAAGTTTCAGCTATAGATTTGTATTCTGGGATAGCGTCAGCCATAGCTACCTTTAAGACTCCTTTACCAACAGATCTACCCCAGTTGGCTTGATTTTCTGCTCCCAGGGTGACTACTCTCCATGCGCTGTCGTAACTTTGCCGCATGAAGTTCCCTCCAGACGAGGAGTCAAGGAACATCTTAACATCATCTTCCACACCCCTGTAGAATATTTCTATCAGCTGATTCTTAGGAATTCCATGGTGTGGGCATTTGCGTAGGAGCTCCTTGTATCTATCCCAAGCTTCGGAAAGAGTTTCTCCTGGGACTTGAGTGAAATTTGTGATTCGTCCCCTGATCTCATATGTAAGAGATGGGGGGTAGAACTTTTCCAGAAAGGCATTTTGAAGCTGCTCTCAGGTGGTGATGGGTACATCACTCTGTAGTGAGTTGTACCAACTAATGGCTCTATCATCCAGAGAGTACTTGAAGAGACGGAGTCAAATAGCATCATCAGAGACTCCATTTTGCTTCGTCATAGAACACAGGTCAATAAATCTGAGAAGATGACCTTGGCTGTCTTCGGCTTGTTTACCGTAGAAGGGGTTGTTTTGAAGCAAGGTTATCCAATGTGCTCTAATCTCAAAGTTGGCAGCTTCGATGGGAGGAGGCTGCACCGGATGATAGACATTCGCGGCCTTTGGGATAGAGAACTCTCTAAGATCTTTCTGAAGTTCTGCTGCTTGCGCTGCTGCCTGTGCTGCTAAGATCTCTTGTTGAACCGCAGCTCTAGCTTCTTGCATGAACCTTTCTCTCTGCGCATTGATGGCTTGAGCCACCCTATGGGCTACTTCTTCTTCTTGCGCCATTCTGGCTTGATTCTCTCGGATCTGACGATGGAAGGTTCTATCAATTTCGGGATCAAAGCTCGTAGTCAGTCTGAGACTATCCGAACGGTGCATGCACTAATCGTCAAAGAGCACCTGAAATTTGAAAAGGTTTGAAAGTGAGATCCTTGAAGTAGAATAAAGATCAAATAGATGAGCGATAGTTTCAAAAAGAAAACAAAATCCTAGATTAGTCTTAAAAGAACTAGGTTTGATTGACTGATTTCGTTGTCCCCGGCAACGGCGCCAGAATTTGATGTGGCTTTTGAATGCACTACAAATTCACTCGGAGTTTATATCCCCGAGCTTTTACCAAAACCAAGTGCAACAATACCTCCCGCAAGCGGACGGATCTTATCGCAGTATAGTTAAGGATCGAACCCAAAGGACAACATTTTTAAGAATCTTTGTCAGTTAGATCTAGCTCAAGTAAGACAAATATTTAGAACGATAGGTTGATTTGGGTTTGATTAAACTAATTGCAAGAAAGTAAATGCGGAATAAAAGATGGGTTTAGATCAATGGTATGGAATCGCTGGGATGGTACCGGGTTTGACCACCGCTACACACACAAACATACTCCTTCGCAAACAATCCATGCACGAAATAACACTCCAAGTAGAGCTGCTGCAGAACCCCCCATACGGGCGTTAGGTCCGCGTAAGCATCACCATAGGCAGCCGATGTCTCATCGCCATCCGGATCACATGTCTTACGGCTCTAAAGATACAACATCCAACTAAGGTTGTGAACCCCCCATACGGGCGTTAGGCACACAGAAGCGTCACCGAAGGCTAGATGGCTTGTCCCCTCGCGGATCACACACTTACGACCTCAAGGAATCCCCTCGGAAGTTCTCGTCAAGGAGTCAACCGCGTTAACCGTTAAGCAAATGAGCGGCTATAGTACGTGTAAACATTGACGAAAAGCACGAAGATACAAAATCCAACTAAGGCTGTGAACCCCCCATACGGGCGTCAGGCGCACAGAAGCGTCACCGAAGGCTAGATGGCTCGTCCCCTCGCGGATCACGCACTTACGACCTCAAGGAATCCCATCAGAAGTTCTCGTCAAGGAGTCTAACATGCTAAATGACATTCATACCCATGCATTGAAGTTCTCGCAACATAGGGAGCACAAAGATGAAAACACGGACATAACCAACCTACAAGCTTAACGATAAACGACAAAATGAAGAGTTATGTACACTGCCATGGAAAGTTTAACAAAAGAACATGGTTTGCATGGGCAGTGGGGCTAGTCCCCGCACCCCAACGAAAGTGGACTACTTGCTCATGATGCGAGATATAAGAAGGATAGGAGAGAAAGATAGATCCGCCATGAGCTCGGTGCAGAGGGTGGACGCAGCCCGGTGAAGAAGATGCGCTCCTTGCTCCGTCTTCTTCCTCTTCTTGGCCTCCTTGACCGCAACGCCAGCAGTAGGTGGAGTGGAACTTGATCGGGGTGGTGCTCTGGCAGCCTTTCGGCGTCCGGAACCGATGCCTCGAAATGGGGACCCTGGGGGTCTATTTATAGTTTCAGATCTGATCCCAAACGGTTTGGATAAGTTGCTGGAAATATCTTCTCCAAACGGTTTGGAGACCGTTTGGGCGCCAAACGGTCTTGAGACCGTTTGGGCATCAAACGGTTTGGAGGTCGTTTGAGAGCCAAACGGTCTTGCTTTGATCGGTCCTGGCTTTGGCGTGGTCGCGCGGCTTTAGTTCTTCAATCGATCCTTGCGCTTGCATCGAACGGTCTTGGGACCGCGTGGGACCAAACGGTCTTGGGACCGTTTGGGACCAAACGGCCTTGGGACCGCATGGGACCAAACGGTCTTGAGACCGCATGGGACCAAACGGTCTTGAGACCGCATGGGACCAAACGGTCTTGAGACCGCATGGGACCAAACGGTCTTGGGACCGCATGGGACCAAACGGTCTTGGGACCGCATGGGATCAAACGGTCTTGAGACCGCATGGGACCAAACGGTCTTGAGACCGCATGGGACCAAACAGTCTTGGGACCGCATGGGACCAAACGGTCTTGAGACCGCATGGGACCAAACGGTCTTGGGACCGCATGGGACCAAACGGTCTTGAGACCGCATGGGACCAAACGGTCTTGGGACCGCATGGGACCAAACGGTCTTGGGACCGCATGGGACCAAACGGTCTTGGGACCGCATGGGACTTCTTGGGCAACTGGTTTCGTCTTGTTCTTTGTGTATTCCAGCAAACGGTCTTGAGACCGCATGGATCCAAACGGTCTTGAGACCGTTTGCATGGAGTTGCCTGCTACACCTGCATAAAATGAAAGATATTTAGTTAAAACCTTGATTATTGAATCAGTGAGTAGTTTTGTTTATTATGATTCATATTAGGGTGAAAAGACGTGGAATAGATATTAAATTGGTTCAAAAAGGTAATTGAAAATCATGATGAGTATGCACTCATCATTGACAAGTTTGGACTATTCACAATCTATAAAAGGATTGTTGTTAGAAGCAGGATCATCATTGGGTTGGTTGTATAGTCCTTCAAAAAACTGAAGAGTTACATTTGCGATTTCCTGCTCATCATTGATATTGTTACCTGCATCATCAAAAAGCTCGGTTATAGTATTGATATCATCTCTTCTTTTGATTGTAGAGTGGTATAGCTTGGTATTTTTGTCACCATTAGCTATCCAATCTAGACGGCTGCGTTGCCATAAGTACTTTTCTTTAGCTTTGGATAGAAGCTCCAGTCTATCATAGGTGATCTTTTCAGCATGGATGAGCTCTATATCAAGAGGATTCCTTCTAAGATCTTTGGAAATGTCATCCATTTCCATGGTTTCTTTAGCAATCAGATTTTTTAGATTGATGAACTCCTTCAACCATCTTTTGAGTTCAGTTTTGACCGCCTTTAGGTTCTGAGCAAAACTGAAAAGAGGGTTGCCATCCACCTACTTGGACCAAGCATCTTTGATAAGTTCACGGAAGCTAGGCCAGTCCATCCAAAAATTAAGAAAACGGGAAGGTCTTTTCTTCCTAACCATATTAATAAGATCAACATTAATGGTGGAGTGATCCGAGAAAGCACAAGTTTTAATCTTTGTCTTGGTGCCAGGAAATTTGCTCAACCATGCTTCATTGACTAAGGCACGATCAAGTTTACAAGCAATGTGTTTGGCAGCTCCTTGTTTGTTATGCCAAGTGTAGATCTCATTACCTACTGTCGGAAGTTCAACCAGCTTGCAGTTGTCAATGGCAGTGTTGAACAAACTGAGAATATGTGAGGGAACCTCACGACCACCAACTTTTTCTTCTCTCTTGCGGATGTTGTTGAAGTCGCCTATCACTAACCAAGGGTCAGTGATGTTAGGGCTAGAAGACTCAAGTGTACTCCATAAAGGAATATGGTCCTGTACAAGGTTCCTAGCATAGATAGCAGTAAGAAACAGAAGAAGGTCTCCTTTATTTTTGCAAGTCATGGTGATTTGTTGATCATCCATATGTTGTAAGTTAATATCCCAAGATTTGGGATTCCATCCTACACAGATATGCCCATTTGGATCTTTATCATGATTAGTAATCCAACTCCAACCATTCGGAAGAAGCTTCTCAGTTGATGCTTTCATGTAATGCTTGATTTTAGTTTCAACAAGGATAGCAATGGTAGCTTTAGAATCACGAACAACTCTTCTAACTTCTCTGTTCTTGCATGGTTTCTCTGAACCACGTACATTGGTCATGAAGATTGTCATTAATGACCCCTACCAGAGGATCGGGTACGACGTGGCCCGCTCACTCTAGAATTCTTATCTGTCCTCTTCCTTGGAGTACTGAAGATTTCATCATCTTCTTTATCAGTGCAAATAGAAGGATAGGAAGACCCCTCTCCAGAAGGACTATCTGTTGTTGCAACTTTAGAAGCAGATGATAACTCCTTGTTTCCTGGCTCAGTGGGATTGGTTGTAATATCATCATTGGACGTGGAGGCCACTATAGTGTTAACATTGGAAGAGGTCACCACATTGACTGTAGAGGCCACCGCATCAACAACACTCTCCACAACCACTGTCGGGTTAACCACATCTGCTAAAGAGCCTTGGACATCAGGTGTTTCCATTGTCTCTTCAGTCTCCAGGTTAGCAAATCTATTTCTAACTGAGATCACAGGTGTCTCTAAGGATTTTCCTATCTCACGTGAAGAGTTCGTCTTGCTGCCTACTACCTTCCAAACTCTAGAATCTTGCGTTGGTTTTGGTGGAATGGCTTTGGGCTTCATTGGACAGTTGTCCTCATTATGTCCAAATACTTTGTAGTCTATACATCTCTTGGGCAGATGTTCATATGTAATGGAAACCGCCAATGTCTCACATCTAGGCATATTAACCCAGACCTCGTCAGTAGGAGGTTCATCAGCTTCAACCTCAATGAGAGCACGAGCTTCTCCCAAGGATTCACTACCAATAGATTGATAGTCAATTCTCAGAAGTTTCCCAACGCCACTAGCCACTATGCCAATGACACGATGTGACCAGTTCTTGCCCATGCTAGGGATGTTGATCCAAACCAGGATGTTGTTGAATCTGTCCTTGACAAGATCATGATCGGTTTTGTAATCTTTGATGATCACAAGTTGACCATCAAACCAACGGGGGCCGCTTTCGATCATGTTCTTCTTATCTTCTGCTATGTTGAATCGTAGGAGAACGAATTGGTCATGCTTTGAGTATAGATCGAAACCACCCTTGGGTTTCCACATCCATTTGATCTAGGCTAGAAGATGATGATAATATGGTCTTTTTCCCATTACATATAGGATGCCAGTGTGTTCCCATGATTTCTCCATCGCCTCATATGTTGCTTCGTTAATAGTGATGAACCTTTTACCTTCAATCTTCTCTCGTGGTGGATAGTCGTACTCTTTAAAGGTATCTGATCCTTTGAGGACATGGGCCCATGCATGCCTGTTCTCCTTGGATGAAGAACCAGTAGCCTCCTTGTCGGATGAAGATCCAGGGATCAACACTGCGGTGGCCGCAGATGAAGATCCCGAGGTCTCCTTACTGGGTGCAGGTCCAGGGACCACCGTAGCTGCAAGACCGTTTGAGGTCTAAAAAGGTTGAGAACGTTTGATGCCTTAGTGGTCAAATGGTTTAGTAGTTGATTAACATAAACCTCATAGATACCTAAAGTGATTAAGGGATCAAGTAATTAGTTGATTAATGCATGTCATGATCAAGTGGTGAACATTACCAAGGTACCCTTGATGAGATAAAGTGATCAATACCCTTTGATCAAGTGAACCTTAATGACCACAATAGTAATGACACAACCCATGATGTTAGTGTTGATTTGACCTAACCTAATCAAGGATGATGTAAATATCATCTTATAGAAAGAGGAGAGAGAGGACTCCTTATATAAATGATAATTAAGTAATACACTTCCAACATGTATGTATATATATATCTAATTAGGGTATGATCCATCATAGTGAGATCATGAAAACCCTAATTATGATAGTTAATGAATATTAATCTAATGAGAGTGCATTAATGGAAGTAATCCTCACACATGATGATGGTATGATCTTAATTCATTGCAATGTGAATAGTAAACCCTAATCTAGGGTACTGTGATGTAATGTGAATAGTAAACCCTAATCTAGGGAAATGTCATGGTGTGAATAGTAAACCCTAATTTGGGTTATGCTTTTAAGCATGACACTCTATACTTGATTATGGAATGAGTAATCATTATGCCTTTATAAGTTAAAGGGGTTGAATAACCCTAATTGAATTAAAAAGGAAACCCAACCCTAGAAACCAGCCGTGGTGATATGACACGGTCATGGTGAATCCTCTATGGCACGACCGTGTAATGAAGCACGGCCGTGGTGGCTTACTCTTGCATGACCATGCAAGATAGAACGACCATGGTATTCTATATTTAATTTGGAAAGAACTTGTATTGTACTAATATAGTTACAATGTGCATGTTATCAGTAATGTTAACCATGCAGGTCTTTATAAAGAAGTGAGCATAGCCAGGTAAGGGTTATGATGCCATACTCATTGAGAGTACTTTATAAGTTTTGAAAGTAATGAAATGTTATGTTTCCTAGTAAGAGGTAACATATGAGATTGATAGGCTGTATGAGCCATGACAAATATCTACATTGCTCCAATCAAGGTCATGTTGTTAAATGACTTGATGGCAATATGTTATTTGATAACAAGTGTTTTGATGATCTAAGGGTTTGAACACCCATATTCCTAAATCACAATGATGAGATGGTTAGGGATTGATATTCCAATGTTAATAATATATGATGTGAACTTGATACAATTAGTACTCTTTCCTTATAGCAATTATTTTATTGTCTTGTGTTTGAAAACATGCCTGATGCCAAAAGAATGCCATAACGTATTTCAATAATCAAGTATAATGATATCATGTAGAGCCCTAACCATAGATCCATCTTTGTCAGAAGTTAAATGATGGAGAAACATGTTTTCCTAAGGGAACTCCTGAAGAGCATACTTTTGAGTATGTGGGGGTTATGGACGCAAATATCCTTACGTCCTAATGTAGGAATTGATGTGAGATGTACATTTAATCTCTCAATCCTTCATTATATGTTTATGCCAGGATGATGTATCTTTAATCTCCCGATGATGTTGTTAATGTCGCATCGATGTGAGATAAACAAGAAATCCCTCGATGTCGAAGAGAGTACAGCATGACACTGTAACTCTAATAGCAAAGTTGCCGGAATACCCTGGAAAGCTATTTGAGCAGAGACACAAAATGCCCTGCATATTGTACCTCACACTGACTGAGGAAGATGAGGTCATAGGAATATGTATCTTATGATGACCTATGTATGGTACTGATTGCGATTTAGTAATGGTTGGTTGGAGAATGAGTGGTATACCTCATCTCCTCAGGGCATAAATATGTCTGTAAAATGTAGTCAGCCGTGTAGCATATCTACTTAGGTTGAACTACGAGAAACAATGATTGATAATACATTGTTTATAGTACCCTAGTTGAATAACTAGTATACGTGTTCTTTGTATTCCTTTTTGACATACGTTTTGTCATTAAATTAACTTATAATTGAAATGATTGCCTAAAAGAATGTTGCTCTACTTAGCTTATTCAATGTTTTACCTGTTGTTGAATACCTATAGTTATACTACTCGATGTTATTCCATTATTGCAATAACAATGCTTCTGGCGGAGAGTTATAACTCTCGCTGGGACAATTATTCAATTGTCTCACCCCCGTGGGATTCGACTTTTTAGGTAGACGCCGAGGATGAAGGAATCCATTAGTGGGTGAGCAACAACAACAGCAACAACAACATCAGGGACAACAGTGATCCTTAGGTGGAAACACTATTTGTCAAGTCTTGTAGATAGTATGTCCTATGTGTCGTCTTTGTACTCTCAGGTCCTAGGAGTCAGTAAATGTTTTATACATATATGAGATTTTGGCGTGATGCCTCGAGATTTTGTATCTTGCCTTGTACAATTAATAGGGCAATTGATGTTGTGACTCTCGAGATGTGAATTTACAGAGATGTGTTGATGTATCAGCTTGTAAATAACTTATCCTGTTCTTTTATGAAAAGTCTTACAGATTGTGAACCTTTATGCGAGAAGTTTTAAAATTTTGTGATTTTTAGTAATTCCGCTGCTAACGAAACGCTTCCGCATTAGTTTAAATTTAATTAATCTTGTTTTCATGAGACGGACGTCACAGTTTAGTGGTATCAGAGCTCTAGGTTCGTTGAGTCTACAGAGACATAGGACTTAGGTTGTTGAGTCTGTTCTAGTGTCTTCCAGTATATGTGATAGTGTCTTCTGCTCATCAGGAGGAGAAGATAAAATTAAAGATGTCTGGACCACACAAGGAACACGTTGCTGAAAGTAATGTTGCTGCACCTAGAGAAGGTGCAAGAAACCAAGAAAGGGAAGAACATGTACCTGAACCACCCCAGTTTAATCCAGTTGACATGGGGAACCAAGCCGTCCAAGCCATGTTTGGGCAGTTTATGACTGCCATGACACATATGACTGATAGGATGCCTATACCTGCATCTAGGGAACCTACTCATCTTGAAGGACAAGGAATCGGTAAGACATTTGAACGACTTTGCCGAGTTGGAGCCACAGAGTATGCTGGAACAGCTGACCTAGCAGATGCTGACTTGTGGTTAATTGAACTAGAGAAAGCCTTTAGAATCATGAACATCCCAAAAGCTGAGAAGGTTAGACATGATGTGTATCTTCTCAAGGGGAGTGCTGGTCACTGGTGGACCATGGAAGAACATAAAAGGCCAGGTGTGGAGATTGCATGGGAAGTCTTTCGAAGGGAATTTATCAACATATACTTTCCTAAGACGTTTCTGGATGAGAAAATCTCTCAGTTTGAGAGATTAAGACAAGGACCGATGAACATTAGTGAATATGAGGCTAAGTTCATGGAGTTGTTGCGGTTCTGTCCGCATATGGAAACTACAAATGAAGAAAGGATTAGGCATTTTGAGAAAGGGTTAAACGCTGAGTCAGGAGGATAGAGAGGTATGTGGTAGAGAAAAGACAAACCCAGAACAAGAGAATGTATCCCCAGTTTCAAGGATCCTCGTCTAAAGATTTCAAGAAACCTAGGTTTTCTGCACCTACACCACCATCTAGATTCAGTACCTAGACGCAGTGGATGTCAAATAGGGGTAGAGGATGAATCTTAACGTTAGAAGGAGCTCGTAGCTCAACATCTATGTTAGTTACAGGACCACCCAGACCACAACAACTGAATAAAAGTTGTTATATATGTGGGAAGATGGAACATCTGATGAAAGATTGCAGAGCCAGAGAAGCAAGTGTGACTCAACCTCAAAGGCAGAGTCATCAAGGATATCAAAGAAGATAGTTTCTAGGAGGAGCTAGAGGACGTGGACAAACATCCCAAGCTAGATCATCGACACCCAGTCATCGAGCACCGAATCAACCACAGGCAACGACAAGATTTTACGCAATGAATCCACCTGATGCAGTGATCAACCCTTGGGTTGTGGCAGGTCAGATGGAATTGTTATATTCTGATATGTCTACATCTTGCGTTGTATCTGTTTTAATTGATCAGAGTGCTACACACTCCTTTATCACTTGAGGAGTGATTCTTGACTACAACTTGACTACAAGTCTTAGAGCAGATAGTTTGTTGCTAGAAACTTCGTTGATGTGATCTGCTGTGCTGCAGGAAGTATGTTCTCCCTGCACCCTTTTCTTTTCAGAACATCGCATTCAAGTGGATCTTATACCACTTGAGATGCATGGATTCGATGTAATCCTAGGGATGGATACCTTAGAAAGGTATAAGGTTGTCTTGGATTGTGTGTCCAAGCAAGCTGTGTTCACTAATGAAAGTGACACATGGATCTTTCAAGGAGATAGAAAGATTCTACCCACCTGTCTAGTGTCAGCCATGGTTGCTGAGAAGCTGATGAGGCAAGGATGTTATGCATTCTTGGCCCATGTGGTAGATACTACCATGGAGAGTCCTAACCCTATTGAAGTTCCGGTAGTCAGGGAATTTGAAGATGTATTTCCTGAAGAACTTCCAGGTGTGCCACCGCCTCGGGAGAATGATTTTGAGATTAATCTAGCTCCGGACACGCAACCTATAGCACAAACACCATATAGGATGGCGCATGCTGAGATGGAAGAACTCAAGAAACAACTACAAGAGTTTCTTGAGAAGGGTTTCATCCGACTGAGTACTTCACCCTGGGGTGCTCCGGTCCTCTTTATTAAGAAGAAAGATGGGTCAATGTGATTGTGTATTTATTACAAGCAATTAAATAGAGTAACAATAAAGAATAAGTATCCTCTATCGAGGATTGATGATCTCTTTGATCAGCTACGTGGCACAACCGTCTTCTCAAAGATAGATTTGAGGTCAGGATATCACCAGTTACATATTAAGGATGGTGACATACCAAAGTCTTCCTTCAGGACAAGGTATGGTCACTATGAGTTCACAGTTATGTCGTTTGGACTAACTAATGCACCAGCTGCATTTATGGAACTCATGAATAGAATCTTCCGACCTTATCTCGGTAAGTGTGTTGTTGTCTTTATAGATGACATCCTGATCTATAGTAGAGATGCTCAACAGCATGAACAACATCTTCCACAGGCTCTAACTTTGCTACGAAAGCATAAGTTATATGCTAAGTTTAGCAAGTGTGAGTTTTGGTTGCCAGAAGTTTCTTTTCTTAGACACGTGATATCTGCCTCGGGTATTTGTGTTGACCCTAAAAAGGTAGAATCTGTCCTGCAATGGGAGCAACCGAAAACACCAACAGAGATCCATAGTTTCTTAGGGTTAGCAGGCTATTACCGGAGGTTCATTAAGAACTTCAGTTCTATAGCTTTACCCTTGACTAAGTTGACCACGAAGGATATTCCTTTTACCTAAAGTGACAAGTGTCAGCAATCTTTCCAGTTGTTGAAGGAGAGGTTAACAAGTGCACCTGTGCTGGTGTTACCTGAGCAAGGAAAAGGATATATAGTTTTTTGTGATACCTCTAAGAATGGACTAGGATGTGTGTTGATGCAGGATAAACAAGTGATTTCTTTTGCTTCTCGACAGCTTAAGAAACACGAGGAGAATTATCCGACACACGATCTAGAACTAGTTGTTGTAGTTCATGCCTTGAAAATCTGGAGACACTATCTTTATGGATAGACATTCCAGATTTTCACAGACCATAGGAACCTTAAGTATATCTTTTCTCAGCATGAGCTTAACATGAGGCAACACCGCTGGATGGAGTTAATCAAAGACTACGATTGTACAATTGATTACCATCCAGGGAAGGCCAATGTGGTTGTTGATGCTTTGAGTAGGAAATCAGCAACACCAGCCCTAGACAGAGCACAATTGAATTCTTTGGTATGCTCTAGGAGAGATATGTTTATCTCCTTAAGACAAGACAATGTACAGTTGAGAGTATCGTTGTTATCAGGATTGTTAGCTGAGATGCATATAAAACCTACCCTGAGACAACAGATTAAGGAGGCACAACAAGTTGATGCTGCAGTTCAACTGATTATATCGGAGTATGGTAGTGAGAAACGAGAAGGTTTCCATGACTCAGATGATCAAGTAGCCTGTTATCATGGTAGGATGATAGTGCCAAATGTGGATAACTTAAGAAAGTTAGTCCTGGAAGAAGCTCATTCTTCAATGTATGCTATGCATCCAGGAAGCACCAAGATGTATCGAAATTTGAAAGATATGTATTGGTGGCCGGGTTTGAAGAAAGACGTTGCTGAGTTTGTTATGCAATGTCTTGTGTGTCAGCAAGTTAAAGCTGAACACCAGAAGCCTACAAGAACAATGCAACCTTTACCCATACCACAATGGAAGTGGGATCATGTGACCATGGATTTTGTGGTTGGTTTACCTAGAACAGCCAAAGGCCATGATTCCATCTGGGTAATAGTTGATAGGTTGACAAAGATAGCTCATTTCTTACCTGTCAAAACAACCTATTCTGCTGAGAAGCTAGCACCATTGTATGTAGATGAGATAGTACGACTACATGGAGTCCCAGTTACCATTGTTTCTGATAGAGGTCCCCAATTTATGAGTCATTTTTGGGAGCGACTCCATAAAGACTTAGGCACACAATTAAGGTTTAGTACAACCTTTCATCCACAGACTGATGGACAGTCAGAAAGGACTATACAGACTTTGGAGGACTTGCTTAGAGCATGTATTCTTCAGTTTACAGGAAGTTGGGATCTGCACCTAAGCTTGATAGAGTTTGCCTATAACAATAGCTATCAACATAGCATTGACATGGCATCTTATGAAGCTTTGTATGGTAGACATTGTAGATCACCCTTATGTTGGTATGAAACTGGTGAATATCAACTTTTAGGTCATGATCTTGTGCAGCAGACCACCAAGAAGATTAAGATAATACAACAACAGTTGAAGACTGTACATGATAGGTAGAAATATTATGCTGATAAGTGTCATAGACCTTTAGAATTCTAGGTTGGAGACAGAGTGTACCTCAAGGTCTCACCTTGGAAAGGAGTTCTTAGATTTGGAAGGAAAGGAAAGTTAGCTCCTAGGTTTATGGGGCCTTATCCAATCATTGAACAAATTGGAAAGGTAGCTTATAATCTAGAGTTACCACCAAAGTTACAAAAGTTACACCCAGTGTTCCACATTTCCATGTTAAGGAAATGTCATCCCGATACAGAATCAGTTCTGCAACCTATGGAAATAGAGTTGAATGATGATGTATCTTATGTTGAAGGACCTGTATCCATCCTTCATAGAAGAATTAAGAAGTTGAAAAAGAAAGACATAAGTCTTGTGAAAGTCTTCTGGAATCACTGTGGTGTTGAAGAAGCCACGTGGGAACTCGAGGAAGAGATGAGAAGGAAATACCCTGCTCTTTTCTCTTAATATGTTTTGTTGATTTCGGGGACGAAATCCTTGTAAGGGGTGGATAATTTGTAACATCCCTGACCTGGGTTATGAACTAACCCTATGTGTTTTTCCTAATTAAGTAATTAGATACTTGTGTTTATCTTATGAAATATAATTAGAGCTTTTGATGAACTTATATTTCCGTTTCAGTCCTTTTTGAACAATGTTAAAACAGTGTTTTGTTAAAAATGGACTAACGTGCAAATTACCCAAGTTGAGGGGTTAACTTTCAATTTGCACATGTTAAGATGCTCCTCTAATAATGATACATCATGAGAATGAATATGATGTAGTGGTATGGATTCCACAAGATTGAGCACCAAGATATAGCTTGTAGAGCAATCCTTGTGCTTTAAAACCTAGTTTTGGTGTAATGTGCAAATTACCCAAAACCTATCCAACATGTAAAATATACCCTCCAAAGTATCTCTCATGTTTCTTGGCATATAGTTGAGCAAAGAAAATGAGAGGGGCGCCTCATAGGAAGGATCATGAAAGAAAGATAATCTTGATATTAAAATAATCAAGACTTAAGCAAATGGCCCTTTAATATATATATAACTTAATAAGGTAATTGGTTTATTTTCCTTTTAATCTTGGATAAAGGAGGAGTCTTGCATGTGATAAGGAGGAAGAAACGTGGCCATGGATGGGGTAAGCTATGGTGGATATGATTAGGAAATAAAAGAAATAACTATCTTTTCCTTTGCCTTGAAAATATCCAAAAGTATATAAGGATTCTTATCAACAAGCAAGGGATCGTTTCCCTTAGTCCTTTTCTTATATTCTTGCTTTGGACCGACCAAGAAGGAGCCATGGACCAGAAGGAAGACGACCAAGCTGGTTTGGTAAGTAAGGACCATCACCTATCTTGAATTCTTGGTGGAAACCCAAATACAAGGTTGGTTTATTGGTTTTCTTTATACAATTCTTTTTTCTAGCCATCTTCTCCATACAAAACTTGAAGAACGGACCTTGGACACCTACTGGAGCTCAAGCCACCATTAAAGCTACAAAGCTTGGAGCTCTAGATCATACTTAAAGGCGGTTTTCATAACTCTAACCCTTAAGCTTTGCTTTTATATCTTCCTTCCTTAGAATAGTTGCTTATACTTCTTCTTTAGACACCTTGGTGTGTTCTTGCTCTTATTTCCATGAAGAACCGCCCCTGTTCTTGAGGTAGAAGATAATGACGTTAATAACAATGCTTATCCAAAATCTTGCTTTAGTTGTGTGCAAGACCGTTTGCTAAAGCAAGATTTTGGATAAGCATTGTTATTAATGTCATCATCTTCTACCTCAAGAACAGGGGTGGTTCTTCATGGAAATAAGAGCAAGAACACACCAAGGTGTCTAAAGAAGAAGTATAAGCAACTATTCTAAGGAAGGAAGATGTAAAAGCAAAGCTTAAGGGTTAGAGTTATAAAACCCGCCTTTAAGCCTGATCTAGAGATCCAAGCTTCGTAGATTTAATGGTAGCTTGAGCTCCAGTAGGTGTCCAAGGTCCATTCTTCACGTTTTGGATGGAGAAGATGGCTACAAAAAAGAATTGTATAAAGAAAACCAATAAACCAACCTTGTATTTGGGTTTCCACCATGAATTCGAGATAGGTGATGGTCCTTACTTACCAAACCAGCTTGGTCATCTTCCTTCTGGTCCAGGGCTCCTTCTTGGTCGGTCCAAAGCAAGAAGATAAGAAAAGGACTAATGGAAATGATCCCTTGCTTGTTGATAAGAATCCTTATATACTTTTGGATATTTTCAAGGCAAAGGAAAAAATAGTTATTTCTTTTATTTCCTAATCATATCCACCATAGATGACCCCATCCATGACCATGTTTCTTCCTCCTAATCACATGCAAGACTCCTCCTTTATACAAGATTAAAAGGAAAATAAACCAATTACCTTATTAAGTTATATATATATATATATATATATATATATATATATATATATATATATATATATATATATATATATTAAAGGGCCATTTGCTTAAGTCTTGATTATTTTAATATCTAGATTATATTTCTTTCATGATCCTTCCTATGAGGCACCCCTCTTTTTTTTTTGTTCAACTCTATACCAAGAAACATGAGAGATACTTTGGAGGGTATATTTTACATGTTGGGCCCTAGGTTTTGGGTAATTTGCACATTACACCAAAACTAGGTTTTAAAGCACAAGGATTGCTCTACAAGCTATATCTTAGTGCTCAAGCTTGTGGGATCCATACCACTACATCATATTCATTCTTATGATGTCTCATTATCAGAGGAGCATCTTAACATGTGAAAATTGCAAGTTAACCCCTCAACTTGGGTAATTTACACTTTAGTCCATTTTTAACAAAACATTGTTGCAACATTGTTAAAAAAGGACTGAAATGGAAATATAAGTTCCTCAAAAGCTCTAATTACATTTCATAAGAAAAACACAAGTATCTAATTACTTAATTAGGCTAAATACCTAGGGTTAGTTCATAACCCAGGTCAAGGATGTTACAGTAGCGGTGGCCATGGTCCATGCTGAAGCATGGGCGGAAGGCATGATGGTGGAAGGAAGGGAAGGGTAGGATGTGAGGGGGAGTGATCCCCCTCTCCAAGAACCTTGGGTTGTCTCCTAGATCTCTAGAGAAAAACCCTAATGGCGCCCCCTCCTCCTAGTCCTAGATGTAATTTTTATGTGTAGGGTCCAGAACCATGAATGTTCGAGAACCTACAAATTGCAAGACAGTTATCTCGTACTACAAAATAGTCATCTCATCCATTTTCCTATTCTGAATCAAATTGGCAATTCAAATCCAATTAATGAACAACATGACGTCAACACTAATACTTGATGCAATCGAATTCACTTTGCATACGATCCCTAAATTCTTTTCAAAGATCAAGGTTAGTTTTTCCAAAGATGATATCATCAACATATATTTGTATGATAAGAAAATTGTTAGAAGTTTGTTTTAGGAATAAGGTATAATCCACTTTTCCCATGATATAACCATGATCTAACAAAAAGTTCTTTAATTTCTCATACCAAGCCCTTGGTGGTTGTTTGAGTCCATAGAGAGGTTTTTGCAACACATGGTTAGGTAGACTATCATGTTCAAAGCCTGGGGGTTGTGCAACATACACTTCCTCCTCAATTGTACCATTCAAAAATGCACTTTTAACATCCATTTGATATAGAATAAAGTCTTTATAACTAACAAAGACAAGCAACATACAAATGGACTCAAGTCTAGCTACATGTGCATATGTTTTATCAAAATCTATACCTTCCTAATGATTGTAGCCTTGAGCCACTAACCTTGCTTTGTTCCTTACCACCTTGCCATTTTCATCAAGCTTGTTTTGATAGACCCATTTGGTGTCAATGATCTTTCTATCAATTGGTCTTGGCATAAGGGTCCAAACTTTGTTCTTTTCAAATTGCTCCAACTCCTCTTGCATAGCTAGGATCCATTCTTTATCCCCAAGAGCTTCCTTGACATTTTTAGGCTCGAGTTGTGAGTGAAGATGAAGCGCACATCTTCACTCTTTCAAATGGATCACCTAAAATCAACTCCTTTTGATGATTCTTTACAAGCTGGGGGATTGGATCCTTCTTCTCATCATCTTTGTCTTCTTCTTGAGTGACCACCGCTTTTACCTTTTGGGTGATGTTGATCTCTTTAAGAATATGAATTACTTCACCTGCAACATCATCATTTGGAACAATATCTTTGGGAATAGAGGGGTTAGTCTCAATAAACTTTACATTAATGGATTCTTCTACTTTAGCAAAATCAACATTAAAAACTCTATAAGCCTTTCTAGTAGTGCTATAGCCAAGAAAGAAAGCCTTATAAGATTTTGGATCAAACTTGTCGAGAGAATCTTTTGTATTAAAAAGAAAACAAGGACATCTGAAAACATGGAGATACTCGATAGAAAGCTTCCTACCAAACCATAGCTCATAGGGGGTTTTCTTCAGCAAAGGATGAGTAAAAACTCGGTTTTGCACAACACATGAGGTACTGACACCTTCAGCCCAAAACTTCTTAGGAGTATCATACTCTAGAAGCATGGTCCTAGCCATATCCTGTAAAGACATATTATTTCTCTCTAAAACCCCATTTTATTGAGGTGTTTGATGTGAAGAAAAGGTATGTGCATAGCCCAATTCTTGACAACAATGCTCAAAAAGCTCATTTTCAAATTCTCCCCCATGGTCACTACAGATTGAAACAATGCGGCAAGAAGATTCATGCTCAACTCATTTGCAAAATCTCAAGAAAACATAAAGCGTATCACTTTTAGAAACGAGAAAGAAGGTCCAAGTATATCGAGAGAAATCATCCACAATAACAAGGCAATACTTGGAACCACGAAGCAATTGAGTTCTCATTGGTCCAAATAAATCAATGTGAAGAAGCTAAAGAGCTCTCTTGGTACTAAGGACTCCTTTGGATTTGAAGGAGGACTTGGTTTGCTTTCCTTGGGTACATGTTTGGAATTCCTCATCCTTTCAAAATCCAATTTGGGAAGTCCCTTGACCAAGTCCTTTTTACTCAACTTCTTCAACTGATGCATATTTACATGACCAAGTCGGCGGTGGCAAAGCAAATATCATTCGAGTTGACTACTAGGCATCTACCAACTACATGCTTAATGGAGTCAAAAACAATAACACAAAGATTACCACTTCTAGTTCCCTTATATATAACTTGGTAGGTGAGGGAATCTAGAATCAAGCATTCAAAGAAAGTAAATAGCACAAGGTAACCATTATCACATAGTTGACTAACACTAATTAAATTGTGATGTAGGCCATCTATAAAAATAACATTCTTGATGCACAAGGATTCACCTACATCACCCTTACCTTTGACTTTACCTTTCTTCTTGTCCCCAAAGGTGATCGATCCTCCTTTCTTCTTGGTGAAATTGTTGAAATGGCTTATGCCACTGGTCATGTGCTTAGTGCAGCCACTATCAACAATCCATCTTCCTTTTTCTTGTAAGAAAGGAGAATGTCGGTTCCCAACTCAAACTTTGGGATCCGGAGTTAGCTTGGGGACCCATTTCATCTTTGTATTGGTCCCCTTAGGCTTGTAAGGACAATAAGTAGAATAATGATCATTGCATTTGCAATAAGAACAAACCATAGGATTCTTAATGTCAGAAGACTCTCCTACAAAGAAAGAGGTTTCCTTGCTCTTTTTCTAATTACTTTTGGCTTTTCTCTTTCCTTTTTATGCTCCCCCTACAAATCCCAAACCACTAGTACCACTTTGTTTGGTAGAATGGTCAAGGATTTCATTTAGGGAGTTCTTCCCTTTGAGGAATTTCTATAGGGATGATCTCAATCTATGCCTATCATCATTTAAAGAAATAATGGTAGAAGATAAACTAGATATGTCATCCCTAGCATGCATAATATCAACCTTAAGACATAAGGCTTTAGTTAAATATGAATCCCTTTCATGAGAGATAGAATCAACATTAACACTAGGCAATAAAGGTCTAGAAGATATATCATTTACTTGACCAAGCAACCTAGCATTTTCAGATTTAAGCATTTGGATTTCTTTGAGATAGACATCTCTCTCTTCTCTACGAATATCAATAAGGAGCTTAAATTCAACATTTTTAGTTTTAACTATTTCAAGCTCTTTAAGGCAATTTTGGTTTTCTTCCTTAAGATTCTCAATGTTCTTAAGGTAGATACCATTCTCAACTTCAAACCCATTGTATTGGAGTTCAATATCAAGGTATTTCCCTTGCAAATTATCAATACTCACAAGGTTGGTTTTCTCATTCAATTCAAGAATTTAAAGCTTAGCATATAGACCATCAATAAATTTTCCTAACGTTTCTCTTTTATATTTACATTTAGAAAAAGATGAACCAATAGAGACAAGCATGTCAATAATAGCTTCCTTAGATAACTCATGCAATATCACCTCACTTACCTCACTTACCTCACCAATATCTTCACTAGTAGAGGAAATGAGTGTAAGGTGGCACTCTCCATCTTCTTTCGATCTTGAGCTGCTTGAAGATGATGTTTCCCAAGCTGCATGAGCTGCATTCTTATGTATCTTCTCCTTCCTGTACTTCCTCTTGTATTTGCTCTCCTTCTTGTATTCCTCTTCCTTCTTTAAGATGCCCTTTTGGTGTGACTTTCTGGACTTGGGGCATTCACTCTCTTAGTGCCCCTTTTGCCCACACTTGTAGCATCTCCAAGTAGAAGAGGAGGAGGCTTTCTTTCCCTTGAAGTGTTTGCCCTTGATGTAGTTGGCTTCATGCTCACTAGGGCCTTCATCTTCACTAGAGGAGGAGGGAGAAGTGTGGAAAGAAAGATGTTGTTGAAGGATGACAACCTCCACTTGTGTTTTGAAAACACTATCTTTTATCTTCTTGGCTTCCTTCTCTTTTGCTTGGATTCTTCTTCTTGCTTGTCAAGCCTAGGCTCATGAGCTTGAAGGTTGCCAATGAGCTCTTCGGTTGGGATGTCACCAAGGCTCCTCACTACTTCAATGGAGGTGACATTTGACTCCCATCTCTTTGGTAGAGTCCTCAAGATCTTGGAGTTGATTACACCTCTATCCAAAGTGTTACCCAATGCAGCCAGCCCATTGATGATGACATTGAGTCTTGAGTACATCTCTGCAATCCCTTATTTCTTACCCATCTTGAAGTTATCTAGAAGACTGCTCAAGATGTAGAGCTTTACCTCCTTGACTTGCTTTGTTCCTTCATAGGTGATGGATAGCTTGTCCTAAATCTCATAGACGGTGTTCCAAGATGAGATTTGGTTGGACTTTGTAGGGGTGAGGGTTACGTAGAGGATTCTTATGGCTTTAGCATTGAGTTGGGCTTCGTTGAGTGCAACTTCACTCCATGTTGCAACAATTGCGGTTGGCTCCTTGTAAGGTGTGACCATCACCTTCCACATGTCAAAGTTCATCCCTTGAATGTAGAACTACATACACCTCTTCTAATAAAGGAATTTGGTGCCATCAAAGACCAGAGGACGCATGGAGAAGCCTCCCTCTAGGTTGAGAGAACCAAGTAGGTTGTTGCCAATCTTCTCATCTCGTGGGAGATTGTTGGAGAATATCCTTTACTCTGATACTACTTGTTGGATCTAAAGGCTTTAGGGGGGGTGAATAGAGCTACAAAATTTCTCACAAAATAGATTATACATTCAAGTTATATCAAGTTTCAAGCAATATCTTAAGTAGAATTTGAAATCCTATCAAATAAGCATAGCAATGATGAGAGAGATTGATAGCAAGCACTTGACAAAGGGATGTAGAGTGGTTCCACACTTCAAACTAGAAGTGAGTCAGTCCACTACCTAGAGAGGTCAACCTCTAGGACTTTGCAAATGCTTTTCTCTAGATTACCACCAATATAAGTTAAAACACGAAACCACCAAAAGACTTACCCATCCAAGTAGAAGGAGTATCCACCTTACCAAGGAATTACCCACTTTGCAAGAGTCTTCAGCCTTCACTAAGGTCTTACCCACTCAAGCACAAGTCTTCCACCTTCAATGACTTTGCCACTCCTCTTAGATCTTCAGCCTTTTCCTTCTCCTTCACCTAGAGAAGATCACCACCTCTTCATCAACCTTGAAGAGGACCAGCTACATCTCCTTCTTCACTCGATGGAGCTTGCTTCACCTTTTCTTCATTTAGGAAGGGGGTAAGAAAGTAGGAGAAGATGAGAGCTTTACATTTGCAAGAGAGGAGCTCTCTTATAAAAGGCCTAACTCACTCATAATCATGAAATGAAGTGTAAAATAGAGAGAGAAAGGGGCTCAAGGAGTTTCAACACACTCAACTATAGAAAGGACTTTGAATAACATGGATGAGCAAACTTGGAATGAACTCCAAGGGGTCCTATTTATAGCTGGGGGTGCTCCCTTGAGTTGGGGAACAATTAGGGTCGAAATATAGCCATTTTCCACAGGGCAACAGATCTATTTTCACCCAAAATAAGTCACCAATGGTTATAATCACTTTTTCTGCATTTTCTGTACATTACATTCAGTTGAGTTTCAATAAAGGTAACTCGATCGATCAACTAAAAGACAAAGCCAATTTTCAAACTATCGGTTGAGTTTGTTCTAGGGAACTCGACCAATGAGCTAAAATTGAGTTTGCTCAGTGAGTCAGTCGGTCGAGTTGTGCGGTCATCTTTAGAAAATCCATCATAGGATCGGTCGAGTTTCCAACTCGACTAATGAACAACCTGTGATCAATTTTCTAAGTTGACTTTAAGGTGATTAAACCTTGGTATTAAGTGTTCCACATATTTTTCTCAACTTATTTACAAGTCATATCATCAATACAAGTGATTAATTTTTTTTTTCTAAGGTAGTTTGAAGTGATTGCACACTTGCATTGCATTTGACTTGAACTTGGACAAGTTGGGGCTTGTATAATTTGATCCTTTTCATGTACGTAAAGCCTGAAATCAATCTTGAACAAACATATTAGATACATAGATGTAATGGTTAAGTCATTATCAAAATATGGACAATGTAGAACTCTCAAGTCAATAGACACATGGTGTTGGAGTTTGATGGTGCACCTGAGGTTGAAAACCAATTGCCCCCTAGTTTTTAGATCTGATGGTTGACTTGGTTTTGCATTTCAATGAGGTTTTAACTATGAGACACATGGCATTCATGTCTTGACACCTTGACCTACCTTTCTCTCTCACCCTAATCTTTATATACCTCTCTCCCTTCACCCAAATGAGATATTTACACACCTTCTTCTTCTTATTGATTCTTGGAGAGGTATGACCCTCTTGCATGGTGGTGGAGACAAGATCAAGAGGAGGAAGCTTGGTCGAGCTTGGTTGCATGTGCATCTAGTGTTTGGATCTACCCTCTCTAGGAACACGTGGAGCTTCATAACCTTATTTCTTTTCCTAAGCAAGTAAGATCACCTTCCTATCTTCATTTTCCTTGCTGCCCTCCTTCTCTCTTCCTTCTTGGTCATATCTATGGTGTTCTTGGTGTATCTTGAGTTTGAGGATGAAGACACCTTCTTTCTTCACTTCTGACCTAGGGTTTCCTTATTCTAGGATAAATGAGCTAGCTTAGACATGTGGAGTGATCAAGCTAGGGTTTTTTCTTCTCTCTCTTTGAGATACCTTAATGTTTGGACCTATATCACCTTCCTTAAGGTGAGTTATATAACTTTCTTCATGTTTATTGCTTACTCTTAACTTTCTATCCATAGATGTTTCTCTAAAAACATAGAAATCAGTAGAAAGATTGATGTTTTGACTAGGGTTTGAGAACACATGGTAGTTCTTGAGTAGATAATATTCCTTGAGGTACCCTCCTAATCTTTTGCACGTTTATTCCTTGGAAGTAGGAGCCCTATACCTTGCATGCATTGGAAAACTGATGGTTTGTTCCCTTGAAATGATGGCTTTTCCTTAAGTGTTATGAACTCCTTTCTCTCTTATTTCATGACTTGATGGTTTGGCTTCTTCTGGAAATCGATGGTTTACACTTAGTTGTTGTTTTGATGGTTTTTATTGATCTTGAGAATTGATGGTCATATTTCCCTCAAGAACTGACGGTCATGATGCCCACATCAATGGATGATTGGATGATTTCTTGGCTCTTGAAACGATGGTGTTTACTTAGTGTAAAAAAATCTGATTTCCACCAAGTCTTCGTATCTGATGGTCTTGCTAATTCTATCAAATGATGGTTCACATAGAGTTGACATTCAATGGCCTACCTAGTTTGTCAAACAATGGTATTTCTAGCTCTTGACTGGTCTTAACATCAGATGGTCAACCCATCTTGACAAACGGATGGCATCTCTAGGTCCATGATCCGATGCTTTCTCTACTTGCATGATCCAAAGGTTTTGCCTTCATGGAATCTGATGGTCTGTTGAAACCCAAGATCTGATGGTTTTGTTGGGGTCCATGATTCGATGGTCATGCTTTGTGATAAGTGTGTGCCTATGCTTGTACAAAGTATGTGATCCAATGGTTTATGTTTGAAACACATGATCTGATGGTTGGTATTCGAGGCATATGATCTGATGGTTGCGATTTGATTAAGTGTATTTATGATCTAGTGGGGATGCTAGGTGTAAGGGTTTGTGCTTTTGCTTAAGGGTGTGAAAAAACTGATGGTTTTCTTTTGGGTGCTGATTTCCAACATCAACTGAATCTATCCTGTTGAGCCTAATTTTCAGTAATTAAGCGATGATGGTTGGCTACACCTATCTTCTTTGTGTGTTGTTATAAAGAAGGATACTCTCATAATGTTATGGTAACCCTACTATGTTACCTTTGTGAACATCATAGCTCTTGTGTTTGATACATTCTTATGCTAAACCTATGTACCACAAGTATGGTGATGATTTGTAGAACATTCTACAAGGTGTTGAAAGATATTGATGTTCTTACAGGAGATTATGTGATGGTCAAAATGCCCTTTGGGCATGTCTTGATCCTTAGTGGAGGTGTAACCCTCTTCATGTGTCACAAGGATTAGTAATTTGTGGTGATGTGATAAGAAGTATATCTCATATGTTTTATATACCCCCTAACATTTTGCGTATTTCTTTCTTGGAAGTAGGGGCCCTAGATCTTGCATGTCTTAGGAAACCAATGATTTGTTCCCTTGAAATGACAAATTTTCCTTAGGTGTTATAAAATGATTTCTCTCTTGTTTCATGACTCGATAGTTTGGCTTCTTATGCTAACTAATGTTTTACACTTAGTTGTAGTTTTGATGGTTTTTATTGAGCTTGATAATCGATGGTCATGTTTCCCTCAAGAACCAATGGTCATGATTCCCTCATTAGTTGGATGATTCGATGATTTCTTGGCTCTTGAAATGATGGTGTTTACTTAGTGTGAAAAGTTTGATTTCCACCAAGTCTTAACATCTGATGGTCTTGCTATTTCTATCAAATGATGGCTCACCTAGTGTTGACATTTAATGGCCCACCTAGGTTATCAAATGATGGTCTTTCTAGCTCTTGAAACTGATGGTTTTCCTGGTCTTGACATCCGATGGTTTGCCTAGCCTTGACATCCGATGGTCTACCCATCTTGAGAAACCAATGGCTTCTCTAGGTCCATGATATGATGGCTTCTCTACTTGCATGATCCAAAGGTTTTTCGTTCGTGGAATCTGATGGTTTGTTGAAACCCAAGATTCAATGGTTTTGTTGGGGTCCATGATTCTATGGTCATGCTTTGTGTTAAGTGTGAGCCTATTCTTGTGCAAAGTGTGTGATCTGATGGTTTGTGTTTGAAACACATGATCCGATGGTTGGTGTTCGAGGCATATGATGTGATGGTTGTGATTTGGTTAAGTGTATGCATGATCCGATGGGGATGCTAGGTGTAAGAGTTTGTGCTTTTTCTTATGGGTGTGAACAAATTGATGGTTTACCTTTGGGTGCAGATTTGCAATATCAATTAAATATATCTTGTTGAACCTAACTTAAAGTAATGAAGTGATGACATTTGATTACACATATCTTCTTTGTGTGTTGTTATAAAGGAAGGATACTCTCATAATGTTATGGTAACCCTACTATTGTTAACATCATAGCTCTTATGTTTGATACAATCTTATGCTAAACATGTGTACCACAAGTATGATGATGATTTGTAGAACCTTCTATAAGGTGTTGAAAGATAATGATGTTCTTGCAGGAGATTATGTGTTTGGTATTAATGGCCTTTGGGCATGTCTTGAGCCCTAATGGAGGTGTAACCCTCTTCATGTGTGACACAAATTAGTATTCTGTGATGATATGATAAGAAATATATCTCATACATTTTATATCTCCGGAAGTTGTTATATACCTATGCTTTTGTAGAACACTTTTAGGGTTTGTATGTAACTTGATTGATGCAACCTTAACTCACCCAATTGGCATTAACTTATCAAGTGAAACCCTAATTATGTAGTGTCATGTGCCTTAGAACTATTCTAATGTCAGAACTTGCTGAATAGGGAAACATGTATTTCAGAAGGGAAGCCCAAAGTTGTATACAGTTGAGTATATGCGGGTGCATGAATGGTATATCCTTATCGTACTGATCCCAAGGTTATGGATAACGGTCAAGGTCGTATCTCAGATGTTTATGAATATGTATATGTGATGTGTTTGAGGACAACTACGGTTGTAACTCAAATGATAGGTTATATATCCTAGTTTCTAATGTTGTAATCTACATACCAAGGGCAGACTAGGTTGATTGCAGCTTGACTTATATGTCGTTGCGGCGGACTCATACTGATCGAGGGAAGAGATATTAGGATATCGAGTCTCTTAGATCTTGTACGAAACTGATTGCGACTTTGTAGTGGTCTGCTGAAAGTTTGAGTGATATGCCTCAAACTACCCTGAGCTTAATAAAAGATGTAATCCAGTCGTGTAGTATATCTGATAGGGTTATATAGAGATTCATATTGATTGATAACCCTTGCCTTGTTTCTTGTAGTGTTGATATGTTTTATTTTGTGGTAACCAAAATCAACTGTTGTGATGGTGTTAGCTTTACTTGCTCCCCTGATTGTTATGTTAATTTCTCAATTCTATAATATTCTCTGATGTATCTGTTTACTCACATAACTTGTTGTAATCAATAAACGTTGTTGAGAGTTATATCTCTCGCTGGGACATGGGTCCCACCTCGTGGGATACCACATCTTTTTAGGTGATCGTTAGGTCAGACTCGTGTTCCTAAGAATAGAGTTATCCCAAGATCCATCCAAATGTAGTGTTCTTAGAGCCTATGGTTAAGGTCAATCTCTACTTGTTGTAGCTTCCATGTTATCGTGTTGTTGGTGTTGCCCCGTTCTGTCCTACAAAAAGGTATCTCACCATAACCTATCTCCCATTTGGTGTTACGCATGACTATGGGGAAACAATCCCAAACCATCTTCCAGTAGGTGGAGGTGTGATCTACCTTCTTAATGAACCAAGGATGGTTTGGGTCGTAGTCATACTCGTGTTGCTTTCACGAGAAATCTTTTAAAACCTAACTCTCATTGTTGGTATCCCCAGGCCTCCTTCCTCAATAGGTTTGGTTATCTTATCCCAATTGATCCGATGTCTCCTCGCACCGTATCTTGCTTCCATAGGAAATTTGCCATTTTCCCTCTTGATGTTGCAGATGGTCACTATTGGTATCGCACAAGCTCCTAGGTTGTATGAAGATATTGATGATAGAACCAATCCAATGAAAGTTAATCTCCCTGGGAAGGACTGGAGCTTCCCAGTCCAAGAAGACATCCTATTTGTAATTTTTTCCACCACACTTCCATAATATGTAATCAGCATCCTTCCTACTAAGAGTTAGACTCCGAGGTCAAGCCTAATCCCCTCATGATCGAACTGCTACCTAGGAAAATCTGAGCGACCAATAGATTGCCGTGTTGGGGGTTCAGACAAATCTTACAGGACCATTTCGATTCGGGCTTCAATGCTGCAGGCACCTATTTCAGTCAACAATCTCGGACCTGACAGTCGTCACCACAACTCACTCACTCACTGATTCTCATGGGCCTCATCTCTATACGAACCAACCCTCATCCCTTGCCCAAAACCTATTCAACACGTCTTTACAGTCTCACGTACGCTTCCTGCTTTTTTTTTTTTAAATCAAAAGAGGGGATCTAAATTCATCGCATCCCCTCGGCGAGCCTCATCAAAAAAGGATCACAGCATATAACACGCGTAAAGCACAAAGTATACCCTCGTATACCCCCAGTATACCAACTAAAGAAGTGTATAAACGCTGTTCAAAAAACCCCAAAAAAGAAAGAAGTCCCAGCCAGGCTTCACTCCCCACAAGCACACTCAACTCGTAACCTCCTGAACCTGCACAGACCCATCACATCCCCTCTGTTGAGGACTTTCGTCGCGGCAGGTAGGTCAGAAACCGTCGTGGCTATAAGAAGGCTGTGGCATCTATATATCAATGTTAGGTGGACATATTTTGGAACCCAAAACCAAACCCGAAACAATCCCCACCACATATTATAAGGTATAACAAATAAAATATATTATTTTATTTGTTATATCTTGTAATATACGGTTGAGATTACTTCGGGTTTCGAGTTCCAAAACCGATCTGCGTAGCAAACCTCATAAAGAAATTGCTGTCTGGTTGCTGACCTCATGGATGAGAACCAGACTGGTGCCTTCTTGTCGTAAAGTACTGGCCCTGTGCTCAATCAAACCGGAGTTAGAAAGATCCGCTGCACTGGCGAATCCCAAACACGAGTGACTTCCCGTCGTACGACGCGTCGGTGGCCTGTACCTCGTCCGGCTGGATTACACCGTCTGGTCACGTCATTGAGGCACCGGACGGTCCGGACGTGGATATGGCCATATGGTTCCGGTCCCGGACTGGCAGCGGCGCTAGCGCGCGCGACGCCCGTGCTCGATACAGTAGAGGGAACAGCGGCAGTGAGCGTCCATGCTTCCTGGCCGGAGCTGTATGGAGCTAATGGATATTGCCATCGTATATACACCCGCATATCTAGATAGTAGATTGCCATCAGTCTCCGCGCACAAACCAGAAGCATAGCGTACGTAGGCGGAGACGACTAGCTTCTGCGTGGACTTCAGAGCAGTATGTTTTCTTCTTGGGAGGTGGTTTGGGGAAGGACTCCCCGGCTGGCCTCGGGGTGACCCTGAGGTGTCCAAGGATACAATTAAATTAACATAAGATACGAACACACACTATAAATTATTACAATTTTCTTTTATCAGAAATTATACTTTTTATATACTTGTAAGAAATTCAAAGTATGAATCAACAAATCTGATTTTAGTCCAGATATCAATTTCAAACTCAAACTGACTCCAAATGTCAACCAAGTACCGACTCGAATTTAGTGGAATCCAAACGACGAATCAACATGATTTTAGTTCAAACGATCAACTTCTAAACCTGAATGGACTCGAGCTGATAAAATCTATACCCACGACGACGTAATCAATTTCACAACTATGTATTACTCTTCCATACACAATAAATCTACGCCTGACTTTATTATGAGAGCCACATCCACCTTTAATAGGATAATAAGATAAGAAATTACATAAATCTGCACTGCATGTTAGAGCATGGATTGTTTGTCTGAAGTTGTACACTTGATAGCTATAGAGAGAGAATATAAATTGTATATTGGATGATAAAAAAGGTGTACAATAAATTCTCTTATATAAGAGAAGAGAGAAGGGACTAAAGCATGGATGAGCAATATGAGACTAAACTAAGTAAGTAAAAACATAAGTGAGGCACATGCTAGGCACATGACACTTAGTGAAACATAAACATATCTCTATACTCACCCTCAAGCTGGAGCGTATATGTCGAATTTGCCTAGTTGTCCACTAGAGTCTGAAAACGAGCTTTTGAAAGAATTTTTGTTAAAGATATCTGCTGCTTGCTTCTCAGTGTTGAGATATGGAGTCTAAATGTGACCAGAAAGAACTGTCTCATGAACAAAGTGATAGTCGGCCTCAATATATTTTGTCCTTTCATGAAATGTGGGGTTGCTCATAATAAAAATAGAGACCTTGTTGTCACAAAACATCGGTATAGGGATGGAATAGGATATGTCGAACTCCTGGAGGAGACTCTGGACCCACAAAAGTTCACACACAGTATGATCCATGGCTCGATATTCTGCCTCTGTACTGGACCTGGCTACGACAGTCTACTTTTTGCTTCACCACATAACTAGATTGCCACCCATAAATGTACAGTAGCTCGATGTAGATTTATGATCAGAGCGACTTCCTATATAATCAGAATCTAAAAAACCAGAGAGATTACAGTGGCCGTATTTCTTATATAATAAGCCTTTGCCTGGAAAACTTTTGAGATAGCATAGGATGTGACATACACCATCCCAATGACACTGCCATGGTTTATCAAGATACCTGTTGATGAATCCTACAACGACAGTGAGGTCAGTTATTTTGACCATAAGATAAATAAGCTTGCCAACCAGCCTTCTGAACCATTGGTGATCAGCATAAGGAGGAGAGTTTTCATTGTTCCAATCCATATTTGGGTCAAGAGGGGTGTTGGTTGGTTTACAACCAAGCATACCAGTTTCTTGCAAGAGATCAAGTACATATTTTCGTTGAGAGAGGCACAACCCTGCAAATGACCTGTATACCTAGATGCCTAAGAAATATCTCAATTTTCTGATATCTTTGATGACAAAATGTTTTTCTAAGTAGGTTTTAGTTGCTTGAATGCCCAAGGTATCACTGCCGGATAAGATAATATCGTCAACATAGACAATAAGAATGACTAGCCCATCCCTATTTTGCGGATAAAAATCAAATGAATAGAGTAGGAACGACGAAAGCCAAAAGTAACTAAGATCTGAGTGAGTTTGTCGAATCAAGCACGAGGACTCTGTTTGAGACTGTAGATGGTTCTTTTTAGCTTACATACCTTTGAGGCAGACTCCCCATGAGCAACAAACCCCGATGGTTGCTCCATGTAAACTTCCTCCTGTAGATCTCCATAAAGAAATACATTTTTAACATCCAACTAAAATCGAGGCCATTCTTTGTTTACAACAATAAAAATCAAAATGCGAATAGAATTTAACCGTGCTACTGAAGAAAAGGTTTCAAAATAGTCCACACCACAAACACCCCTTTGCCACAAGACAAGTTTTCAGGCGTTCAATTGTACCGTCAGGTTGATACTTAATTGTGAAGACCCATCGTCATCCAGTAGTAGGACAGGATTGAGGATGATCCACAAGTTCCCACGTCTTGCGATCACATAGTGCCTGCATTTCCTTATCCATCACCTATTTTCATGTAGGGATAAGAAGATCTTCTAGAGCAGTCTTTGCAATAGTGACTGCAGAAATTATAGAAGTAAAGTATGCAAAACTGCTATTCAGGTTAGCTGATAAGAAAAAATGACTAATAGGATGTTTGGTGCAGGAACAAACACCTTTACACTGACTGATGGGCATGTGTAAGTCAGAAGTTACCTCAGTGGTTGTATGATCATCCACAGACAGAGGAATTGGTTGTGGAGGAGCTATGGAAGGAGTGCTAGTCTTGGTCCTTCCTTTATATACTTGCATATGGAGGGCTTCAGGTAGGTCAAAAGATGGCAAAACCTCAACAACATCTGGCAGTGGCGTTGGTGCAAACATATCACTGGAGAGTGATGCCCATCATCAGAGAAATATGGGATATGCTCAAAATAGATCACATCCGCACTAACAAACCATTGCTTCAGAACTGAATCAAAGCAATGATAACCTTTATGAGTTCTAGAATATCCTAAAAAGATACATTTAGTGGAGCGAGGATCAAGTTTTGTGAGCCCTGGGGGTAGATTTTTGACAAAATAGGTACACCCAAAAATACGAGAGGGAACAGAGAATAGTTGAGCATCAGGAAAGAGAATGGTGTAAGGTATGTGATTGTCATACCGAAGAAACAACTTCAGGCTAGAATCAGTGATGTACTTTATTATGAAGAAGTAAAGTGCGAGTAACCTCTAACAAGTGGTGATTTTTACGTTCCATAACGTCATTCTATTGTGAAGTGTAGGGGCAAGTAGTTTGATAGATGGTGTCACAAATAGAACAAGAGGATGTGACCGATTTTTGCATAAATTCAAGATCATTATCGATGTGGAAAATTTTAATGGGGTTGTTGAACTGAGTCTGTATTTCAAAAAAGAAAACATTGATATTATCCAAAAGTGTGATGTGATCCTTTAGTAAAAACAACCAAGTAGCACGGGAATAATCATCAATAAAAGTTAGAAAATATTTAACTCTAGAATGACTAGGAACTGAACATGGGCCCTTGATGTCAGCATGAACAATATCAAAAAGTGCTTTAGAACCAATTTCTTTCTTAGAAGGAAATACTGACCGAGTTTGTTTACCCAACATATAAGATGTACAAGAAAAAGTTTTTTTAGATAATGCTAGAAATAAATGTTTCAGCTTTGTTGCAGAAGGATGACCAAGCCTATAGTGCCACTGGAGTCCTGTGACTGATGTAGACAGAAGAGAAGATGATGCTGGTGGTCCATCTAGATAGTAGAGTCCGTATGGTCCTTCATGGACTCGAACAAATCCTCGTCTTCATGTGGAGATCCTTCAAAACACGACCAGAAGGATCAAATTAATGGAGTACTAAAGTTTTTTGTCAGTCTTATTGAAAGAAAGTAAATTAACATGAAATGGCAGGATGTATAAAACATATTATAGGTGCAACTTACGAGATAAGAGAATGGTGGCGATGTCGTGAACATGAGGCTTAGAGCCATTAGCAACAGTAACAGATGGAATATTTGTGGTTTTAGTCAGGGCAGAAAATAAGTTGATGTCGCTAGCCATATGGACAAACACACCAGAATCAATACACCATTTACATTACCAACACAAGGAGAGGCAAGCAAGGCAAAGGAACCATCAACAGACATAGAGGGAATCTAAGTCAAGCGTTCTTGAAAAAATTTCTCAAACTCCGAGCGAAGCCACTTAGTAGATGGCGTAGTAGATGGCTGAAGCTTGGTTTGCCCAAGCCAGTTTATCGTGCTTGATCCAACATCGGTCTTCATTGTGATTATCATGACAACACCGGTTGCAGAAGTGAAGGCCAATAGATTGGCCTCAATTAGGAGTAGTAGAAGATGTGCATCCACCATTATGAGATAGACGTCCTCCGTGACCATGACCTCGACCTCGACCTTGACCACATCTAGATTTAGTAGTGGGAATGGCCAGAGCAGGATGTTCACATGGAAGGGGTGGAGTTCATTGACATAAGTCTTTGAACTTGTTTAAGGACATCATAGAGAGTAGGCAGGGGGTCACTAGACAAAATTTAATCGACCATGCCAGAGAAGGAAGCAGGAAGGGAAGCCAGAAATTGGACCAATTGTAGTTTATTGTGCTACTTCTGGGCTTCTTTGATGTTGTTTGTCAAGGGGTTATAAATTTCATACTCATTCCAGAGAGTAGAGCACTGGTTGTAGAAGTCCTGTATAGAAGTGTCAGAAGAAAATTCCTTCTTGGCAAGTGTTTTGAAAATTTCAAAAACACGCCTGGGATTCTACCAATGAGAATAGATGTGAGACATATGGTACCACATGGCCTTAGCATCATGAAGACACAACAAGGATTGGATGATTCACAACTAGGTGCTATTAAGAATCCAGGACATAACACCAAAATCATCTTTGGACCATTGTTCATAGGCTTGCTTGCTTTTTTTCATCTGCAGTAGCAGTAGGGGAAACAGGAGGATCAATAGTGAGATGTGAATAATGATCTTGTACTTTGACGTATAGAACAAAGGATGCCGACCATAGATGATAGTTGGAGCCATCAAGTTTAACTATGGTAACACACAGAGAATGAGGCGACTCAACTGAGGCAATGGTGAACATAGATGAAATAGCAAGAGAATAAGAGATGAGTGGCGCAACAATAGAAGTAGTCAGCAGATAAAAAACCCACTATGCGGTAGCAGAGCAACATTGTAGATCTGGAGCATCAGATCAGAAGAGACCCTCTACAGGCAGATTGGCTGATAAAGGATCCTACGCCGCAATGAGGAAGATCAAGATTCCATCATGAGGCACAAGCAGAAGAACCCAAAGAGCCATAGGTACTCGCAATGTGTAATAGCTATGGTTGTCCGAAAATGTCAAATACGTAGGGAAGTGGAGATAGGGAGAAAGGGATTAGAGGAGCAGAGGAATGGTGGTGGTGGTTGGTGGAAGAGGAAGGGGAATGAAGCAGAAAGAGGGGATGGCTATGAGGACAGTAAGAGGAGGAGGAGGGGGTAGCGCCATGGAATGGAGGGTGGTGGGTTGGGGAGGTGGGAGGGTGGCGGCGGTGGGTGGGGGGTGTGGTGGCGGCAGTGGCGGGTGGGTGGGGAGGGGAAGGTGGCGACGATGGGTGGATGGGGAGGGGAGGCGGGAGGGATGGCAACAGGTGAGGGGAAAAGGGATAGGGTGCTGTTGTAGTGACAGGGGGTAGGGGGGAAGGGGAAGGTTTAGGTCATGAGGGTAGGGTGGGAATTTGCATGGAAAAAAGGACTTTCTCTTGATACCATATAGAGGGGGAATAGAAATTGTGTATTGGATGATCAAAAAGGTGTACAATGCATTCTCTTATATAGGAGAAGAGAGAAGATACTAAAGTAGGGGTGAGTAATATGGGACTAAACTATCTAAGTAAAAACATATGTGAGGCACATGATAGGCACATGCCACTTAGTGAAATATAAACATATCTGTACAATAGAGACTCATATTGAAAAAATCTAGACCATAAAAAAAATCTGATTTTAGTTTAGACATCAACTTTCAAACCCATGCTGACTCATGAACTATGTACTCTGAACTAACTCAATTTTAGTTCAAACGTTAACTTTCATATCTGAACCAAATCGAACTAATGAAGTATAAACTCACAACTGAATTTTCTAAGTTGACGGAACCAATTTCATAGTCAGGTACTACACCGCCATACACAATAGTTGCACACCTGCCTCTATTTTTGAAACATGGCACAAATTGTCAAGGCCATTGTTAGACACATATGTTTGACCTACAACTACATGTAACATTTACACATCATATTGTGGAAATTTAATAAAGAAATTTAATAAACATATATAAATATACCTACTTTTTCTTATATGTATAAACTTGTTTTCCAGTCATTTTTGTCAAGCTAACAAACACACAATACAAGCACAACCTCCAAGTAAACTAGTTTTTTAAGCTTATCCATCAATCAAGCAAGCACATGACACGAGACACATGCACGATGCCTAAAATACTAAGGACATGTTTGGTTTTTTGAATTTTGTTGTATTAGATTGTATTTCAAAATCAATTTGTAGAAAATTTATGTTTGAATTGCGGAATTTGAAAAATGGAGTAAATTTTGGAATTTTCAAACTTAAAGAGAATTCTGCATTTTGGTTTCCATCATAATTCTCCCATGTGCCAAAATCCAACTAAAGTTGACCAGTGGACCAAGAAAAAAATAAATCATGTACTTTACAAATCTAAGAAATTAAATATAAAATTTATATTACAAGATTTTGACAATGCAACATTTTACAAATGTAGGATGGCACAAATGCATGATTCTTGTAAATCCAACAAACCAAACGTGCCCTAAGAAAACACTTGGAAAAGAACAAACCACATGCTCTCTTTTTGTAGAGTTACATGAGAGAGCACCCAACAAATTATAAGCAACAACCAAAGAATCACACAAGTGAAGCAAGCATGAACATAAACTATGAGATAGCCCACTTTTAGTTTAGGACACAACTTTTAAACCCAAACAGACCCAAACTAACAAAATATAAACCCATGACTAAAGAATGAAAAAAATCTAAAGAAAGAAAACAAGTGCAATAGTAAGAACCCCAATAAGCCAACACATAGTAAAGTGATAAAGAAATAGCAAGATAATTAAACTTTGAAGCAAGCAATTCGAAATGAGCACATGTAATTCAATACATCACTAACAAACATAAAAAAGACCCTATAATTTTTCTAAATAAAAAAGGAAAGTAGAAATGAATTTATCTTTTTATTTAGATTAAGCAAGCTACCAAGCACATAAAGAGCTAAGGAAAATAATTATAAGTAAGAAACTAAGCACATGAAGAGCTAATGAAAATAAAAGCAACAACCCATAAATCACATAATTGAAGCAACCAACCATGTACATGGAACAACACAAAACTCACTTTTAGAAGCAACCAAACAATCACATAAACGAAGAAAGCAAGCAAACAAGTATTTTCTAAATAAAAAAGCAAAAAGCAAAAATGAAGCTAGCTTTATTTTAAATGAGTTTATGGATTAATGACCGGCCTAAATCACACGTCCAAAATGGAGCGGATCTAGAGTAGTCAAAATATTAAGATTATAACCTGCTACTCAAGCCCCCACAACTATTATACAGGGTCTGACATAGTAATCAGGGTCAAACTACAGGGACAAGGTCAGCAGGTGTTTAAGTACACAGGGTCTCATACTCATACACTCCGGACAAACAAATGGTTTAAAGAGGTTTTCCCCCAAGGAATGATAGTGCTCAAGTCAAAACAAAGAAAGTTAAAGGAAAGAAATAACAACAAGAGAAAAAAATAAATGTGTATGAACAGTAAGAAACAAAGGTATGGAAGGAAACTCGAATCGAGTTTCACCTACTAAGGTTTCTCACCAACATGCAAAACTCACTTCCCTTCGTATACTCCTATCAAGATTACAAGCAGTCATAAAAATGTCTATTCCCTCCTCTCTCGAGATAAGGATAGATCTAGGATCTAAGGTGGCCTCCCTCTCGAGATAACCACCTTACAACCACAAAACAAACCATATGGACATAAGCTTTAGCATTCCAACATTCTCATGCATTCATACTACTCTACAACACTAGATAAAGAAGATACTACTATTTTGAGGTACCAACAATCAAACATCACAAGATGGTAGCTAAGCATACAAGTGAAGCATTAAGAACAAGCGTATGGAGGTAATCATGAGAAGCACACACACACACACACACACACATATATATATATATATATATATTCAAAGGAGAGAAAGAATGTTAATGTTGGGAGAGCCTCAGTGGCTACACCCAACCCGAGTTATGTGTTTAGCCACATATGTTAATGAGTACCATAAAAACATTACAAAATGATAGATACGTCACAACTACAAAGAGGGAAGAGGTACAATTTAATGGAGATGATAGAGCTAGATAGATAGAGAAGATGGTGATATACTACTATACTCCTTTGAATCTAGACCCAGAATGGATGATGCAGAGGCTTCTCCTTCTTTTGAGGAAGAGGGTCATCAGTCTTCTCTCTCCTATAGCTTCCACTTTCAGATATTTGAGACTGATCATATGGATGTGAATGGGTATAGAATCTGGCAGCACTTTGTGGTCCTTGATGATCTGATGATGTGATAAGTCAAGGTGGGTGGCATATTTATAGGTGTTTCCCACCGACTTAACCATCTAAGTTGCGGTTGCGGTAAGATCTTGGTCGAGACTCCCTCCTCGATCGATCGAGGCTTGATCTCGGTCGAGGTTTGATCACGGTCGAAGCTCCCACTGCGGTCAGTCGAGGCTTGGTCGTGGTGTACGAGCCATAGGCCGCGACCAAAGGGAAGTGAGGCGCCATAGTCACGGGGGGTAGGGATGGTTATGGGGGCTTCGACTGCGGTGGTGGGGGGGGGGTCTTTAGTGGTCGATAAGATGCGGTCGCGGTGCTAACTGCGACCATGTCTTAGTATGACCCTACAAACGTGGAAGAGGTGTGCGATTGAGATTTTTGGTATAAAGTACTAAAATAAGCAGAAAAAGTCTATAAAAGGTATGTTAGGAGAGGCATAAAACATATGCAAAAAGGCATAAAACGGGATGTTATGAACTCCCCTGAACTTAGAATCGAGCCTATACTCAGGCTAAGGGTAGGCCCAAAATCATAGAGAGAAGAGCAAAGTGTGACAATTTTTTTTACAAAAACTTAACATTATCGAGTTATCTCATTCTTAAAGCAAAACTCTTGTGGTATGTTCGTTCAATCCTAAAATCCCATTTCCCCCCCTTCATAACTAGAGTTGCATGACTTCGAATTATTGCCACTGCCTTTTGGTAGTAAAGGTATCTCTGTCTCAACGACTTAACCCTTTTTGCATTAGGTTTTTAGCTATTCTAGTACAACATCTCCTTGAGGGGTAGCTTTCACACACTTCCTTTATTTTTAGTTGGCCCTATGCCGATGTGCTCGGGTAGGCTTCATGCTTTAAGTGTTTTCCTCTTCTCCTAAATTTCCCTCACCCATAAACTATCGTAAGGATAGTGTTTCCCCCAAGGGCTCCTGATGTTAAGTCATGTGGTTGTGTGAGGGTCATTTAGGATTGTAGGTGGATGAATTTGGCTTCAAGATTCCACTTATGGGCACGACATATCTGAATTCATGAGTACAACAATACAACGACCGTGTGGGACCTTTCGGTATCTTTTGGGCACAAATCTCATTAGATATTATTATTATTATTTTCTTTTGACTTTTCATATCTCCTCTTAGGTTTAGGTGAGGGGGTTTCTATATGGTCTTTTGGGCGACCAAACCTCTTTTCATCCCAAAGCAGGGATAATCATACTCGAAAGGGGTAGTTGTTTCCTTCTTGAGGGAAGTGAGGATTTTCTTACTAGAACCGTGAGGTTAGGGTGGTTGGTCGGGAGTATGGCTCAGTGAAGTCCTCCAATTTCCAAGGGTTTCATATGCTTAGGATTGTTACACACACAATGTTTTATTGTAAGAATGAGATAAAACTGTATTGATATGCTTCTCATTTTACTATTATATATGTTAGTTTCTCATTTATTCCTCTCTAGAAATGGTATCACTACATCATTTAGCAGAGGAATAGACAAATTCAAGGGCAGCTAAGCAAAATTGTGAATCTTAACAAAATTTCCTTAAAGTATAATTTTTTTTGCAAAATCAGTTTGGCAGGAACAAGAATATGCACAAATAAATTTGTGAAAATTTGGGATGGAATTGTACCTCTTACGCCCGTTTATGACTCCTCCCCCAAACTTATCATTCACCCTGACTCGAGGTGTCAAAATTGGAGTTAGATGTATAAATGAGCTTTCTTTATTTCTGCTAATTGGTTTTGGTGGCCCACTTTGACTCGAGGAGCATGATGGCATACACTCACCGTAGTGGGTGGTATTGCTCATATTGCATACCTTCTACCTTCATGTTCATTGTAGCTAGGGCCATCATCTAGGACAAACAATAGAAGCTACAGTTGTTTGACAGAGGCACCTGCTATGGGCTTCTATGGCAGAAATGTGTCTTCTTAAAGTCTTTGCCTTCTTTATGATTGTACCCTTTTTCGTGACTCTTTACATTCCTACAATTGCCTCGACGCATGTAACTGCCTTTTCTTCTGTATGTGTCTTTGCAATAGTCATGTTTGTTCTTTTATTCAGTGCGAAGACTGCATCCGAGCTGTTGTAAAGTACTGCAGTCCTTGTAATAACACTGACTACTAACAAAGTCCAATGACTATCATGTAGAATAGGTAGGAATATGTAGTCTAGAAGAGATGTCGCTAGGTGTTGTTGTAGGCGTTCCTTTCCCCCAACCTTTTATCTTTTAGGATGTCATCCACCAGAAGGAAGTAGGCCATGTGTAAATTTGGCATGTTGTTGTTTAGCATATCTTGGTAAGCTGACATGGTGCTGACTGGGAGGTACCCTCCTATTTTCAACGTATCCCAAAGGTTGTCCTTCAACACATAGATGACATCCCTATCAAAGATTGCCTCTGTCGTCGTGTCATCTTTCTTCAAAGATTTCATTATTAAATGCATGGATTCTAGTGGTAGGTTCTTATAGCTCCACCTATCAAAACCTTTGAAGGTTGGCACTATTTCCCTAGTCGGACCGTCTGGTTTAATCTCGGGCAGATCATCTTCCTCTATTTCTCCTTCTTCTGGCTAGCTCGCTAGAGGTTGTTCGTCCTTCTCTTCTGCCGCTGGAGGCTGCTCGGTCTCGTGTTGTAGTTTTCTTTCTGCTCTGTCAAGTATGTCGGCTGCCCAACCCTCCTTCCAAGATGCCGCTCTAGTGGGTTCTATAGGATCGACCCACATGGTCTTAAGTTCCTCTCTCCATATTTTCTTTTCAAGGAGAGGGATTTCTTGGTGAAGGTTCCATGGTCCTGCATCTAAAGACATCGCTAGGTCGTTGAAGAAACGACAATCATATATAACCTCCATTGCATAGATACCACGTAACCGATGCAGATCTTCCATGCAGAGGTCTTCCAGCGAGACTCCCTTATTGATGGCTTCCATCATTCATAGCACTATAAAGGTGCAGTCCCCGATTCCAGTCTTTTCTTGGGGGACCTTCTTGCAGATGGAGAATTGTTTCCACATCCCCTTATGTCTTTTGTCTGCCATTTGTATATCTCTTTGAAGATGCAGTGGCCCCTTTAGGATATCCCTTGCTTTCTTATTTTTGTAGATCATGGAGGTGTTGTCCAATTTAGTTGCGCAACAGTTGAACACTATTATCTGTCTCTCATATAAGTTGATGACAATCAAAGCCCAGTTCTTTACAATCCTTATGGGCAGGACCACAAATTTTATTTCTTCCCTACTCACTGCATGTTGTAGCTCTATCACATCAGCAACTTTGTCATTGTTATCAAACATGAGCCCTGTTAGATGCATGGTGTTGTTGAATACTGGTTACACTTTATTAGGATGCAAGAAATCTTCAAGTAGAGTGTCACACAATACTTTGAATATCTTCTTATGTAGGCATGCTCATTTTAGGAAAATCCCTCTAAAGTGGTCTCTGTTAAGCGACCTACCCTTGTTGTGATAAACAACATTAGTTCCAGGCAGGTTGTCATCTAGTATGTCTGCCAGGATATGGACATCTCTGCATGTTATCCTTGATAATGTGGTCATGTACATAACCCCCATCTTGTAGGGTAGAGGAAGGGCTACACCTAATTATACTTCATTGACTGACATGCTATGCTTTCTGACTGGCTCATTTGTGAAGAAAGAGGCGAGTCCACCCTTCTCATCTTCTGAGGTGCCGTCTTCTACTACCTGCGTTGTTGTGGGCAGTGCTTCTACGGTTGTAGGCTAAACCCTTTTTTTCATTGGTGTTTGGGTTGTTTCCTTGCCTTCATAGATCATGGACATCTTTGTAGTTATGTCATTTATTGGATTATTTGCTTCTGATAATTGCTCTAGTTCTGCAGCATTAAGCGCGACAAACGTTGTGGCCATTTTTCCATCATAAAAAGAATCATCATGTTCATACTGCTCCAGATCTTTGAGGAAGTCATAGCAGATGTCCATCCCGAACGTTAGGTCGTCTAAGAATTTTTTGAGATCTCTTATTTCTCATGACGTGAGATCTTCTGTCATGATGCTTTCACCTCTGGTGATGACGACCTATTTGGGGTCCCCTGGCGCAACATTATCTTCTTTTGGGCTACAATTTAAGTCGAAAGCCCTTGACAACATATTTGTTTTCTTTGTTTCATTATCCCGATGAGTGTCTGACTGTGGTGGTACTTCTTTTTCTTATGGTTCTACCCTTGGGGAAGCCTTCACATTAGCACTTTCGTTTTTTGATTCTGCTCTTGCATCGGTTCCTCCCACGTCATCATCGTCTTTGTCTGGGCTCGAAGGGCTTGAGGAAGCATGTGATGTTGAAGGGCATGTTAGACACTTTGTCTTCTTTCTCTGTTTAAAGCCGTCTATTTCTTGGTATTTAACATCTAGCTGCCGACATTCTTCATCTAGGCACTGGTGCTCCTTCTTTAGGTCTTCTAATGCTTCCTCGTACCCCTTCCACATTAGCTCCTTATCCGCTCTCATGGCGCCTCGCTCAATTTTGAGGTCCGCCATCTCCTCAGTTAGAGTCTTTAGAGCTCCCATCAGCATGTTCTGAGTGTTCATTACCCCTTGCATGAACTGGGGATGAGCCTTAGTTGTCTCATTTAAAGTTTGTACCTATGTAGTTAGTGTACACACACTAGAGGTAATATTCAAATTTAATTCAAAATTTTGCTACATGTGCTACCACATGGCATCAAACTTATTGCCTAGTACATCACTGAACGTGTGCGGGTGGTGTTGATGCTGCTCCACTGGTGTTGTGGATGCTATGGGATCCTTTGGTTATGGAGTTGGCTTGCTTCTTGTTGGGTCAGCTTGCATTGCTGGGCTGGAAGTGCTCACCTCTGGTTGCCCCAACACTTGTAGGATCACCTCTGGTATCACGGGGTCGGGTACAACTTTGGTGTCCTTGCATGCTTAGTTGGTTTCTTGATCAATCTCAACATGATGTTCTTTCTTTGTAGCTTTAAGATGTGCATGGTCGCCTCCTTCTGTGATTTTGACTTTAGACTGGAACCCTTCACTCGTTGCCTTCTCAGCTGGAATGTGTGGCGAGGTCGGGTTCAGGGTGATGGGCTTTTCTGATGTCTTTTTCTTTTTATTTCTTATTGTCAACTTGTTTCTTTCCTCTGGCTTCCTCATATCTATTTCTAGAGATTTATCTCTTACTTCATTCTCACCAACTGTAGATGACTGGTCTACGGTGGTGTAGATGGCCCCCGAGTACATCTTATCAACGTCTTCTTGGGTGGGTCACAACTTGTGGACATCATAATATGCCATTTCTGGGGGGGGAGGAGTGTCTTGGAGCAGCTTTGTTTGTAGAAGAATTTATTTCCATTCTGTGCTAAGATCCCCATATTGACGAGGGACTTTATATCAATCTTTGTATCCCTTTATTTTCTTATACTTAACCAACACGTCTGCATCTATGAAGTGATATGCTATTTTTGTAATCTGACCTCCCATGCAGAACTCCTTTGTTTGTTTTGCCTCCCCACCTATTGCGGTTCATAGCCTTTTGATCAGGATTCTTCCTATGTTCACATGCTTCTTATTTAACATTGGCCATATTATGAATAGGTCTCCTCTGTTAAACCACTGGTTTCTGATCTTGTAAAGATAGTGTTGGTTGTTATCTTCTACACCACCTTGATAAAACATGAGGTGATGAGAGCCACCTTTGAGTTCTTTGAATTTTGTTCTTGTTCTCCCGCCATCTTCTCCCACATTCTGTGGCTGCTATACCCGACGATGTCTTTTTCTCCAGGAACGGCGGAGCAGGCCTGTGCTTCTTCAGTCGATCTGGTGAATATTGTGTTAAGCATATCCTCTCTGATCATGTAAAACTTTCCTCCTAGTCCCACTTCCCATTTAAAGTCACCGTCGCCCTTCTTGAATTCGCCATCACTGACTGGGAACTTCTCCAATGATGACATAAATTCTACCATCAGTTGTGTTAGGGAGGGGGCTTCTGAAGTGCATAGGGTGCACATATTTGCACCTTCCAGGAAGCTAATTACCCAATCATAGACTCCCATCTTCTTGAAGTCCTCGACGTCGAAGTATCTTGTTGGCTTGAACCCCTTGGTCTGCAATATTCAGTCAAACTGTGACCGGTGTGTAGGACCTCTTAGCATAAATGTTGGCCTCTGCTGGTTGAGGGCCATGTAATATGTCTCTTCGACCTCCTCAGGTGATGCTTCTTTTTCCTACCCTTTTAAATTTCTCTACAGACATCACCTTCCTCTTTTTTCCACTTTTCACATCCCTGGCTTCAACTTTTCTCTTTTTTAGTTTCCTTAGCTCAGTCTCAAGAGGCTGACATTCACTAGTTTCTATCCGAGATGTGTTCGGGGACTCCTCAGACTCTTCTGGTGTTTTGTGGGCCAGAATGTAGTCATACTTTTTCTTCATCAGCTGCATCTGAAGCCTTTTTATTGGGGAGAGGTTCAGGTTATCCTTCAATGTGTTTGTTATCTTTTCTAGGATTTCTTCTACCCCTTTCAAGAAGTTGCCTTCTTCATCAATGTGTCTTCAGTTGATGTCGACATTTTGAAAGTTTCAACATTAATGTCATTATTAGCATAATTGTATTAGCCTTTGATTCGTCATCATCTATTGTATATAAATATATAAATAAATAAATAAATATATATATATATATATAGAGAGAGAGAGAGAGATAGTTAGGCTAGTGTACACTCGAGTGTACCGGAGGCACCATACACCTCAATCATTTTTAAAGATGCAATAACTTTTTGGAAAAATCTAAATCGTTGATCTTCTTAAATATCTTAAGAACATTCCATATAATAAATTTTAGCTCATTTAGACACTTATAGGTTGTGCATGTAAAGGGTGCAAAAATCAGACATTTCAAATTAGTTTTGTGCATCGATTTTGTTGCCCTTGGATGAGTGACTTACACTCATCCAAATGAGCTCAACATTTGTATGTGGCCTATTATTATTGTAACCATTTAGATCAATGGATTAGATTTTAGAAAAACATGGTCTAGATAGGTAAACACCATTGGGGTGTACAACTTAATCTGTACACTTGAGTGTATTCTAGCCTGACTCACTCTCTCTCTCTCTCTCTCTCTCTCTATATATATATATATATATATATATATATAATATATATATATATATATATATATATATATATATATATATATATATATATATATATATATATATATATATATATATATATATATATATATATATATATTCATACAAGGCTCAAAGTGCCGTGACCGCGGCCTTAAATAGAAAGTTGTGCCATGATTGAGGAAGGTGCTGTGATCGCCACAGGTGCCACAGTTAGATATCGAACCAGCAAAACGGTATGCCGCAATCGCGACATGTAGGCACCGCGACTGCGTTAGGTTATAAGCAAACAAAACGTGTCACGACTGAGGCCAAGAAACATTGTGATCGGAACAAGTGACACGACTAAGGCCAAGCAACACCGCGATCGTGGCAAGTCTCGTGACCGATCTTCACAATTAAGGAGTGCCGCGAATGCGACCAAGGATATGATGCCATGACCACGACGGAGGAGTACATGTTTGATTGGAAAGAAAAAAAAGAAAAATGGCGATTGTGGTCTAAGTCCCCATTCGAGGGTCGGTTGGCCAAAAGCCAAAGCGGCATGATAGAGCAATTTGAATCGCAGTGCTAAACCCAATTCTAGGTTAAAAGACACCAGATAAATTGTGTCTGAGGGAAAACACCGATGAGGAGAGCCATGGTGGTCACCATGGTGTTACACAAATGGATAGGTTGCTGAATGCACGAAAAATATGATGAAACCTAAGAAAAACGAGGATCTACAATGATAGGGGTCAAGAGAAAGCATCTAATGAGTAGCTCTATTAGGTTTAATCGACTCGAATCGGCGGTGAAAGAGGCGGCCGCGGTAGAGTGTTGCTGCGGAAAAGATATGAATCCTTCAGTGAGGTTCTAAATCGAGCTCATTCTTCGTCTCATGCACTTGCGTCTTGGAGTAATGTTCAATTGTTTGGGAATCTCAGAGAGCCAGAAGTGAAAGAAGAACCCTGAAGTAGAGGATTTGAGCTATATATACCCTTGGGTCACCACGACTACGATAGAAGGATCACCGCAACTACAACCAAGTTCTTTATTACATCTGCCGTGACTGCGGTCTAGTGTACAAAGAGTAGGCACCGCGACCATGGCAGACCCCTTGACTATGGCTCATACTGCGACCGTAGTTCAGGCTGCGACCGCGGTCCTTCTGAATCAAGTTAACAAAAATCGATTAAAGCAAGAACTTGTACTTCCCAACAAAGCCTTTTTGGGAGACAAAGATTAATATTCGCACTATATTTACACCCCTACTAGGTATGGAACCTGAAATATTGAAAGATGAGAGATACATAGCTCATAATACTAAAGTATGAGATAAGGAAAACATGAATTAAAGAAAGCAGCAAAAACTTGGTTTGCCTCCCAAGAAGTGCTTGTTTAAAGTCTTTAGCTTGAATTTCTCTATCATCTGTCTTCATTTTCCTTCAGTAGGTGTAGTTACCTCCTCATTCATTCCCCTTGTTACTGGGTTGGTTTCCCCCAAATTGAGTTGCGTCCTGTCTTACAAAAGCTTAGTCTTCATAATATTTTTTCATTCTCTGCCGATTCACTTTGAAGGTTCTTGTCTTATCTCTTACTATCTCATCACCCCTGATGGGTATATTTTCATGACTGAAAAAGGGCCAGACCACCTTGTTCTCAGCTTTCCAGGAAATAACCTGATACTTGAGTTGAATAAAAGGACCTTGTCTCCTTCATGAATGTATTTGTTCTTTAGATGGGCGTCATGCCAGAATTTTGTTCTCTTCTTATAAATCCTTGCATTCTCATAAGCATGCAGTCTCAACTCTTCGAGCTCCTGGAGTTGAAGGAATCTTTTATAGACCAGCCTTATCGAGGTCCATGATAAAAAACATGATATCCCACATGGCTTTATGCTCGAGTTTGACAGGTAGATGACATGACTTCCCATAAATTAACCTGTAGGGTGTCATACCTATAGGTGTCTTATACGCTGTGCGGTAAGCCCAAAGTGCATCATCAAGTTTCATCAACCAGTCCTCCTTGTACGATTGACAATTATCTCTAGTATTTGTTTAATCTTCCTGATTGATACTTAGACCTACCCTGACATTTGAGGGTGATATGGGGTTGCAACCTTATGTTTCACCCCTTACTTTCTCAACAAAGCTTCAAACTACCTTTCACTGAAGTGCGACCTTCTGTAGCTTATTATAGTGCATGGTACTCTAAAGTGTGGGAAGATAGTTTTCTCAAAAAGCTTAATGATTGCCTTGGAGTCACATTTGAGTGGAAAAAGCCTCAACCCATTTGGAAATGTGATCGATAGAAACAAGCATGAACTGGTTCCCTTTCGATGACAAAAAAGGTTCCATATAATTGATCCCCCATACATCAAAGATTTTGACTTCCACCCAATCTGTCATTGACATCTCATTCCTTATGCTGGTGTTTTTTGTAAGTGACATTCCTTGCATGTTTTGACAAATGATGCAACATCCTTAAAGAGAGTTGGCCAATAAAATCTTGATTGCAAAACCTTTACAACTGTCCTTTCTCCTCCGTGGTGTCCCCCATAAGGTGAGGAGTGGCATTATTTGAGGATTAAAGGTACCTCTTCTTTTGGTATGCATCGACGATATATGTTGTCAGAGCATCTCTTGAATAGTAAAGGGTCATCCCAATAGTAATTTTTTGGCTCAGAGAATAACTTCTTCTTCTGATTATACATTATCTCCGGTGGAAGTTGTCTACATGCTAAATAATTACAAATATCTACAAACCAAAACAAGCTCTGCTCTTCTGATTGAGCCATCAAAATAGCTTCATGAACATAGTTGTCATTCATTGGAAATTGGTTTTCTTCATAAAAAAATTATTCTTGATAGGTGGTCTGCAACCACACTTTCTTTTCCCTTTTTGTCAATGATCTCGTGGTCAAATTCTTGCAGTAGAAAAGCCCATTGCAAAAGTCTCAGCTTTGTATCCTTTTTCTATATGAGGTATTTTATTGCCCTGTGATCTGTGTATACTTTTACCTTTGATCCTACCAGGTATGATATGAACTTATCAAAAGCAAACATGATAGACAACATTTCTTTTTCAGTTGTAGTGTAGTTTACTTGGGCTTCGTCTAAGGTTCTGCTTGCATAGCAAATCACATGATGTCTCTTATCTTTCTTTTGTCCAAGGACCACCCCGAGGGCATAATTGCTGGCATCACACATGATTTGGAAAGGTATCCCCCAATTTGGTGCTTGTAGGATTGGTGCTATCGTTAATGCTCTTTTAAGGGTATTGAAGGCACCTAGACATTCACTGGTGTATTCAAACTCGACATCTTTAATCAGTAGATTTGAAAGTGGTTTGGCGATCTTAGAGAAATATTTTATGAATCTTCTATATTATCCTACATGTACCAAGAAACTTCATACTCCTGTGACCAAATTTGGTGGCGGGAGTTTGGATACGGCTTCAATCTTACTTAAATCCACTTCAATTCCTTTCTTGGAAACCTTATGGCCTAGCATGATACCATCTTGAACCATGAAGTGACATTTCTCCTAGTTTAGTACAAGGTTCTTTTCTTCACATCATTGTATCACTAAACATAGATTTCTTAGGCATGCTTAAAAATCTATTCCATATATAGAGAAGTTGTTCATGGAGACTTCTACTATGTCTTCTAGAAAGTCTGAAAACATAGATATCATATTGTAACATCCCTGACCTGGGTTATGCTTTAACCCTAGGCGTTTTGATTAAGAAAGATGATTATATGCTTAATCTCATCTTGTGAAAAGTAATTAGGGCTCATGAGGAACTTATGTTTCAATTTTGGTCCTATTTGAACAATGTTGAAGCAATGATTTCTTACTTTGGACTAAAGTGCAAATTACCGAAGTTGAGGGGTTAACTTGCAAATTGCACATGATAAGATGTTCCTCTGATGTTGAGACATCATAAGGATGAATATGATGTAGTAGTATGGTTTCTACAAGCCTGGACACCAAGATAGAGCTTGTTGGACAATGTTGTGCATTAAAACCTAGTTTTGGAGTAAAGTGCAATTTACCCAAAATCTAGGGTTCAATATGAAAATTACCACTTCAATAAGGTCCTTAATGTTTCTTGGCATCATGTATAGCAAAGAAAATGAGAGGGACTCCTCATTTGAACTAAGTTGGAGGAGAGAGAATTTTGACATTAAAATAATCAAGAATAATGCCTAATTGAAACCCTAATTCGATTTAGGGCAAAAATGAATAAAACATAATTGAAGGGCTTTCAACCAAAATGTTTTGGGTTGATTTTGAATAAGTATGGACGTTCCTTTGCTAAGATAAGGAACGAAAATATCTTAAGTAGGTGAAATTCCACTCACCTTATTATAAAGAAAAGTAATTTCCACTCACATATGGGGTATTAATATAATAAGCATTAAGGTGCTTAATTTGCTTTTCTTTAAATTGAGGATAATGAAGGATAATTAAAGGAAAAGTAAGGTGCCTTCGTACACAAGGGAGTGAGGGGGTTTATGTGGCACCAATTTGAGAGTTGAGGGAAATTAAAAATGCTTTCTCTCTCCTCAATTTCCTTTATAAAAACTTCATTTCCAAATCAATTGAAAGGATTTTTCGGCCCTCTCTTCTTCCATTGCTTTGGATGAGCTCAAGGGGACTTAGGAGCAACAGGAGGACGAGCCCCAACCTGTTGGTAAGCTTCTTGACCCTCGTTCTTCATGATTTCATGGTGGAAATCGAAAATAAATTATGGATTCCTTCTTATTTCGATCTCCTCTTCAACCCTAGCCAACTTTTGCAATCAAAAGCTTGAGGACGAGCCTAGGGGGAGTTGCTAGAGCTGCATCCACCATTGATGGCGTGATCTTGGAGCTTTGGAGCTCAATTGGAGGTGGGTTTTATAACTTAAACCCTCAAACATTGCTATTGCATCAATTCTCTATGCTTTGTTGATTGATTTCTTCAATTTTATACACTTTTGTTTCTTTGCTGCAAATTCCATCAAGAACGGTTGCTGTTCTTGGGTGCACGAAAGAAGATGCTGATGACATCATCATAATCAAGCACCTCACCAAATATTTTGGGAGAAATCGATCTCAAAAGTTGGGACCAAATGGTTTCACCAAAACCGTTTGGTGACCAAACGGGTTGCAAACCGTTTGGTGGAAAACGGGTTCAAACCCATTTGAAGGAGTTGACCAAGCGTTTACCATTTGGGAATCTCGTTACTAATTATGTAGACTAATGACCCTCCAATTTGAGGGGTTAAATTCAAAGGACTCATAGGTTGAAGGCCAACCAATTAGACAAATCGAATTGAATTAAGTGCTGATTTTCAACCTGAATAATTTGACCTGCTTGGGAAAACGGGTTCAAGACAGTTTGAGATGGTTGACCAAGCATTTACCGTTTGGGATTCCTGTTCATAATGATCTTGGTTAATGACCCTACAAATTTGAGGGGTTAACCTAAACGGAATCATAGGTTGAAGGCTAATCAATTAGGAAAACCTAATTGGATTAAGTGCTGATTTTCAACCTGATTAACTTGACCTGCTTGGGCAAACGGGTTCAAGACCGTTTGAGTGAGTTGAACAAGCGTTGACCGTTTGGGATTCCTGTTCATAATTATGTTGGTTAATGACTCTCCAAATGTGAGGGGTTAAATCAAAAGGAATCGTGAGTTGAAGGCTATTCAATTAGGCAAACCCTAATTGAAAACAGTGCTGAAATTCGAATGAGTTAAGTTGAGATTTTGGGTTGATTAGCCCAAACGGGTTCAAGACCGTTTGGGGATCATCCAAACGGGTTCAAGACCATTTGGGGATCACCCCAAGACCGTGAGGAGGTCTGGGGTCAAGTATAGTTGACCAATTGAAGGTCCAAAGGTACCAAATCATACTGCAACTCAATGCTGATTTGTTGATCAACTCGATAGACCAATCCATGATGATTTTTCACTAGAATCCAAAGCTTGGATGGGCCAAACGGTCTCAAGACCGTTTGGTGGTCACCCAAGACCGTTTGGAGGTCTAGGGTTGAGTATGATTAGGTGTTTGAAGGCCTAAAGGTACCAAGTTGATCTGCAATAAATTGCTGAATTGGTGAGCACTTCAATAATCCAAACCCTACTTGGATGGCTTGGTTTTGAGTGATATGATGGGCAAACGGTCTCAAGACCGTTTGGAGGTCATCCAAACGACCTCAATACCATTTGGGGTCAGGTCATACCCAATTTGGATGATGGTTCAATGGTTTCAAAGCAACTAGTCTTACATTGATTAGTGTTGTTGAATCATCGATTCCAAACCCTAATTCAATTGAATCAAACCCTAATTGATGATCAATTGAGGGTCAATTGAGAGTCAAATCAGTTGAAGGTTGACCTATTAAACTCAATTGAAGTATGATGGTAGGTCCAATTGATGACTGGTTCCATGAATTCAATGATTGAAGGAATCAACATTGAAAACCCTAATTCAATTGGATACCCTATGTAATGGAGGTCCAATGTGATTGAATCTCTTGAGAATCAAGATTATGAATGATCCATTGATCCAATGTTGATTAGTAATGATAATCAAAGAAGGTACAAAGGTTGAAACCCGAATAGTACCTAAGGGATTAGTGCCAATTAAGGGATGAATTCCTAATTGCTTATAGGGTCAATGACTTGATACACTATGTTAATCATAGTTGTATGTACTCAACTAAAGGGTGATATGACCTATTCAAGTTGAGAAGTTGATAGCATGAATTCATACATGAATATGATTCATGTGGTGGTTAAGAGTTATGATCCTTAAGTAAAGAGATCATGAAACCCTAAACATGAACATAAACCCTAATTGACAGGGTTATTGAACTCAATCCCTAGTTGAGGGTGTATCCTTATGAAACCCTAGTTGAGGGTGTATCCATGTGAAACCCTAGTTGATGGTGTATCCATGTGAAACCCTAATTGAGGGTGATTTCATGAGAAACCCTAATTGGGAATGATTAGCAAACCTTGAATATGGGAAATGTGATATGAAACCCTAATGAAGGGTGATGCTATATGTAATCCCTATTCTAAAGAAGGGAGATGGTATGTGAAACCCTAATCCCTAATGAAAGAATAGAATTCATACTTGAATATGATTCATGAGGGGAACTTCTGTAGCACGACCATGGTAGCTTCACTTTGCACGACCGTGCAAGGTAGCACGACCGTGGTGGCTTCCCTTCGCACGGTCGTTCTTGGTTGCATGGCCGTGGTGCTCTATGCTTGATTTAGAGGTGATTTGAAAGTGACCTCACATGATCGTATACCTTGATATGATTATAAGTCCAATATAATTGGATGAAGGATACATAAGATATGTGATGAGAAACCCTAGTTTAGGGTGTATCATTGTGATTAGTTATAAGCAACTTTATAATAAAGTCATGCCTTAAACTAAGATAAGTCCATATCATTGTGAGATAGTTGTACAATTCTAATGTGTGGCCTTTTCATTATATGCTAAAGGTAAGAGATTAGTGATGGAATTTATTAAGAGGGAAATACCTTAATACAAGATAATATGGATAACTCAACAAAGTTTGAAATGATGAGAAAGTGATACATCAAGATATGATAGTTATCACATTCAGCATTTCAGGGTTTATATGCCTTGATGTACTTCAAATCCAATATAATTGGGTAAGAAACATATGAAGTGTGTTATGAAACTATTACAATGAAATGTAATGAGTCGTTACACCTTGATGAGTGTTAATTAATGTACCTTGAGAATGGGGTTAAGCCCAAATGATGTGTATGATATAATCATACCATGATAAGGATGAGAAATGAACTCATACCTTGAATTGATGATCATTAATGCTATATGATGAAAGTAATGTTCTAGAATAATCAAATATGATATCCTTGAATGCCCCAGAGGTATGGAATAATGTATTAAGGGTTGAACAAATAATGAGATTATGAACTCTTTATTAATGAGAAATGGGGAACCCTAACCCTAATTTGGGTAAAGGGAATGAAAAGCCCTATTTGATAGTAAACCCTAATTCCTGGTAGAGGAATAATGGTGTTGCTATCACATCACATGATGTGATGAATATCTTGTATGACTGTTATCATGCCTAATAACCATACAGATATTATGAGATGATGTATATAGCTAGTGTGAGCTGTGACATTTATATAATAAATTTTGATTGGTATTATGTGCCTTAATGTTGATTGTTGCTTAGTAAAAGAAGCAATATGCATGGACTTTTATGAGTCACATGAGTAAGTTGTTACCCAGTGAGAGGTGACAAGATATTTCATGGCCTTGTGAGCCAGGTGTGATGCTTGTGTAACAAGTATCATGAATGCCTTGGTCAGATGACCTGAAGGTGATAGTTACCTGAAAAAGGTATAATAATGCTCAATGATGAGTTAAGGGTTTGAATACCCAGAACCATATGATTATGGTGACGAGAAAGTGAAGGGATGATAATTCCCAATATTGAAATGAGGGACTGAGTTCCCAGGGTCTTTGAAAGACTGATAAATATCTGATAAAAGTAGTACATGTCTCTTTATAGCATTGTTGTAATAAGTTATGTTTGAGAACTTGGCTGATGCTAAAAGAATATGAGAATGCACTTAATAAATCAAGTGAAATCTATTCATGTAGTGCTCTGACCATAGATCCATCATCGTCAGGAATAGGTGATGGTGAAACGGGTGCCTGCGACAAAACCCGGAGCACATATTTTGAATATGTGGGGGTAAATGGGTGAAAACATCCTTACGTCCTCTTGAAGAGATTGTTGGAAGGTAAACAAGAAACCTCTCAATCCTTCACGAATATGTCAGGATGGATGTATCATGAATCTCCCAATTATACTTAATATTGGATCGAGGAGATAAACAAGAAATCTCTCGATTGGTGATGAGAGTGCAGTTGACGCTGTAACTCTGTAGCGAAGGTGCCAGAATACCCTGGATAGCTAGTTAGCAGAGACACGAGATGTCCTGCATGTGGTCTCGTACTGACCGAGACAGATGAGGTCATAAGAATCTGGCTCTTTTGATGACCTATGTATGGTACCGAGGCAATTTCGTAATGGTCGGTTGGAGTATGAGCGGTATATCTCATCTCCTCAGAGCATAAGTGTCATTGTAAAATGTAATCAGCCGTATATCATGTTTGCTTAAGGATTGAATACGGAGATTCATTGGCTGATGTTGCATTTCTTTGTGCATTCCTTAGTAGATAAATGTTAATTATGTTTCTTTATATTCTCTGCAAAGTAGACAGATGAATTACTTATCTACCATGGGTAGATGCAATGACCTCCTTGAGAATGGAGATTATCTTATTCTGTTCTATGATGAATAATTCTGCCTGATAATGTAAAAGTAACCCCTACTCAGTTTTAATTTGATAAACTACAATAACAATGTTTTTGGCGGAGAGTTATATCTCTCGCTGGGGCAATTTTCAATTGTCTCACCCCCGTGGGAAACATTTTTAGGTATGCATGGAAGGCAGAGCAGAAACCCTAGAACAGGGAAAGAGCAGCAGCAACAGCAGGGACAGCAATAAGATCTCAGGTGGAAATATTGTCTGTCTAGTCATATAGATAGTAGTCTTATGTGTCGTCTCTGTACTCTCAGGTCCTCAGAGTTTTAAATGTATCAATCTGAATTTTGGCTTAGTGCCTCGAAGTTTTTATACTGCCTATGTATATTTGTTAACATGGCAGTCAATGTTGTAATCCTTGAAAAGGAATGGTACAGGTTGTGTACTTGTGAACCAGGATGAATTTGGAATACTTTGGTGCATGGTTAAAGAGTTTTCCTGTGAATGGATCTCTTTGCAAAAAGTTTTAAATTTTCAATGATTTTCAGTAATTCCGCTGCAAATGTTTGCTTCCGCATTAGTTAATCCTGTTTTCACGAGACGGTCGTTTCAATTAGTGGTATCATAGCTCTAGGTTCGTTGAGTCTACAGAGACATAGGACTAAGTTGTTGAGTCTGTGTTAGTGTCCTCCAGTATACCCTATAATGATTTCTGCTTGTGCAGAGAAAGGGTAAAGTTTAAAATGACTGGAGAGCACAATGAACACATTGCTTAGGGCAATGTTGTTACACCAAGAAGAGGTGCAAGGGATCATGCAAGAATAGAATGAGTGCCTGAGAATCCCCATTAAGACCTGATCAAGATAGAGAATCCTATGATCATTCTCTTGTTGGGAAGATTAGGGCAACAGTAATGCATATGAGTGGACTGGATGCTAGGCTTACAACCTAGGTTATCAGTCCTTAATACAGAAAGCTTGAGCTTTAAAAGAGTTCCTGAATGACTTAGTCATGTTGGAACAAGGGAAAATATGGAAAAGATTAACTTATAGCAAGAAAGTGGACTCTGCTATGAGTTCAGACAGATAATAAATATGTGATGGTAGTGCCCAAGAAGGGGCAATAAGCTGAGAAGTAGGGAATGGTCTCTATAATTCTAGAGACATTTGCCTAATGGTTTTAAAAAGCCAAGTTTTTGGTACTAATAGTGCAATAAATGCCTAGTGTACCAGGGAAGTAGCCACTAAGTAAGTGCAAAGGTCTTAACCTTTCACCTGTAAGATTCTATGGATTAGTTTTTGCTTCAGTAATAAGACTAGTAAGACCATGATATGAGTACAAGGTATGTTATAAATGTGTACATGTTGAGTACACTAAACCCTTTTTGTTATAAAAAGGAGGATTGTTGATATTGTTTTCCCCATTGGTTGCTATATAGGGATGAAATGATGAGAACTAGAATTTGAATTTTGTTCAGTATTCTTTTAAATGCTCTATATTGATCTTACCTCCATGAAAGAGGAAGAGGTATAGAAGAGATGCCTGGATAAAATCCAGGGATGTTAAATCTTATGTTATGGTAATATGAAAAGAAAGGAATATGATAGCATGTAAGTGCATACTACTTGATCTCAGTACTTGTAAACCCTGATCAGGTGTACAACTATTGATGATAAAGTGAGTATGGAAACTCTTAGATTGATATCTTTTTGATTGCCCTGATCAAGCAATCATTCTGATACAATCTAAAGAGTATCATGAAATTGGAAATATGATATGGATAAATGTATCATATCTTAAGAACAAGAAAGAAGGATCTGATAGGAATTCAGATCAGTATGTGTATATGAGGAAGTAAAAGTATGACCCTCATATGATGAGAAAGAGAACAAGGAATGTGATTCCTGTTCTATGAAGTTGTAAATATGATAAAAGAAAGATGAGAATATAATGTGTTTTCAACACATGCGACTGATACCAAGGTAAGAGATTCTGGTATCTGAGAATTATCAGATGGTTTAGATTGGCTACCTGGAATGGTCAACTATGAAATCAGTCTGATTATATAAAATGATATGAACATCATATGTTAGGGGTTTATGCTTTGCATAAACATAACAACTAAATATGTCTTTAAGATAAGTTCTCATTTGACTCTATGAGAATATTGTGTGAAGGAACTTTGTGATGATCAAAGTTCTATGATGTCTACATAACAATGAGGTGTTATGAAGAGATATGATGATATGATGAATGAATGATATTTGTTCCCTTTATCTGGGATTTCGGGGACGAAATCCTTGTTAGGGGTTTATAATTTATAACATCCCTGACCTGGGTTATGCTTTAACCCTAGGTGTTTTGATTAAGAAAGATGATTATATGCTTAATCTCATCTTGTGAAAAGTAATTAGGGCTCATGAGGAACTTATGTTTCAATTTTGGTCCTGTTTGAACAATGTTGAAGCAATGATTTCTTACTTTGGACTAAAGTGCAAATTACCCAAGTTGAGGGGTTAACTTGCAAATTGCACATGATAAGATGTTCCTATGATGTTGAGACATCATAAGGATGAATATGATGTAGTAGTATGGTTTCTACAAGCCTGGACACCAAGATAGAGCTTGTTGGACAATGTTGTGCATTAAAACCTAGTTTTGGAGTAAAGTGCAATTTACCCAAAATATAGGGTTCAATATGCAAATTACCACTTCAATAAGGTCCTTAATGTTTCTTGGCATCATGTATAGCAAATAAAATGAGAGGGACTCCTCATTTGAACTAAGTTGGAGGAGAGAGAATTTTGACATTAAAATAATCAAGAATAATGCCTAATTGAAACCCTAATTTGATTTAGGGCAAAAATGAATAAAAAATAATTGAAGGGCTTTCAACCAAAATGTTTAGGGTTGATTTTGAATAAGGATGGACGTTCCTTTGCTAAGATAAGGAACGAAAATATCTTAAGTAGGTGAAATTCCACTCACCTTATTATAAAGAAAAGTAATTTCCACTCACATATGGGATATTAATATAATAAGCATTAACGTGCTTAATTTGCTTTTCTTTAAATTGAGGATAATGAAGGATAATTAAAGGCAAAGGAAGGTGCCTTCGTACACAAGGGAGTGAGGGGGTTTATGTGGCACCAATTTGAGAGTTGAGGGAAATTAAAAATGCTTTCTCTCTCCTCAATTTCCTTTATAAAAACTTCATTTCCAAATCAATTGAAAGGATTTTTCGGCCCTCTCTTCTTCCCTTGCTTTGGATGAGCTCAAGGGGACTTAGGAGCAACATGAGGACGAGCCCCAACCTGTTGGTAAGCTTCTTGACCCTCGTTCTTCATGATTTCATGGTGGAAATCGAAAATAAATTATGGATTCCTTCTTATTTTGATCTCCTCTTCAACCCTAGCCAACTTTTGCAATCAAAAGCTTGAGGAAGAGCCTAGGGGGAGTTTCTAGAGATGCATCCACCATTGATGGCGTGATCTTGGAGCTTTGGAGCTCAATTGGAGGCGGGTTTTATAACTTAAACCCTCAAACATTGCTATTGCATCAATTCTCTATGCTTTGTTGATTGATTTCTTCAATTTTATACAATTTTGTTTCTTTGCTGCAAATTCCATCAAGAACGGTTGCTGTTCTTGGGTGCACGAAGGAAGATGATGATGACATCATCATAAGAAAGCACCTCACCAAATATCTTGGGAGCAAACGATCTCAAAAGTTGGGACCAAACGGTTTCACCAAAACCGTTTGGTGACCAAACGGGTTGCAAACCGTTTGGTGTAAAACGAGTTCAAAACCGTTTGAAGGAGTTGACCAAGCTTTGACCGTTTGGGAATCTCGTTCCTAATTATGTAGGCTAATGACTCTCCAAATTTGAGGGGTTAACGTCAAAGGAATGGTAGGTAGAAGGCCAATCAATTAGACAAATCGAATTAAATTAAGTGCTGATTTTCAACCTGAAGAACTTGACCTGCCTGGGAAAACGGTTTCAAGACCGTTTGAGATGGTTGACCAAGCATTGACCGTTTGGGATTCCTTTTCATAATGATGTTGGTTAATGACCCTCCAAATTTGAGTGGTTAACTCAAAAGGAATCATAGGTTGAAGGCTAATCAATTAGGAACACCTAATTGGATTAAGTGCTGATTTTCAACCTGATTAACTTGACCTGCTTGGGAAAACGGGTTCAAGACCGTTTGAGTGAGTTGACCAAGAGTTGACCATTTGGTATTCCTGTTCATAATTATGTTGGTTAATGACTCTCCAAATTTGAGGGGTTAACTCCAAAGGAATCGTGAGTTGAAGGCTATTCAATTAGGAAAACCCTAATTGAAAACAGTGCTGAAATTCCAATGAGTTTAGTTGAGATTTTGGGTTGATTAGCCCAAACGGGTTCAAGACCATTTGGGGATCACCCCAAGACCGTTTGGAGGTCTGGGGTCAAGTATAGTTGACCAATTGAAGGTCCAAAGGTACCAAATCATACTGCAACTCAATGCTGATTTGTTGATCAACTCGATAGACCAATCCATGATGATTTTTCACTAGAATCCAAAGCTTGGATGGGCCAAACGGTCTCAAGACCGTTTGGAGCTCATACAAACGGTCTCAAGACCGTTTGGTGGTCACCCAATACCGTTTGGAGGTCTAGGGTTGAGTATTATTAGGTGTTTGAAGGCCTAAAGGTACCAAGTTGATCTGCAATAAATTGCTGAATTGGTGAGCACTTCAATAATCCAAACCCTACTTGGATGGCTTGGTTTTGAGTGATATGATGGGCAAACGGTCTCAAGACCGTTTGGAGGTCATCCAAACGACCTCAAGACCGTTTGGGGTCAGGTCATACCCAATTTGGATGATGGTTCAATGGTTTCAAAGCAACTAGTCTTACATTGATTAGTGTTGTTGAATCATCGATTCCAAACCCTAATTCAATTGAATCAAACCCTAATTGATGATCAATTGAGGGTCAATTGAGAGTCAAATCAGTTGAAGGTTGACCTATTAAACTCAATTGAAGTATGAGGGTAGGTCCAATTGATGACTGGTTCCATAGATTCAATGATTGAAGGAATCAACATTGAAAACCCTAATTCAATTGGATACCCTATGTAATGGAGGTCCAATGTGATTGAATCTCTTGAGAATCAAGATGATGAATGATCCATTGATCCAATGTTGATTAGTAATGATAATCAAAGAAGGTACAAAGGTTGAAACCCTAATAGTACCTAAGGGATTAGTGCCAATTAAGGGATGAATTCCTAATAGCTTATAGGGTTAATGACTTGATACACTATGTTAATCATAGTTGTATGTACTCAACTAAAGGGTGATATGACCTATTCAAGTTGAGAAGTTGATAGCATGAATTCATACATGAATATGATTCATGTGGTGGTTAAGAGTTATGATCCTTAAGTAAAGAGATCATGAAACCCTAAACATGAACATAAACCCTAATTGACAGGGTTATTGAACTCAAACCCTAGTTGAGGGTGTATCCTTATGAAACCCTAGTTGAGGGTGTATCCATGTGAAACCCTAGTTGAGGGTGTATCCATGTGAAACCCTAATTGAGGGTGATTTCATGAGAAACCCTAATTGGGAATGATTAGCAAACCTTGAATATGGGAAACGTGATATGAAACCCTAATGAAGGGTGATGCTATATGTAATCCCTATTCTAAAAAAGGGAGATGGTATGTGAAACCCTAATCCCTAATGAAAGAATAGAATTCATACTTGAATATGATTCATGAGGGGAACTTCTGTAGCACGACCGTGGTAGCTTCACTTTTCACGACCGTGCAAGGTAGCACGGCCGTGGTGGCTTCCCTTCACACGGCCGTTCTTGGTTGCACGGCCGTGGTGCTCTATGCTTGATTTAGAGGTGATTTCAAAGTGACCTCACATGATCGTATACCTTGATATGATTATAAGTCCAATATAATTGGATGAAGGATACATAAGATATGTGATGAGAAACCCTAGTTGAGGGTGTATCATTGTGATTGTTTATAAGCAACTTTATAATAAAGTAATGCCTTAAACTAAGATAAGTCCATATCATTGTGAGATAGTTGTACAATTCTAATGTGTGGCCTTTGCATTATATGCTAAAGGTAAGAGATTAGTGATGGAATGTATTAAGAGGGAAATACCTTAATACAAGATAATATGGATAACTCAAAAGAGTTTGAAATGATGAGAAAGTGATACATCAAGATATGATAGTTATCACATTCAGCATTTCAGGGTTTATATGCCTTGATGTACTTCAAATCCAATATAATTGGGTAAGAAACATATGAAGTGTGTTATGAAACTATTACAATGAAATGTAATGAGTCGTTTCACCTTGATGAGTGTTAATTAATGTACCTTGAGAATGGGGTTAAGCCCAAATGATGTGTATGATATAATCATACCATGATAAGGATGAGAAATGAACTCATACCTTGAATTGATGATCATTAATGCTATATGATGAAAGTAATGTTCTAGAATAATCAAATATGATATCCTTGAATGCCCCAGAGGTATGGAATAATGTATTAAGGGTTGAAAAAATAATGAGATCATGAACTCTTTATTAATGAGAAATGGGGAACCCTAACCCTAATTTGGGTAAAGGGAATGAAAAGCCCTATTTGATAGTAAACCCTAATTCCTGGTAGAGGAATAATGGTGTTGCTATCACATCACATGATGTGATGAATAACTTGTATGACTGTTATCATGCCTAATAACCATACAGATATTATGAGATGATGTATATAGCTAGTGTGAGCTGTGACATTTATATAATAAATGTTGATTGGCATTATGTGCCTTAATGTTGATTGTTGCTTAGTAAAAGAAGCAATATGCATGGACTTTTATGAGTCACATGAGTAAGTTGTTACCCAGTGAGAGGTGACAAGATATTTCATGGCCTTGTGAGCCAGGTGTGATGCTTGTGTAACAAGTATCATGAATGCCTTGGTCAGATGACCTGAAGGTGATAGTTACCTGAAAAAGGTATAATAATGCTCAATGATGAGTTAAGGGTTTGAATACCCAGAACCATATGATTATGGTGACGAGAAAGTGAAGGGATGATAATTCCCAATATTGAAATGAGGTACTGAGTTCCCAGGGTCTTTGAAAGACTGATAAATATCTGATAAAAGTAGTACATGTCTCTTTATAGCATTGTTGTAATAAGTTATGTTTGAGAACTTGGCTGATGCTAAAAGAATATGAGAATGTACTTAATAAATCAAGTGAAATCTATTCATGTAGTGCTCTGACCATAGATCCATCATCGTCAGGAATAGGTGATGGTGAAACGGGTGCCCGCGGCAAAACCCGAAGCACATATTTTGAATATGTGGGGGTAAATGGGCGAAAATATCCTTACGTCCTCTTGAAGAGATTGTTGGAAGGTAAACAAGAAACCTCTCAATCCTTCATGAATATGTCGGGATGGATGTATCATGAATCTCCCAATTATTCTTAATGTCAGATCGAGGAGATAAACAAGAAATCTCTCGATTGGCGATGAGAGTGCAGTTGACGCTGTAACTCTGTAGCGAAGGTGCCAGAATACCCTGGCTAGCTAGTTAGCAGAGACACGAGTTGTCCTGCATGTGGTCTCGTACTGACCGAGACAGATGAGGTCATAAGAATCCGACTCTTTTGATGACCTATGTATGGTACCGAGGCGATTTCGTAATGGTCGGTTGGAGTATGAGCGGTATATCTCATCTCCTCAGAGCATAAGTGTGATTGTAAAATGTAATCAGCCGTATAGCATGTTTGCTTAAGGATTGAATACGGAGATTCATTGGCTGATGTTGCATTTCTTTGTGCATTCCTTAGTAGATAAATGTTAATTATGTTTCTTTATATTCTCTACAAAGTAGATAGATGAATTACTTATCTACCATGGGTAGATGCAATGACCTCCTTGAGAATGGAGATTATCTTATTCTGTTCTATGATGAATAATTCTGCCTAATAATGTAAAAGTAACCCCTACTCAGTTTTAATTTGATAAACTGCAATAACAATGTTTTTGGCGGAGAGTTATATCTCTCGCTGGGGAAATTTTCAATTGTCTCACCCCTATGGGAAACATTTTTAGGTATGCATGGAAGGCAGAGCAGAAACCCTAGAACAGGGAAAGAGCAGCAGCAACATCAGGGACAACAATAAGATCTCAGGTGGAAATATTGTCTGTCTAGTCATATAGATAGTAGTCTTATGTGTCGTCTCTGTACTCTCAGGTCCTCGGGGTTTTAAATGTATCAATCTGAGTTTTGTCTTAGTGCCTCGAAGTTTTTATACTGCCTGTGTATATTTGTTAACAGGGCAGTCAATGTTGTAATCCTTGAAAAGGAATGGTACAGGTTGTGTACTTGTGAACCATGATGAATTTGGAATACTTTGGTTCATGGTTAAAGAATTTTCTTGTGAATGGATCTCTTTGCAAAAAGTTTTAAATTTTTAGTGATTTTCAGTAATTCCGCTGCAAATGTTTGCTTCCGCATTAGTTAATCCTTTTTTCACGAGACGGTCATTTCACATATAGCACTGAAAAGTCACTGGTGCATTACACAAACCAAACAACATACTTTTGAAGGCATAAGTGCCATAAATGCAGGCAAAAGTTGTCTTTTCTTGATCGTCAAGATGAATCAGTACTTGATAAAATCTTGAATATCCATCCAGAAAACAAAACTAGTCATGGTGAGCTAGTCTCTCTAGGACCTGGTCTATGAATGGCAGAGGGAAGTGATCCTTTTTGGTGGCAGTATTTAGCTTGTGATAGTCGATGCACATACACCATCCTGTGACTATCCTCGTTGCTACTTCATATCCATCTTCTCCTTATATCACTGTCGTTCCACCTTTCTTGGGCACCACATGGATGGGGCTAACCCAGTTGTTGTCACTTATCGAATAGATGATCCCAACATCTCGTAGTTTTATAACTTCCTTCTTTACGACTTCCTTTAGCATTTGGTTTAGCTTTCTCTATGGTTGAGCTAAAGGCTTAGCTATTTCTTTGAGACAAAATCTATGCATAGATAGGGTTGGATTAAGGCCTCTAATGTCTTCTAGAAAATACCCTATAGCCTTTCTATGTAGTGTGAGCACCTTTAGAAAATTCTCCAGCTGGTCACCTATTAAGTTGGCATTAACGATCACTGGATTCCTCTCTTCTTTGTCTAGGAATTCATATTTCAGCCCCTTCAGAAGTGGTTTCAATTCTAGTTTTGGCTTTGGTTCTTTGTTCTCCTCAAGTGTTTGCTCTAGCAAAGTGTACTTCACGGTCTCAAATATTTCTTCATTGTTGTTGAATTCCTCTTCGGGTTGATTCAGGTAGTCCAAGATCTCTACAACCTCTCAGTCTTCCATTGTAGGGTCCTGACTATTAAAGGATTACATGAGGGGATCGACAATTGGTTTGTCTTCTTGTACCTCTTACCAATATTGATTGTAGTTGTCCATGAAGTAGACTGATTCAGAGAGAGAGGGTCCCCTCATGGCGTCTTGTACTTGGAAATTGAGGTGATCTTCCCCTACTTGCAAGGTGATGACTCCTTCTGCTACATCTACTAAGGCTCTCCTTGTTGCGAGGAAAGGCCTCCCAAATATCATTGGGCATTTAGAGTCCTCTAGCGTATCTATAAAATCATATTGCATGGTATGAAGAACCACCCGACCTGTATCAGAACATCTTCAACTATTCCTATAGGTCTTGTAAAGGTATGATCGACCAACTCGATTCTCATCTCGTCTTCACCATGTCTGTCATCCCAAGCCTTTATGTTATAGTTAAGGGCATTAGACTAATGTTCGCTCCCAAGTCGGCTAACCCCTTTCTCTCCACATTGTCTCCGATGCAGAAGGGTATGTTGAATGCCCCGGGGTCCCTTTTCTTGGTTGGTAACTTAGCTTGGACAAAGGTACTTGACATTTTCACCAATTGAACAGTCTCTATGTGGTCTCCTCTCCTTCTATTCATGATCAGGTCTTTAAAGAATTTTGTATAGGTCAACATTTCTTTGATTGCATTGAGAAAGGGTACATCTAAGTGTATCTTCTTTATGACTTTCATAAACTTTTCATACCGCTTCTTTAAGTGTGCCTTGATCAGTTTATAAGGGAAAGGAACTCTTGGGGCATAGGGGTTTTTCTTTGAAAGGACAACCCATATAGGATCCGAGGTCTTTTCCTCTTCTCCCTTGTTCTTTTTGTGGTTCCCTTCTTCCTTGCCACTTACAACTTGTTCTTTCCCTTATGATTCTTCTGTTGCTTTTTCATTCTAAGATTTCTAATTAATACAACTTCCTCCTTCTTTGGTGTTGTTAGTGTTATCATTTTCCAACATTCTCCTAGATCGGAGAGTGGCCATTTTTACAGTCTCAGTATTTGATGGGATCTTCCCCGAAGGGTTTTTCATGAGTTCTGCTAGTTGTGCAAGTTGTTGATCAATCTGCCTTTGGTGAGTTTGCATGTCTGCCATTTGAGTTTGCATTAAAATTAGCACTCCTGAATTGGTGATAGCACTTTGAGCTAGTTGGTTGTTCACTGAAGCTTGCATTTTTGTGAAATCGAATAGTTGAGCGATCATGTCAGTTTGGTTGTTGTCCTTGGCTTGGCTCGGCCCTGGGCCTTGTCCTTGCCCTTTTCGACTTACATTTTTATTCTGACTTTGGTAGCTGCTCTTGTTCATCTGATAATTAGTAGTCTTAGTGTATTGAGTCGGCCCTCTTCTCGAATCTTGGAGGAGGTTTAGATGAATTATTTAGTTGATGCACATTTTCCGCAGCTTCCTTATTGCCATAGTTAAACCCATGATGATCTTGTCATTTGAAATTAACATAAGATATTTCTCTATTTCTTCTTCACTTTTACTCTCTTCACTCTGTTCTGGTCAGGTATAGATACAGTTGTCCAATCCATGTCCTTCTTCTCCATAGGTAACACATTTCATGGCATTCTTTGTGTGTTTCTTGACTTTGGCCCCAATGTCTTTTAACTATTTGACATCGATGGGAATTTTCTGAATTTGGGTTGTAATAGTCTCCAAGGCTTTGACTTTGATGGATGGTCCTTTAGATCCTACTTTCTTCACTGATCCTCTGTCATTTATGTCATAATCCATGCCTTCTTGTAGTGTAGCCATGTTGTCAATTATCTTCATAGTTCTGCTCAACTTCTTTCCAATAAAGTCGCTTCTGAGAGCTATGTTTAGTGAAGTTCTCTCTGTGGGGGTTAGCCCATTGTAAAAGGTGGTCACCAGGAACCCCTTATGGTAGTTATGGTGAGGGAAATCTCTCTGGTACTCTTGAAATAATTCCCATGCATCATGAAGGTTCTCTCCCATTTTAGTGCGAAAGAAATGATCTTTTATATATTACAAATAGTTCTACAAAGTCATCTGCAAGGGGTCTCCATCCATCTATGGACTGGTGGGGTAAAATGAGGTACCAGGACAGATCCTTATCTATAAGGGAGAAATGGAATCCCTTACAATATATCACTTCTTAAGGGACTCCCCTCATCTTAATGGTATCACATATGTTTTTGAAGGCATCAAGGTGATGGTATGCATTTTCACTCCTTGAATTTCCATGGAGAGGTTTGTTCTGGATCATTGAAATTACAACTAGTTTCAATTCAAAGTTTTCTACATTGAAGTGCGGGATGACATTTGGGCATCTGTATTTGTTGGCTCTATTTGCTTCCAACTCTCTAAGAGGGTTTCCTTCTTCATCATCTTCGTTCTCCTTGTTCCGATCATCACGCTCATGTTCATCTTTGCGGTGATTATGATGGTGCCTTCTATAGAGATGGTGACATCATTCTTCGTCATGTCGTTCTTCCTCACGGTGATGATCATCTGAGTGACAGTCATCTCTATTTTCATCTGTGTCATGCGGTGTGGGGTCATGTTAAACTCTTACATTTCGATCGTCCCCAATAAGACTGCCATCCACACGAGGCGACACGGTGACTCGATGTTAAGGTGAAACAAATTGAACAGATCTACTTCCCTCCGAGTTCCCTGAATAGACCGCACAATCGAGTTAGGAAACTGGACATGTTAAAACAAACTATTCTATGTAATTGTAGGGTAGAAGGTTTAAGGTTTCTATGTAATCAAGCTTATCACTAAGCTTGAGGCACATGAGTATAGTTAGTGGACTCAAGTTCTCAATAGTGTCGTTTTGCCTTATCCCCGACAACGATGCCAAAAACTTGACCAACTTAAATCGCGCTTCCAAAATGGAGCAGATCCAGAGTAGAAGGACTCTGAAGATTATAAACTGACACTTAAGCCCCCACAACTATTATACGGGGTCTGACATAGTAATTGGGGTCAAACCACAGGGACAAAGTCGGCAGGGTCTCACACTCATACACTCCATACAAACATATAGTTTTAAAAGGTTGTTCCCCAAGGAACGATAGTGCTCAAGTCAAAACAAAGAAAATGAAAGGAAAGAAAATGACAACAAAGGAAAAAAAAATAAATGAGTACAAACAGTAAGAAACAAAGGTATGGAAGGAAACTCAGACCGGGTTTCATCTACTAAGGTATCTCACCAACATGCAAAACTCACTCCCCTTCATATACTCCTATCAAGATTACAACAGTCATAAAAATGTCTATTCCCTCCTCTCTCTCGAGATAAGGATAGTTATAGGATCTAAGGTGGCCTCCCTCTCGAGATAACCACCTTACAACCACAAAACAAACCATATGGCCATAAACTTTAGCATCCCAACATTCTCATGCATTCGTACTACTCCAAAACACTAGATAAATAAGATACTACTCTTTCAAGATACCAACGATCAAACATCACAAGATGGTAGCTATGCATACAAGTGAATCATTAAGAACAAGCGTATGGATATAATCATGATATATAAGAGCACATATATATATATATATTCAAAGGGGAGCAAGAATGTACATGTTGCGAGAGCCTTAGTGGCTACTCCCAACCCGAGTTAAGTGTTTAGTCACACATGTTAACGGGTAGCCTAACGACATTGCAAAATAATAGATACATCACAAACATGAAGAGGGAAGGGTTATAACATAACATAATCTATAGATCTAGATAGAGAGAGAATATGGTGATACACCAATATACTCCTTCAAATCTAGACCCAAAATGGATGAGGTGGAGTCTTCTCCTTCTTTTGAGGAAGAGGGTCTTCAATATTCTCTCTCCTATAGCTTTCATCTTCAAAGTTCTGAGAGTGATCATATGGATGTAAATGGGTATAGAATTTGCCAGCACTTCGTGGTCCTTGATGATCTGATGATGTAACAATTCGAGGTGGGTGGCCTATATATAGGTGTTGTCCACCGACTTAACCATATGAGCCACAGTCACAGTAAGATCTTGGTCGAGGCTCCCTCCACATTCGATCGAGGCTTGATCTCTGTTGAGTCATGATCATGGTCGAAGCTCCCACCACGGTCGGTCGAGGCTTGGTCACGATCGTGGTGTGTGAGTCACAGACCGCAACACAGGGAAGTGAGGCACTGTGCTCGCGTGGTGTAGGGATGATTATGGGGGCTTTAATTGCAGTGTGGGGGGGTCTTTAGTGGTCGATGATCCACGGTCGAGGTGCTAATCATGACCGTGTCTTGGTATGACCTGCAAAGGTGGAAGAGGTGTCCGATTGAGATTTTTGGTGTAGAGTACTAAAATAAGCAGAAAAAGTCTATAACATGTATGTTAGGAGAGGCATAAAACATATGCAAAAAAGCATAAAATGGGATGTTATCAATTAACAACTTGTAACAAAAGCAACTATAGAATGAATAGATACGTTAAGTAAGCAACCAAGCACACGAAGAGCTAACAAAAATAAAAGCAACAACCAAGAAATCATAAGTGAAACAAACAACCAAGTACATGCAACAACATACAACTCATTCTTAGAAACAACCAAACAATCACATAAGTGAAGTAAGCAATCAATCAAGTGCATGGAGAATCACACAAACACACACATAGGTGAAGCAAGAAAGAAAGTACATGGAAAATCACACAAATCATGACCAATAGTTAAATAAATTATGTGTGAAAAATGAAACAACAAAGCAATTTGTAGGGAATAACACATATACACACCATAGATGCTCTTTATTATAGGATAGTCAACATGTATGCTGAAACCAAGATATTACCTAAAAGTTTCTCAAGAAAAATTGGCGTACCCTACATTCACTTTCTATTGAATCTGCCAACACACTTACAAACACATATACACAATAGGACAAGAATAAGGAGGGTGCCCATGGAAAAATCTCAACCAACTAAATTTATCGACTAAATCCCAACAACTCATAAGACTAATTTGCAATCACCCATGTTTGGTAAAAGAGATAAACTCAAAGACCTTCCCCATATAGATCCATATGCCCCTGAGTGGTTGATCTTTAAGGAATGAGTGGTCCTTTAGTTCTCCTTATCTAGATGTGAAACAATCATGGTGTGTCTCTTATACATATAGGTATATCATTAGACATTATGAGGGCTTAGGGTAATAGATCACCAATAGGATGGCATCTTGGAGGGGATGTTTGTTCAACTTCACATACAAATATACGCCTATTTATGTGGTTGATTATAGCACAAGAAATCCACTTAGGAATAAATTCCGAAGTTTTTACTTAATCCAACATGCAATAATCACCATCCACAAATGGAAAGATCTTATCACAATATAGTTTTAGGATTGAACCCGAAGGACAACCTTTTTAAGAATAAATTCATATTTTTAATCTAATTAAGAAAAAAGATAATTAACAGTGGGACATGGGGGTAGCTCAGGGGTGCAACTCAGTAATCCTCAATGAAGATATTTGAATTTAAACTCTGGCTGCCAACCCTAAAGGTGAAACAAGACCCCATGATATTGAGCATGCTATGGTACCCCCATGTACGAGACTGGTCTTGGGGTTTATTCTGATGGGGTGGGTCCAATAGTGACCTTGTTTGGAAGGGTTTCCTCATTATTAGAAAAATAAAAAGTAATTAATAAATATAGATCAAGTTAATAGTTGATTAATTAAATTTAAAAGTAAGAAATAAAATCATCCTCTATGAAAAATAATTTTTAACAAAGAAAAAATTAGAAGATGACATGTTTCACAACTAGTGCCTACATATCTATTGTCTCAAGTTACATCGCTCATTTATACATATATTTAGATTGTCCCCTAAGAATTTCATATCCTTATGGAGTATAAAATTCATAAGTAAATATTTTTACGTAGGCTCGAGGTCTTGCTACCTATAGATCCTTAACTCGTCGCCCAAAATACCCCCTTTCGTGATCTCATACATGGTTCAACAATATCAATTTGTATTCTAATACAAGATTTTGAGGTCTCTATGTCTAGGATTCTAACAATCATGTAAAAAATATATACAATCTATAGTGAATGCAATCAATCAATCAATTATCAATATACAAATATGCATGAATAGAAATTTATAACATTAGAGTACAAGATACAGGCAATGGGGAAAATCCTTCACTTTGGTAAATGATATTCTCTCTAATCTTTTAATGATATGTATAGATAGAGAAATAGAAGAAGCTCATGTAGAAATTAGCAATATAGATGAGAAGATTAGTAGTCTCATCACCACTCCCAAATGTTAGTTACAGTCTCTGGTACTGATCTTTGACGGAGCATGTCCTCACGTAAAGTTGTAAATGTTTGTCTCTTGTTCAGATTGTGAGAGTAGGGTTTGGTATGGGGAATGAATAGATCATGGAAAGTTGCACTATGTGTCCCTCAAGTACTTTTATAGCATGACCGATGCTTTTAGTTCAATCGAAATTAATCCAATGGTCATGGATAATTTGTTATAGATTTCTATCATAGGATATTTGGTAAACTAGAGGGTCAGTTGACCAAATGGAAGTAGTCAGTAAGTATACCTATTGTGTAGTTGATTGAATTACACTTTCAAACCAACTTGAATTGTCAAATTCTAACATCAGATGTGGAATTTATATTCATTTTAGTTTTGGGGTATCAAAAGTTCCTAGATTTCCCTGTGACATTTTTATTTGATCCGATCTACTATTTTAAAAGTAATTCAATGGTGATTAGGTTTGTAGGATTATATCATTATATGTACTAATTTTATAGATAATTGTACATATAACAACTATAGAATCGCTCAATTCCATGTCATGTGTGGAAGTTACAGCCATATTATTAACTATTTATACTTTATTGATCCTCACTGTAATTGTTAAAGTTGGGGAGTGAGGATATTCAACCCTTGATCATTTTATTATGCTTTTTATGGAGAGTTGATTGCTTCTCTTTTTTATTTGCATATATTTGATAAAATAAAATACAAATTACAATAAATACCAAATAAATTGCATAAACTGCTTCAAACCTAAAATAAGTGAAATATTAAGTGAAATGCAACTGAAACATGAAAAACTAATTATAAAATTGCAACTGAAATATGATAAACAAAGATTAATTACTCATACATTCATTCTTACCATTCATGCTTTTATAAAATCTAATGGTGTGTGCAGTTCTCTGGACTATCTTTATGTTAATAGAAAAAAACATCACAACATTCGTATGGTACTTGTAAGCGGAAGAGAGGTGACATTGGTTGATATGGATCAGAGTCACCTATCTGCAGAAGGATTGGGGGTCTGGCTTGAATATTCTTAGAGATATACCCTCATTTTCACTCATGAAATTCACATGTGAACTTCTTAATACCAATTACTTATGGGGAATTTCTAGTAGAACAAAGTATGCTAAGGATACATGTGATATATGTCTTAATCATTTATGGTTACTTGAGAATGGGTAGGGTCATATTTATTTACTAGAGAATGACATGGAGTTTCTCCCACTAACATGAGATGGGAGACCCACTGATGGGATGTTTCCTTATAGATACTTGCTTGAATGGAGAGAAGGATGATACATACATGCAAGAGGATACATAAATGGATCCCAATATGATAGTGTCTGTTAGTATTGATGAGATTGGAGAGGCAAGATGACCGAAATGTATTGATCTCACCTAACAACATGTCGTGTGAGATAGTTGAAGAGGGTAGACAATAAGATATAGACACCCAATTGGTGCCAAGAGAGTATGTCTAGTTTACATAAAATTAACTCATAGAATTACCTATAGGAATGGGTGAGGGCTCCATGAAACTCTAAGTATGGGTTAGACATGGGACAATAGGCTACCCTTTAACGTATCTACATTCTCTTGGAAACCTAGGATGAGAGAAGTATCGACAAATAGGATGATTATGATGTGTCATACTTTTTAGCATCCGAGTGTGACTATTTCACACATACAAAAGAGAAATCAAAGGATCACCAATTTCTCAAATGTGAGGCCCCCAAGGCCATCTTAATCGAGGAAGGGAAGGTACTTAAGCTTAGATCCTTTACCACAATTGGGTCCATGCAAGATACACTTAGGTTTTGTTGGGCTTTAGAAGATAAAATTAGTTGATTGGGGTTTTATAGGGGTACCATCCCCTTTATATTGCTATGCTGCATCTAGGACTATAGATGCGACAATATGATAAATTGGATAGTGGATAGAGGGTATATCCATTTGGATCAGGGACACAAAGATATCTAAAAACTTATAGAAAATTACTTTCTACTAAAAAACAATAGGGGAACCAACCCTAGATACTGGACCAAAGGAAAGGGACAAAATTCATCCATGAAATAGATTTTTCCAAGTTGGCTCATTTGTGGCGAGGAGGTAGAAACCCATGAATGGCTTTCTAAAACTTAATGTTTTGTAAATTTTATTGAATAATGGTACAATGGTCATATGCGGAGAACTATAGGTGACATTCGTTAGAACCTAAATAATTGATATGAATACAATGTGAGGATACATAAATGGATCTCAAGATGATTTCACCAGGATAAATTGTTTTTTGGTTGTACAAATTAAAAAAAAATATTTCCATCATGATTAACATTCTATTTGATTTTGAAATTCAATATAAGATAAATATGAAAATTTTATGAGAAAGAATTGATTTGTTGATATTCAATGTGAATTACATGGGGAGGGCATTAACCTTTCCCTTTTATGAATAGAATAAACATAGAGGTCAAGCTAATCATGGATGCAGATGATATGAAATTTTCAAAGAATTCTATCATTTGATACATAAAACATAACCCTTCCATGTGCCATTCATACAACCCTTACTATAGCATTCACATCCCTAGATTCTATGCATCAAACTATTGCACAAGAGATAATTAAATAAGTAAAAGAGAAAATATATAAGATATCAAGCATATGTACAAAGATATCTATAAAATAAATACAATATCCAAGATACTAAATACAAAACTAACAATGTGCATATGCAAAGATAACTAGATTTGTGCACTTTGTTGTAGCTAAGAGTACTATTATCTTTAACTTGTTAGAATATATATGAATATGTTCACAATAAAGATAAAACATGTTGGTAATGTTGATCAAACAAATTTAATGTAAACAAAAGCATATGTAGGTTAGATATGAGTTGTGTTTATAGTGGCATGAAAAACACAATGGTATCCACCGTGTCACATCCCAAAAATACTTTTATCTTTAAAAATGTAAGAGAGGACATTGTTAAAAATTATGCATGAACATATAGTAAACATGACGAAAACTTATGAAAAAAATCGATAATGCTAGTTCGCATTAGACTATTTATGGTTGCCTCCATTAAATAAGAAATAATTTCAAAACCAAGATGTTTAACATTGACTTGATGTGAAATATAATATAGTTCTCGAGGAAGACAAAAATAACTAAGAACTAATATTTAGATGTGATTCAAGCACTATAAACTATAATATCATTTGATTTTACCTTTTTATATTATCTTCTTCAAAAGTATTGAAAGATGTTAATGCGGTGTCGAGTCACTGTATAGAGGTTAACAATATTGATATTAAGGAAATATACATTATTTTGTTATTTCTTAGCAAAATGTGAAATGTGTCTAGTATCAATTGAGATCTCGCATGACAAAAATATAGTGGAATCCAAATTAAGTTAATAAATCTATTGTAAACATTCTCATTGATACATAATTAATAACACTATGCTCATATGCATGTACATGTAGAAGTATGAATAAATGGAAGATGCTTTTACAATGAGAATGATTCCAAACTTAGATGAAACCTAAGGTACCTACATTCTATATTAAAGTAAAATTCAAACATGGGTAGAGATTTATCATAGTACAATACGCGGTAACATAGGAAATTATGAATAAAAATCTTTATCCTAAAATTGAGCTAAAATGTCATGAAAAAGGATATACTAAGAAATCATGTCCATTGAGTTTTTTTATAAATACATATTTACAAGACATGAAGCAGAAACAACACATTCCTAAGCCCCAGTAATGATTGTTTCGACTATGTGACAAAAAATTGCAAACATCAAACTTGGGAGTTATATGATTAGCCCAATAAAATGATTTTTATGAAGACAAGTTACAACATCTTTTTTTATATTGATTGAACAAGACAATATTAAGTTACATGTCTACAATGTCCTAGATTGTTTAAATCATGTTCAACTCATCTTTCTATTAAAATACTTCACTGTAGAAATGATCATGCTCAAAACACATACATAGATCTCAAGACACCAACAAAACATTGGATTATAATTTACAACAATTTAACATTATGGGCATGCAAAATTGAGGGAGGAATAATATTTTTATTTCACATATAACTATAGAAATACATTCAAGTATAGTTGTCTGGATTGTATATATAATACAAGCTAAATCCAATACATATCTAAAAAACAAACAATCCATTATAATTATATGGAATAACTCATTTACAAATAATTTTATTATTCATTCCAACATTAAAATGTGAGTAATTTTGAAGTTGCTAGATTTAGTCATTTTCGTTCACAATTGATACATATTGAATTTTACAATTTGATTTTAGAGAATACGGATTGTGTATCCTAATTATGTTGAGTAAGGTCATACAAAGAAAAATTCAACACAAATTGCCAAATCATATCAAAAAGCAATATTGAAATGCCATAGAAAGAAGGAAATGTTGAAAGAAATAATGAAAAGAAAAAAATGATTTGAAACTATGCAACCTTATAAATTCCCCCCTATGTGTGAATTATAAAATGTTCTCACTTTAGGTCCAAACAAAGAAGATACAATTGAGTACCTCATTGTGGAAATAGTTGATACTGATATGAGGCAAACCCTAACTATAAGGAAATATGGCTACACAACATGCAACAGTAGTAAATTTTTTATCTACCATATTCCCATAACCAACGGATCACATCAATTACTATAAGATGAAAAGGGTGGATTCGAGGATATATTTGGTCCTAGAGCAAGTGCAATGACAATCCTCACTGTTGTAGATGCACAACTCAGAATCTTGGTTGCACTGGGACTCGTCAAACTGATGTGACTCCCGGTTTTCACCACAGACTGCAGCCAGGAACCTCATATTCTTCAACAACTCCTCTTATCATGGTACATTTGATGTTATACTCCTAGTGACAGACAACAACCTCCCACACTAGAGAAGTCCACACAGACCACCTAGAACTCATGTCATCCTACTAGAGTAGACAGGAAGGAGGTGTCCCTCCTGTTGGTGTACTAGTAACCAACTTACTCCCCCACAACAATGATCTCAATGGCTCTCTCCCTTGTGTTCCTCCCTAGTCAGGTAGAACATGCTTGGGTTCTTGTGGTTACCATAACCAAAGAGGACAATATTTGTTAGAGTAATTGATTCTCAATTGTCTGTGTTGTTTTTCAGGAAGCCCTTAGTACCCTTCTATTTATAGGTGAGGTTTGGGTCCAGGTTCCCAGTCGATGAGAGAGTGTAAGGGACATGAAGATCTCAAATTTTCACAACATACGACCATCGAAATGGTCATTTGACACACCAGACGATTGTGTGGTATGCGAGATGGTCGTTACGTACTACGAGATGGCCGTTTAGCAGTTTCCACACCGCACATGAAATTGGCAATTCTAAATCCAATTAATATCACATATTAATTCCTTGTACAAAAAGCAATGTGCAATTAAAACAAACTAAGAAATATCTACAACCTTCCCTCAGACAAGCTGGGCCATCTTGGTCTCCCAGACGATCATTTGGTGACCCCGGTCGATCCAGTCAGTTGGGTCAGTTTATATTTTAGCCAATTTCAACTCGAATTAGGCCTTACTCCCCAGACACACGTCTCAACACTTGAGATGATGATTTGGCACTCTAGACAACCATCTCAACACTTGAGATGGGCGTTTGGTAGTGCGGTCAGCCTATATGTTATGTGAATTAAATACCTAAACTCCTTAGTACCTAATTCAATTGTCATTCAAGATTAAACTCGTCTTCTAGGTTGAGACCTATGTGTGTGACCCTATAGGTCCCATATTACGTTGGCAGTGAATGTCCATAACATCGTATGACATCATAAGCAATTAGTGGTGCCTGGTTGCACATCAATGCTACATAAGTAAATGGAAGGTTGGGGAGAAACTTCAACCTAAAATCTATGTATGGTGTTGCAATGCTTGTATAGTTCCTTTGTCACAGATGTCCAGATTGAACTCAAGGAGTGGAGAAGTCACCCTCTTTATCATCAAATCTTATTTCTTGAATCAGAGTCTGAGATATATGCAAGCTCAGTATCACATATTGACTCACATGTGCATGACCATGCATTTCTCAGTCTTGCTAATCAAGAGGCCTAGAACATCAAACTCCCGTAGGAGGGACAAATCCCATATTTATCATTCACAGTCTACCCCCATGTGTCAAAGTCACCCAATCATCACCGTTATAACAACCCATGTTTCAGGGATGCCTTTGATGATGTCAAAGTGTACCCAATGACATGTGATGAGACAATGATTTCAGGTCTTATAACCACAACCACCACCATCACTATGAGAGCTGACTATGACTTCCATGAAATGGCTTATGGTAGGTCTATTTGATACACTGTTCTCTAACATGTATCTGCTTGCTTGGTTTGATATTGCCATATCATGACTAATGAGATTCTATCAACCAACCCACACTCTGATCTTATGTGTCATTGTTGTCTATTAGCCTGCCACAATAACAACAACTAATCAGGGACATAATGAGAATGTGTATATGTATCTTAACATATGTATGATCTCATTTCCTCAAGGCTAATACTTACAGACATACATCTTTGAGTAATATTATTATCTAGACATTTATAATGTTACATCACTATCTCATAACTGAATTAAACAAAACAAATTGGTTGCTTGCCTTTTAATAATAATCAAATCATTTTATAAGTTATGCCATTACAATCATCACATGATTGTCTCTCTGGGCATACATACCAACACCAGCCACCGTTGAGGTATGGAGAGGTGTGATGAAAAGTCTAATAGTCCTCATAGGTCCCATGGGTGGGTGCATCAGTAGGAAGCAGTGGATCAAAATGGCATAGTGGCCCTAGACAATGTGCCACCTATCCATGCAGGATATGAAGGTGAACATCTCAAAATACTAGCCTCGAAGATGTGTGGTTTGGTGTTTTGGCGCTCATAGTTCTGCTATTGTTTGTTGTATTTATGGTCCATGCTAGGAGTTTCCCAAGTGTACTCACTCTGAATAGTGAATGGAGGAATTACCAAAGGAGATGTTTGTAAATAAGCTCTCTCTTATGTTATAAAGGAATCAGTTGGATATCCTCTAGATCAACATCAAAAGTATATCACCAATCCTCCTGATTCTTTAGTGTAATACTTTTCTCCTATGGAAGTCAGAAGAGCCTATCACCATGACCATAGAAGTATTAAAGTAATTTCTCATTATCATTTGGATATAATGCAAGTTGCTTATAATAAATTAACAGCTTAATATCAACTAATATTGACCTGGGGAGCACCTCAAGGTTGTAAATATAGATTTTCATCTACATATTGAGACGAGGAATGAAATTCCAATCATGATGCCCCTCTTTATAGATTGTATACCTTGATGAGTTTTTGATTGAGAAGTAACCCACACATAGTCTAAAACAAAAATAGATCATCCATACCCACAATCCCTTAATTTATTTTCTTTTCAAACAAGATAGTACTAATAGCGTGAAGAATGTACCACAAGTTAGTTTAGTGGATGTGGGACACTCAGGCAGATGATGTATTATACTTATCTTCATTGATGATTTGGGACCAAAATTCATTCCCCTGTAACTCTATTTGAACTAAAATTCTCCCACACATGTAAATACATTAAGCTCAAAGATTTTCTTGAAAATGATCTTATACTCAATCTCCAATAGGCAGAAAACAATGAATATGGATGGTTTCACCAGCTTGCTGGGGTCAAGTTGCACCTTTAGAGTTGTAAGAAATATATATGTCAACCTCAAATACATGTAGTCATCATAGGGCCACCGTTTTAGGATGCCAATAATTTTGAGAAATGCTTAGGCATCTTCAAGAATTCCCAATGTTTTCATCATATAGACACAAGTGAATAAACTCTTAATGATCATGCTAGTCACCAACTAGTTATAAATGGATACCTTCTCATTGGATTTGAGGTGGGGGTGAAGGAGGGGAATGGAAGTGGTGTTGAAGCTTCCATTGAGTCAGTGTGAGGGTGCTTCATGTGTGCTTCCTTGGATCCATTATCAAATATGTCAGAGTAGAAAATAAGGAAATTGAGAGATTCATAGATGTCAAACGACTTTATGATATGTTCTTTCTATTGTGAAATGTTTTCAATTGTTCAAATATTGCTCTTTTCAAAGCATAGTGATGCATTTTTATTGATTGCAACTTAGTTTACCTGATTTTAGGTATGAAGACTTGAATACTTGATTAGAGTGACATTGCAAGATGTAGAGGAAGGGGTATACACCATATAAATGGTCAATGTAGGCTTAGAAATGATGTTTTTTGTCCCTGTGCTGCTGCATATGGTAAGGTGGAAAGTCATGGTGGTGGTTACCTCTCTAGGGGTGGAGAGGTATTCTTATTGGTGGAGGAGAATGCTAAAAAAAACTTGATGGTGGATGATCAAGGTGGTAAGGATGACAATAGAAAAGTAGGGCTAGACATAGCAAGATTTCATCCTTGAGAGTATGAGAATGGAGCTTGAAAGTGATAATGGGTTGATGATACTGATGAAGCTCAACGAGACATAAAGGATTGAGAAGTGTGGAGTGTTGGAGGATATTGGGAAATATGTTTTACCACAGTTTCCAACTAAGTACATGTCATGCTCCCTTTATATCACCATGTATGTATGGGGTGGCTAGGATTAACATATAGGTTGATAACCAACAAACTGTGCAATTGACTTTTGTGCTCTTCCCTGCCACTTTTTGGGTATCCTCAAACATCATGTAAATTAATTTAAGGTAGCTATAATTTCCCATTTTCCTTCTACATCCTTTTGAAATATCAAAATTCAATGTGTACTTTGATTACACATTGTGATGTTGATTTGTAATTCCTTGCTCGATTTCTAGCAATAATTAGATTACATTGTGTAATCAGTGAATGTGTTGTGTAATCTTCAAAAAAGATAACATTTGATGTTTTATTATTCCCTCAATCATAGTTACAAACCACCTACAGTGCAAGCAACTAACAATATTTAAATGTCCTTCAAATGACCTTTTCTATTTTGAGTGGAGTGAATTATTTGCAAATATTAACAATTGAATCAAAACAACCTAAACTAGAATAATTAAATAACATCTAAAATGTGGGTCCAACATCCATAAAGACACTCCTTTTATATTTTGTATCATGAATCTTTGTGATCTTCAAGTTATTAAAGAAGAGAGATGCGACCCCTGAGGAGAGATGTGACCCCTCAAGTTTGGTTATGGTTAATTTAGTATTTATCTAACATGAACCTTCGATAGAGATAAAGAACCTTGTTATTAAAGAGGAGTGATTACTATGGCTCCCACCTTATTTGAGGGATAGTATATTACGTCCTTAATGGATTTTTCTTGCAAACAAAATTATATTTAGACGTATTGTTCATAAAAGATTTATTGGTAGCTAAATTGACAATTTTACAAACTATTATAAAATGTTTGCATTAGTTGATATTGCTCTAAAATTTGGTGTGCACATAAGAATTGGAGATCCTTGAACCTCTCCTACGCATCATAGAGAATTTATCCTTCCACTTGGGTGAAATTAGTGAGATGGTTGTTGAATGAAATGAACTTAGTCAATGGATAAAATATTTATAGAGAAACCCTAAGTATATCTCTATGATTGTTGATTAAGTTTACATGAAGGGATACTATAGGTGATTTTGCTATACCTATAATTGTGAATGGTAACAATACTAGGTAGAATGCATCAACAATGATGCCATTTATGTTGAACATATTCAAATATTCTAGAAACTTGTAAGCATGGAAGTTTGGATCCTCAAAAGTTATTCATCCAGTCAGTTATGCTACAACATCTACATGGTATGTGGGCTATGAGAAAAATTATTTGCCTTGATTGTTGTAAAAATAAAAAACTCATTATGGTAACTAATAGAAGGCATGAAAAAATCTTATAGTTATCCGTTTTCTACATTTGTTGCACTAATATCTTGTTGGCTTAACTTGGTGGTGGGATAAGCGAGCCAGTTTTCCTTACACTTTAGAGGTTTCTTGAAGTTGGGTTATTTTTCAGACCAAATAGAAGTTGAATTTTTAGACTATTATTTTTAGACTATTAAATAAATTTTCTATTCATATTGGCGGTCACTTATTGAGAGAGTGACTGGAAAACACATCATATAAGTTGTTGACTCGTGTAGGCAGTCAATAAAAAAATTACATTTAAATGGTTATCATGATATGTTTTGGGTCAAGAAAGGTCAGTGATTATCAACATGATTTGTAAATGTGAAACACAATGTGTGATAGAAAAATTAATATTCTTCTTCATTTGCTTATATTGAACACATTATGTAATTGACTTGCATGCAACATAATGTTTTTCTTCATACATTTGATCTTATTGGAATCTGATATAAATTAAATCTTGTGCCTCCCCAAGTGGGAGATATCATGAAATCAATGTACATGCAGTCGAAACCATAGATCAAATGAAAAAAAACAAAAAGGGATAATCATTGACATAAGAAGAAAAACACACAATTAAAATAACAAATGTGATATAAAAAGTGTTGATCACACAACAAACAACATGATTAACCACTCATTGGACCACATCAACCTAAAGGGGATTTTCTTTGACTGACGTATGTTGCAACAAGCCAACTGAAGGATGCATCAACCTAGATAGACATGCATTGACCTATCCCAAACACAAATCAATTTCATGAATCGATGAAACTGATTGGACTTAGTCTGCTCTAACCCACCCTCTATTGTTGAAATGGCCTAGTTTAGGCCCACTTCATGCCAATTGACCTATTCCAAATGCATAGATTTGTCCCATTAAATGATGCAACCCATAATATACTTCTCTGTTAGTCTAAAAACTTCATATTTCATTGTACTAAAATTTAATCACAGCTTCTCCGCATCACATAGAATCTAATTGTGAATTATTGTACATCATAAAATGTATTTGAAATAATTCAAGAATATATCACAAAGAGAGATAGAACGTGATTCAATTAAAGTATGAGATAAGGTTTTCCCAACACAACCATCCTAAAATGATTTTACCCCTAAAATCCTAAAACAATTGACAGGTACAACTGAAGAATCTCCTCCACTAACTCCTAGGTGTTACTCAACACCATTATGTGTCAGAACCCCTATATTCAGGTATGTCCTTCTTGCTTCACTTTTTTAAATGTGTGTTTAGGATTTGAATCAGATCCTTCCCCGTACATGATATTATTTTCTAGCTAAACCTCAACTAGTTTGAATGTCTAGATTCTATCAGGATGACACTTCCTCAACATGGAAACATGAAAAGCATCATGCAACTTGCTCAACTCTTATAGAAACTCCAACATGTAGGTCACTCTACCAACACAATTTAATACAGTAGAAATTCCCATATAGCTTAGATCAAGCTTACGCTTATTTGTGAACCTCAAATACTCCCTTCTAAGGAAAAACTTTCACACAAACAATGTCTCTAACCAATAATTCAAGGGGTCTTATGTAATTAACATCTTCAAACTTATTTCCATCTATCATGTGTGTATTTCAATTATTGATTGATAATTTATATCTTTGTAATCATTTGTTTCACTAAATATGAACCCAAAAGTTGATTCCCACCCATCTCATACCAACACACAAACAATCTATAATACCTACCATAAAGATCTTCATATGGTTCCAAGTCAGTACTCCTAGATAGACTTCATTATAGGAAACCTCAATCACATTGAGGTGTTGATTGTGAGTTTATAAAATACGAAATTATCTCAAGGTAATAAACCCTACGTTTGTCCTATTTATACATGAAATGTCACTCACCCACAATATAGGATTCTTAGAAATTGTTGGTTGATTGGTTGATTGAAACTAATTGTAAGTCATTAAAAGAAAGTAAAAGGAAGATAAAATCAAGATTGAAGACACCATGGAATTATGGATTTCCCCACCACCATATACGTAATCAGTGTGATCATTGCAACTCATAGAATCATGGAAAATTAGACTAGGACCATGTACATCCTTTTGCAACATCAATATTGCACAAGGATTGGTTTCCCTTGGGCTCGAGATCTTGTTACCCATAGATCATCAATGAACCTTAATCTAGAGAACATGTCCCATAATCTCATCTGGGTTTAAGACATCCAATAAATAATATAATCCTACATGTTGTGATATCTACATATAGGATTGTGTTAAACATGTAAATTTGACTGATTCAGTTAAAGAAAAAACACAAAATGATTGGAAAGCAATCTATTATCCAAATTGACAAGTTTGATAATAATTAATTTTAAATAAGAGTGATGTGGCTACTCCTATGCCCAATGAGGAAACTACTTGATCTGTTCATGGAAACAACACAAATATAACAAAGAGAAGAAATGATCATGTCACAAAATACATGGAGGTATGCAACCAATGGTCTCCGTTAGTAGTTCCTTGGTTTAATCATATCAAGTACATAAATATCCATAAATGGCTCCCTTCTCTGCTAATCGAAGCATTTATCTTAGGTTACTTTTGCATTTTATATAGGTGACCTCAGACCCCCCCAAATCTACTTTGGATTGGTTAAAGATGCTCTTTGTGTTTTTATGAATGCCACACTAGTCATCTGGATGAAATTTTAGGCCATGAGACTCGCCTTCAAGTGGTCATGTAGTTGAAACTCTAGTCGACTAGCTTATTGCATGAGTCATATGACTCACTTCTATCACTTGGATTTGCTAGAAACATTGGTCAATCAACTATTTACTAATTAGGGACTTTGGAAAATTCTTGGTCGATCAACCTGCAAGGCCAGTCAGTCGATTGGGTTTGGCTCAATGGACTAGTGTTAAAAGTTATTTGAGTGACTAAGATGGTAATTTAATCAACATGTATCTTGTGACAATCGATGAATCTCTCTAGATCTCTCATGTATGAAAGTCTCAAACTAGTCTAGAGAATGACATCATAAACAACTAAGGGTCTAGATTTTCTTGAGAAAAAGTTACCCGACATATTAACTAGGTGAGTCGAGCGATCAAGATGATATTGAGGGACTTATATGAATTATCCAAGAAGTTTATTGACCTCCTAGATGAGTGATGATTCTTTTCCTTTGAACCTCAAACAATTCCAGACATATAAGATGAGATGGGTAATGGATCATGATGACTCTGTTGGATTACATGGGTGCTTTCCCTACAAATAGAGTGAGAATTTCCAATATAATATGAATTTGAGAAAAAAGCAATCAGAATAATCTATACTCAACCCAGGAAAATAAGAAATACAAAGCTAATGGATATAACCTAAAACATGTAGTAAACACGGGATGAACATGCATTCATCAAATAACCCCAAACTAAAATGTTGCTCATCCTTGAGTCACAAAATCACAATAAACTAGAAATTTATACCACTATCATTTCATCTCCTCTCTCTATCTCAAAAGTCATTTTGTTCCTTACCACCAACCATGGAAACCAACCTTAATGTCTTGAAATAACAAAAAACAACTTTCCCTATTCCTTGTCATAAATTTGCTTCACGATCTTGCTTCCATTTCAAAATATGCAACATATGTAATGCCATGTATGATTCAAATAATTCTACATGTTCCTATGAGATTCAACACAAGACATTGTTCATCTATGAAATGGGTTTTGAGATATTTTTGTTTCCCTCAAATGAAAAAAAGAGTGCATGGAGGTATGGAAGGAGGATCTTCCAATCTCTTCTATGTTCTATTTGAGATTTGCTTTTACTTGATGCAATTACATTGATTGCAATTTTTCATGTGTAGATTGGCATCTTTTCTTTGATAGTATGCCCCTATTAGACACAAGGGGTATGGAATAAATGGAGCAGTGAGGGGGGTATGCCACCCTAAAATTAGGGTTTAACTCACTTTTAGAACTTTGATTTTTTTTTTTATAGACGATGGGGTAAGATGGTGATGGAAGAAATGGATATGAGGCCAAACTTGTGCAACTCATATGGTAGAAATTAGTGAATATGAACAATCTTAATAAAATATCAACCATATCATGTAACTTTCAAACTAATGACATTTCCACAAAATGTGAGGCTAATCATTCAAATTTATATTGAATTTGATCCCCATTAATTTGACACAACTTGCTGTCATTGCTAGGAAATTATATTAATTAAGGCCTTAATTGATTGGATAAGTCTAGCATTGGAATTTTTTTTAAATCATATCACACAAGAATTTACTTCATTCAATGAGGTAGATGATGAAATGATGCTAATGAACGGATGCAAACATGTAAGTGTATCTAATTTGACTAGATAATGACCAATTACATATAGTTTTAACATGGTTTTTCTAAAAAATAATGGAAACATTCATGAACAACTATGTATGTATGATATATGAGCTGACACCAGAAAATCATCATAAAACAAATTTAATGTGGGTTGAGTGTAAACATACCACCCACCCTCCACCTTGAACTTATAAATTTCCATGTCCTTGATCAAACCTGAGATTCAGAATGGAGGAGATAAACTCGACTAAAATGTTCACCATCCACCCTACGGATTTGGAAGATGTGGCTCCAAATGCTAATGTTGATGCTAGACTAGCTAGTGGGTAGTGATGGACATCAAAAGAAACACAAGTGGCGATATGACCTATGTTGGTCTCCATATGGTTGAAAAGAATCATCTTATTGATTTGTCTTGGTGTATTGTCATCCCCAATATTGATGAAGTTGGTACGGGATATGTTTGGTCAACTCCATAGTCCTCGTAGCACATCCAAATGTTGTTGTAGTCAGCCTAGTCAATGTGCCACCGCTAATGAGTCCAGTGCATCAGATACATGTTGTTGAGTTGATGGCCTTGCCTTTGTTGTTTGTTCTCATGGGAATTTGGATGGTCTCTATATTATAAAACTATTTTTGTAGCTCAAGGAATCCAGAAAGGGATGACATTTTCGGGAACACATCACTTGGAATGACATGCAGTAGGTATAGGAGGTATCCTGGTCTCATCATCATTGCCTCAATGGAGGTGTTGTAGCATCCTAAAGTAGGACCGAGGATATCACCCACCATGATAGGGTTCTCATGCAATTAGCCTTGAATGTGGGTTGGGGGATCACTGAGATCATAATAGAGATTTTCCACTATGAAGTAAGCATGGGTAGGGAATGCAAGTAGGAAATAGTTGTCCTAAAATTACAAGAAGTAGATCCCATGTTTATAGAAAGGCCATATCACTGAAGAGGCATGTAGATACTTCAAGTCAGTTTGATAAGTAATCTTGTGGGTCACTACCTAATAAGGAAAGTGAGTGTAGCCTAGTCATGCAAAGATGGCAGTGAAAAATTCACCTTGATTGAATGGGGAGCCCATGTTGTACATGATAACTAGATGAATATGTTCAATCGATGCCCCCATTTGAAGGGCTCATAGCTAAACATACTCCAAATGCATTAGAGATCAATATAATGCACCACGCCTTCTTTACCACCCCCATTGAAGTTTGTGCAAGAAAAAACATGATGGAGGTATTACGATAGAAGAATTGTGGATAAAGGATGCCTTTGCTCCACTTAGGAAGGTAGGCAGCTACCCAATGATCTCTGCCAAATACTTCCCTCCACTAAACTTGTCCTTGTAATTGATGTGGTTGTATTTGATGCACAACTTCAACTAATCATTATCAACATCTAAAAGGATGATGGTGATATCATAATCTATCAAAGTGTGTTCGTTGCAAAACAATTGAAAGGAGTAGATGTACTTACTCTTGTCATAATAGTGTCATGTAAGGTTTTAAGGAATTCAAGAGTGTGTTACTTGTAGACGAGGTACAATATATAGGGAAATAGAGAGAAACAATCCCAACAAAGCACTCTATCAATTATAGTGTGAATCCCCTACACCTTGAGCATATAGGGACATGCCCAATGTAAAAGTGGCACTTCACACAACTCCATTACTTTATACCTATTCTTTTGATTAGTGGTAATGGTATTCTTATACTTGTTGGGATGGGGAGAAAAGATGGAGGGGCAAGCTTGTATGATAGCTCGTAGTGTATTGTCTTGAGGAAGCTTTGCAGTAGGATATGTTAATAGGGTGACAGACTCTATGGTATAAAGAATCAGAGACATCTAGTGAGCATCATCTCCCCAATCATCTTCTGGTAGGCTTAGACATTAGGATCAACAATATCATTAAGAAGAAACTCATACCCTTCTTTATCATTAGGCATCTCTGATTCAGGGTCGGTCCATAGCTCCCATAATAGAATGACACCTCTAGAAGATGGGCAGTCGGTTGGGTGGCTGGTCAAAAATTTCTTCTCTACCTCCTTCCCCTTGATCTTCCTAGAAATAAAGGGGTTGAAATTCTTCAATGGATGGTAGATGGAGGCTTAGTATGGGTGATTTCTTCCTCAACCTCTTGTATGCATCAAGATGACTTATGGTGACAACTTGGTTGAGTGACCATAAGAAATTGAGTCAGGTGACTCAACCTAGCTTTGTGATTGCTGGATGTAAGTGGGTTGACTAACTCATTTAAGTGAATTTGTCAACTTCGTGTTACATGGTGGTGAACAAGGGAGGGAAGGTGGGTATTTGGTTGAGTGATGGGATGAGTTTGTTGGTTTATTGGGGCATGAGTAGTCACTCAACATATCAAACGAGTCAAGAAGATGCCAGCCAAGGTTTGGGTGACTGGGCAGTTGTTGGAGGGGCAAGTCGGGCAGCTGGAAGCTCATAGATGGAGGACGCAAGTAGTGTCAATGTGGTCAAAGAAGTTAGCCACGTTGCCTTGAAGAGAGGTAACTATCAGTTGGTTGGGCATGGTGAGAGGAGTAGTCGGTCACCCAACATGGTGAAGGAGTGACGTTCAGTTAGGATAAGAGGGGGTAACGATTCAATATTTCAACCCTACCCTTGACTTTATGAAAACCAAGGAAAGTTAATTGCCTGACTCATGAGTAGTGAGTCGCCTGATCAGGGGTCAATTAGTGCCATGGTTCTGATTGTGACTATGTCGACTAGTAGGGGTTAGTGATCCCAATAACTTTTTGGATCAACCATTTCCCACTAGTCACCATATAGATGTTAAGGTTCTAAAACACACAATGAGTTGTATCTATCTTCTACAAGCATGACAGTTAAATTAGTATACCATTATGTTAACTAACCTACCATAATTGCAATTTGCATATGATTTGATCGTCTGACTCAGTTGATGAGTCACCCTACCAGTGAGTGTGTTGGGTAATAGGGATTTCCTTAGACCAATCAATGTCCTTAAGTTTCCTGGATAGACTATTGGTTTGTTAGATTGGTGAGGGTGCTAGAGATGCCATTTATAGAATGTTCGATAAAATAATAATTTTCCTTAGTTGATTCACTTGCCATCAAATCATGTGCAAAAGGGACCCAACCAATCGATAGACTAGGAAAATTAGTCACCTGAGTGGTGTGTCAATAACCTTGTTATTCCATGAATCTTTTCCCATAACCAATTTAAGAATAAATTTGAATCAACATGAGTTACTTACAAAAATGCATACTACTATGAAGTGAATGTCTAATGACTAAATGCAATTGATCTAATATAAATGTGGAAAATCAAATCTATCAAGATAAGTTCCAAGTTGCCTCCCGACAAGTGTATGTCTTTCACTCATCTCCTATTCATCTAACATAGTAAGTGAAACTACCTCTCATGCTGCAAGATCTTCAACGTTGAAATAAGGCTTCAATCATTATCCATTCCATACCTACTCTCACTTGATCTTGTCCCACAATATAGTTTCTCCATTTCAATAGATTTACTTCACCATATATGGGCTATGCCACCCAAACTTTAGTTTAATCTCAACCTTGAACTGTAGAGCAACACTTGGTGACCCACCTATATGTCCTTCCTCATCAAGTGACTATCATTCCACATCTTTGTCCTCTCCTTATCAATATAAGCATTCTTGTATACAATAGACATGAGCTCATACTAATCTTTCCATCAGAGAGATTGTTTCTCTCCTACTAGAGACATGTTGAAGTTCAATATCTTAATTTCCCATCTTGTCTTATGTTCCAAATCCACATGAAGATGGTATTAATACCATAAATTAGCATAATGGAATAGTTCTCAATGGAGTTTTAAATACACTCTAGTGCACCCAAAGTGCATCATTCAAATTTATTTTTCTTCGTTCATGCATTCCACTATCTTCCCTAGAATGGCCTTGATTTGTCTATTTAAAATTCTACCTAGATGCTAGTTTATGGATTCTACGAGGATTCTATATGGTGATGAACCATGTAGTTCTTAAGTAATGATTCAAATTTATTTTCTAAATAGTGTGAGACACCATTAGAAATCACCATGTTGTGTATCGCGAACTTGGGGAATATAATATCCTTGAACAGATAGTCACAGACTTGAAGTCACTAAAAATAGTGGGGACTACCCCCCGCACTTTGAGACATAATAAATGACACTAGAATGTAGGAGTAGCCACAAAAAGTGGGAAATGGACCCATGTAGTCCACTCTCAAGACATTGAAGATCTTTACCTCCTTCAAGGAAGTTAAGGGCATTTCATCTTTCTTTGACGTATTCCTTGTTTTATGGCATTGATCACTAGTATGATGATATTGTAAGTGTCTTTGAGCATTGTGGGCTAATTGAACCCACATTGGAGGAAATTTGTGGTTGTCTTTATCACAGTCATGTGCCCACTCATTGGGCTTGGGTGGCATTTATCAAGAATAGAGTGGATTTCTTCTTCTGTAGCACATTTGTGATAGAGTCTATCAACATAGATCCACAAAAGGTTCAATTTATCCCAATAGTAGCTTTTTAAATCATGCATCAACTCTTTCTTAGAATCATCTCTATTTCAAGATGTAAGACCCCTATAACAAGATTGTTTATGTACTGTACAAACCAAGGAATGCATAAAGAGATCTTCTTCAACTGGTTATCTGGAAAGGAATCATTTATTGGGATTGTTAGTAATATAAGTCATATCATATTGGTATAGATTTTGTAGACCCATATAAAGTCTAGTCAAGTCTAGTGATGTCTAGTCAAGTGTAGTAGTCTCTAGATTCATATTGACCTTCTCCTATATAAAGGAGAGGGGTCTCCCTTATATCTTAATACTTATCCATGGTGGAAGTCATCTCCACCATCTAATATGTCTTCTTCTCCAAGGTGGAAGTCATTTCCACCATCTGGATCATCATCTATGTTGGAAGTCATGACCACCTGAATTGTCGTCTCCATCATCTAGATTGTCATTTATGGTGGAAGTCATCTCCATCCAGATTGTCATCTCCTTTGTATTTTAACCTAGGAGTCTTATATCTATAATAGGAGTCATCTTTGAAGTGACGGTGAAATGTCTGTAATAGTTTTATATAAAATTTTGCACTAGTGGTGTGGAACATGACGTATTCCACAATCAACATGTTGTGTGTCTTCATTAGGCAATGCATTATTTTATCCAGTTTGCAAGATACACGCTTGTCAGCAATCAACATGGTGTGTTGTAGGAAGTAAGTTTCACGCCTACAAAGTGTTACAACAATCAACACAGCGTGTCAGAGGAATTTTGTTCAAATATCTTTGACAATCAAACACTTCATCTCAGTGTGTCACCATTAGGAATTGCAACTCAATTGTCAGTGGTGACATCTTCAAAAGGCGTGTACCAAATTAGTTCATAATGAATATTCATAGGTCAAATCAAAAGCTCCTTAGTAAGGAACATACCTATCTTTATTAGATCTGTTCTTTGACCTAGTTTTTGGGCTGTCCATTTACTTTCTTATCTGAGTCTTATAATCAGGCCACACACTACACAAATCTGGTAATCAATTCGTCTATTGCAACTTGCTCATCAAGTTAACGTCTCTAAAGAACCATGAAGTTCTATGCTCACATGTGTGATGCAGTTCACTCTCAGGCACAAGATCGACCTCTCATGTGAGATGATTCTTCACTTTCAAGCACAACGTCAAGCTTTCTTAAGCATAAACAAGCCATTGAGCAGTTCAACACACAACTTCTCTGGTTATATTTTGTCAATCCTTCTCTAGTCATTTGTTCCCTCTTCATTCCATGTCCCCTAATTTCACATGGGTGTTTATCTTTGTCTTTGTCTACCTAGACCACTTTCTTTGTCACTTCAAGGTTGGTGTGCATGGAAGAGATAGAGGAGATGAGAAAAGGAGGATGAGGAGAAGAGTTAAGACCTTGGAAGAGGAAAGAGGAAGAACATTGTCTACATATGGAGTTTGTGTACTTAATGTGTTCTCCATATCTCATTCTAGTTCAAGGCCACTATCCATCCTCAACATTTAGATTCTGAGTTGTCAAGCATTGACCTATCATTTAGAATCATCTTATCACATCGATCATATCAATTTCTTGTCATCAACACTCTACATCAGGTGAATATGTTTCTTCATCTGCCATGTATTGGTTATCTTATTTTGGAAAAACTTTAGTATTCTAGTATTGGAGCATCATAGATTATGAGAACATTGGTTGTGTGTCAGTCTAATACACCTATATTTTGCATAAGATCATTCAATCATATATGTCAACAATAGTTTCTTCTTGTTCATCCATGCACTATCTTGCATGTTGATGTTCATTTGTGCCCATGTTGATGTTCCTGTCAAGTATGTTGACCATATATTAAGACTAATATTCCTATGTCACGTATCTTAGAAACTACTTCAATGATAGTAGCAACTGAGTTTGTGACTCAAATGATCTTCACATGTTCCTTCAACATACTCCAAGATACAACCTCCAACCTTTTCAAATATGTAGATGTTTCAATGATTTAGTGTTTATCAATCTTAGGGGAAGCTTCAAAGTCAAAGATGTTAAGGATATTAAACTGAAGGGGAGTGCACATGTCATTCTAAGTAAGAAGCTATCATATTTTTAGTCATATATTTTTTATATCTTGTTTCTATATGTCATCCAACATGGAATTGTGATTCTCCCATGATCCAACTTGTAGGGGGAGTGTTAGAAATATAAGTCATATCATATATGGACTAGAGTTTATAGAGCAGCAGAGAGTCTACTCAAGTCTAGTCAAGTTTAGTTAGGTTTGGAAGTCTCTAGAGTTGTATCCACCTTATCCTATTTTAAGGAGAGGGATTTCTCTTGTATCTTAACACATTACAATAACACATTTTGAATATATCATCAATCCATTATTTCCAACAAGATCAAGGAGATGAGAAGAGGATGAGCTCTGAACTCTTCTCCTCATCCTCCTCTTCTCATCTCCTATATCTCTCCCCCACCATATATTATATTACTTATATTTCTAGTTGGGACAATGCATTTCTAACATGGACAATATCATTGTTGGTGGAAAGAATGTGGCTCGAATGATTAGTGATGATGTTCACACTACGCTTCTTATCACAAATATTAAGGTTGAACTCATGTAGAAGAAAGGTTGACCTAAGTAGTTGAGTCTTGACATACTTCTTTTTCATCATATAGTATATGGATGAGTGGTCAATATCAATAACCATACTCAAGCCGACATGGTAGGATCAAAACTTGTCATAGGCAAAGACAATGGAAAGCATCTCCTTTTAGTTGTTGTATTTGTGTTGTGCTTTGTCCAATGTCTTAGAGGCATAATTGATGGGGCTCCAAATGTCACTCCATTAAAAACCATAAAAGAATAACTCTTAGGTTTAACCAAAAGTTGTGCACTAATTCCCCACTCCACATGAATGGAAGCCTTATTGCAGTATACTTAAGGATCAAACCAAAAGGACCACCTTTTTAAGAAGTTATATGTATTCAAAAGTATTAAGGGTAATATTTAACACCAAAAAGTTGGATGGTTTATTAAACTTAATTGATGCTAGTAGCAAGAATGATAAAATAGATAATAAATGATAATGAAAAGGACCAGGGCATGGGGTTTCTCTTGCCAAAGCCTATGTAATTATCCTAGTGATACTTAATTACTCAATAGAAGTTTACTAAATAGAAGATTAGCTACTACACCCTTACGGGATACAGATCATTGCCTGGACTAAACTCCCTTAGAGCTGACTTGATTCGGCACCCAAGTTCCTAGTTTATTTTGACTGGACTCGCTCACTATGGGTGACCATTATCGATATTAGCAGATCGTAACCCAATCACCTCACTATCCCTTCGTGACACATCTTGGGGATAACAAGTTTGTTCTAAAGTTCTAGTCATGATTACAACAACCTGCATATCCACAATTTTAACAAACATGCAAAGCAAGCCATCAATTTGCAAGGAAAGGAGATAAGTAGAATGATACTTTATTTAGCAATAGTATTGTTAACGTTTAGTTAGAGTTGAAGTGGTGGAGACAACGTACCACCTATCGTACACTCCCAACTTCAGAATTCTGCATGTCCTTAGGTAGACAGAAGTTGGAGATGGAGAGGATTTGATATGGACGGTGGTGGGAATGGAGGTGGAGGGTATGTATGGTGCTCTTCGTCCAAGAGAACATAATAGACACCCTAAAAATGGGTCCCTGTCCCATTGGTGGGGCCCTCCTCCATGCACCATTGTGGCCACCAATTTCCATGATCCTCATTTGGTGGAGGAGAGGATGTTCACAGATGCGCACCCCATTCTCCACAGCCTACGTCTAGTGAGTCCTTATCTCGAGGGTGATGACTTACTGATCGAACAACCAATTGATAAGTGGGTCTGGGTCTAGAGTCGGTAGGCCATGCCTATGTACCAGGTGTGTGAAGCGGTCTCCCTAGGGGACATAAGTGTCCTAGTAATGGTAGACTTGTAGTTCCTGGTCTGATGGTCATGATATCTCTTCAGTCACTAGAGGGGTAGATTGCAAATGTCACAATTCACCGTTGAGCTTGTTTGTCACTTACTTCGTTGGTGTTGTCTGATGTACTGAATAACTGTCATTCTCACAATTTGTTTATTATGGATTTTTGTGCACTTATTGTTTATTTTGATATCATTTTTGCATTATTTATCATTATTATCTTGTGACACTTAATTGCATCAAATAGATGTATTTTTAATGTTCCTAATAGATTCATTATTATTTGGGAGCTTATGTTCTTTTTTGTGGAATTTTAGGTGATTCTACAAGAAACTACAAAACTTAGTACTACCGACCATCCTGACGGTGATACTGACACTTGATGAAAAAGGAATAAGTAAAATCGAGAAAACTCTATAGTATGAATGAAAGAAGTCGGTACTATCAACAATCTTATAGTGAGGACTTAGAAATTCTCAGGAAATATCGATACAACCAACATCAACTCTATACTACCAAAAACCTCACAGAGGGTTGTGACTTATCGAGGGAGTCAATAATACCAACACCAAGTCGGTAGTAGTGACTCATCGGGATCAGGCCAGATCTAAAATCACAATTAATCTTATGGTTGAGAGTTAATTTCTCCCTAAGTCACTTCTATGACTTAGAGGGAGTTAGGATAGATCTAATTATCATATCTTATTTAGTTGTATGAAAGACGAGAGTGAAGAAGAGAGAAAGGAGAGGATAAGGTAATGTTCTGGGTGGTTCGAGCACTTCTGATGGACCAATTTGCAGTCAGAAGATGGAAAATCACTACGTTCATCGGGAGGAACCATCTATCCAATTTTTTCTAGGGGGGTTTCCTTGTTCTTGATGTTTTCTTCCTTCTCTTCTTTATTTTCTATTTGTAAGGAAACTGAAATCATGTGAGGTTGATCCCCTTGTTCCTTATGATCTGGGAGTAGTCTGGTTTTGCATTATAATTGACGATTATGATCTAATATCCATGTTTCTTTTAATTTCTAGACATATTTCTATGAGACAATCTCAAATTATCTATGCTTAATCACCATAGTTAGTTTTTTAGATCATTAATCTCTTTAAGAGAGGGATTAAGGGTTGGAAATCTCATATATTTACACATTGTATGATGCTCCTTGAGAAAGGGCTTACGAATGTAAAGAGAATAACCAGAGATTTCGGTAAAGCACCTAACTAATAACACAATTGCTACAATAGTGGGATTGGTATTAGAATAGGTAGTGTATTATGTTGTGAGAGTAGATAATTCTTGATACAAGTCTCTTTGTCCAGGGTTAGTCCTAAATAATTCATTCCACTTGTGATCACAACCAGTAATCGTAGTGTTAATTCTAGCAATTTAGTCGTTAAATCAATCAAATCACTTTTTTTCTCCTGCTTAGATGATTGGGTCATTGTTAGTAGTAGTTTATGGGTACATGTTCTTCCCGTGTTTGATATCTGAGCCTCTTTAGGACTATATTAGATCGATATGTGCACTTGCATTTTTGGCGTGTAGTTTAAGTGCATCAAGTTTTTGGCTCCGTTGCCGGGAAAACAGTGTGTCCAACACTACGAGTGGTGTGACCAGACACTCTAGGCCAATTTGTTTTCTATTACAAAATTAAAAGCTAAATTCTAAATATTTATTCAATCACTACCACAGTGTTCCCACAAAGATTTCATTATTTTTCAGGTACTAGTGCATTGTGCAGATGAGAAGCATCGATTATAGACGTTCAACTTCACAGTGTGCATTTCAGGTTGATTTCCTATGCAGAGCACATGAGTACAATAACTTTTCACCTAGGTTGATTCAGACTCCACCACTTGAAACTCCACCATCTCCAATCGAACAACCTGAACTAGTAGAAATGGCTGACATAGAAGTAGAAGAGCATACCTTCTAGGAAAAGATCAAGGCATCATCTATAATAGCTCAGTTGGGCCTAATAAATAGGTAGGCTATGAATATGGTCAACTACAAGATAGATCCTGTCTTGGTGGGACTGGTAAGTCACAAGCTGTTACAACCCCAATTTTTGGGTTCTTTTGGTGAGAAATGTACTTTCTCCTATTAAAGATATTTGAACAAATAAGGATATCATTTGTTTTGAATAAATGGTTTTCATTTACAATAGCCTTGTTGGTTGTTTTGGTGGGCTTTATTGGCTATTGGGCCCAATAACAAGGAAAAGGAAATTCAATTAGTAAATGAATAATTAAGAAATAGAGAAAAGAAAGAGATAGAAGCCTCTAGAAGGCAAAGGAATATTCCCAAAGGGTGATTTCGTGCCTCTTGGGTTCCTTGGGTTCTAAGGAGTCCAAGTTGCAAAGATAATGCAACAAGAAAAGGAAAAGATCCATTAAATATTTCTCTATTAAGAAAGAAATTGAAAACAATTATAGAATCTGGGAAATAAGTGGAAAGAGGTATGATTGAGTCATCCTTGATGGATTTTCATATCCATAAGATTTCTAATGCCAAAAGGAAGCAAAATAAAAAAAATTATGAAAGAGGAAATATCAATTAATTTGGTTTTATTAATGAATAACTTGCTTCTGAAGAAAAGCCATTTTCCTTTAGAATTTGGGACTCATTTTTGGCATGCCTGTAGATAAAGGAAAGAGAGAGAAAACCTCAAAATTTGGTTGCAAAATGATGCACGGTTTCCAAGATATGAAATTTAGAAGTTATCCTAAAGTAAAAACGATATTATGTCACATTTTGATATTGGGAATTTAATCCTGATTTTCCTAATTTTCGGATTAAACATGATGGTTGAATTGGTGATCCAATGACTGAGAGGGAATCCCAGTCCTCGCGGGGACTGCTTGCACAGAGTTCACCTGCGAGGTCCTCGATCAGAGGATTTCTCAAAGAGGAAAGGGTGTCTTGGAGCGAGAAGAACTCCATTTGCTTCGGGAGAGATTTCCGGTGTGAACCAACCCAATATGTGGGTGGTTTTTTCATCAAAGTGGAGAGTCCCCAACCTGCCAGTCTGTGTCTTTGATCCTATATATAGGAGAGGGATCACGAGGGCACCGATTCATCAACTAGCTACCCTAGAATCTTTGGAGTGCGACGACAACCGGGTTTTTGGGTTCAATTCTAGGAATAACCCCGACCTTCCTCTTCATCTTCCAGTCGACCGCGCCGGAGCTCCGATGATCTGTCTGGGGGTGAAGGCACGACACGAGCACAAAATTGGGGATTCAGTCGAGTTCGGATGGTGGCGGCAAAGCTTCCGAGCCTCCTATCCTACTCGTTGGTGGATAAGATCCTAGAGTCAACCTCTGAGTTGACCACCAGCTCGCTGAGGGTTGCTCACACGAGGAAGAAGAAGACTTCTGGGCAATTTACCAAACTGCCCATCCGCCACCGTTGTTCAGGTAAGGGCATAAGTGCCTTTTTGCTTCTTTTCAATTGCGAGTCAGGCGCGCATTTGTGGATCGTTGCATCCCGCGTGGTCCAGCGGACCACAGATCGAACGATTAGGTTTTTTTTGATGAAATCATAATATATTAGAAAATCCAGAAAAGTGACTTTTCTTGCAAAAACCATAACATTTGCTAGGAATCTCTGATTAGAAAAAGTTATACATGAAAGTTTCTTAGAAAAATATGAGGAACGCAATAAAATTTGTTTGAGAACCTGAATCTATTCCTATTTGCAAAAGTGTGTTAATCTAATGAAAAGTGCTTATATATTAGATTAAGAAACCCTAAGTGTATTGGTTAAGTTCATGTTGCTTGGTTGATGAAATTGAGTAATTGAAACCTATTGAATAGTTAATGATGAGCTTGAACCTGATCTAGATGTTTCTTGCATAATTTAGGGTTTTTACATCAAATAAGAATGATTAAGCACTTAGAAACCCTATTTGAGTATAAAAGATGAATCTTTAAGGTTTAATAGGTTAAGTTGTGAAGTAATAGCCTGTTGAATATTAAAGTCGAACTTCAATCTGTTTTACATGTAAAGTTGATTAATTTAGGGTTCCATGTATATAAATGAGATTTAATGGGCCTTGAAACCCTAAGGTTAGTCATTATATCTCTTAATGGTTTTAATTATTCAAATTCATGAATAAAGTTGAGATATGATGGTTCTAAGCTATTTTGAGTATAAAGGTTCCTAATTGTGGATAAATACCCTTAATATGGTAATTAGAGACTTCTAATGGATAAAGGTGGAATTAATGATAAATCGAGTTCATATGTGAATTAGATTCTAAAGAACTATGAGTTGTTAATTTGAAAGGAACCAAAGATGATAATTAGGCCTAATGATCTTGTCATGAATTAAAAGGATAAAAATGGTAGTTTTAATGTAAAAGAGCATAATGGACTTAATTGATGTTTAATTATGCCTTTAATCTGAAATTAAGGTTATATGTTGTTAAAAGGTAGCCTTAATATCTTTCATGAGGAATCGATGAGATAATTAGGGTTTGTGAGTAATTGCATAAGATCAGGGTTTAAAATAGTATAAATGAAGTGAAACACTAATTGCAATGGAAACCCTAAAATTGGACTAGAAACCCTAGGAAGTGATCTAGGTTTAATAGATCTTGATGGCATGATTAATGATAGGAAAATTGGATGCATATTTCAGGATCAACTTGTGTGTGCTTGCTTGGTTTCTTGCTTGGTTGAATTATTTCTACACTCAAGTCATCTTGACAGGTATGTGGTTAATTATGGTTAATCGCATTAGTTTCCCGAAGTTTTCCCGGATGATTAATCGCATTGAATGCAACCTATCAATTTGAATGTTCATACTTGAAAATTATAAAGTCACTATGATTATCACAATTGTAAAATAAGTGTGTATTCTCACACCTACATGCCACCCTGATGGATGATGCAAAAAGGTCAAGCCCAGGAGGGAAGACTAATGGGCACCATGAGAGGTGACCCCAGACACCAAACTCAGGCATGAGAAGGTGGTTTATGTTCCATGACTAATGGGCACCATGAGAGGTGACCCCAGGCACCAAGCTCGAGATTGAAAATGTGGCCTTGAGTCAATGGCAAAAGAGAAACCGTAGAGGGGGTATTCTAGGGTTAGGGAAAAAGTGGTGGAGAATGACACATTGAAAATGTAAATTGGCTTGTTAATTACCTTGATTGTGATAATTAGATTGTTAGCCATATTTGTGAAATTTTGGTTGTCCCTACATACCGACATATTCTTATATGTTGACTGATGTTTTGTTTGTCGGCATTTTAGGTACAACCCTGAAAAGCACAAACAGTAAAGTGACACATTGTGAAAATAAGAAATAAAGTGTAAGGAGGATTAGTTAGAAGAGATTCAAGCTGTGGATAGAAATAGATTTTCAAAGTTTTTAAAAGGTACACAAAGTTTTATTTTATACACGATCTTAGTTCAGTTGGTAGAATTTCATAATTATTATTGATTAATTGTCGAACCTTTGATCCTATTAATTGAGATAACGACTCTGACCTTTGGGTCTCCCTTAATTGGGGGTTACCAGGAGGCGGGGTCGTTACACAAGCATTCCATATCCACATCACAGGGGATCCAATGACGCACATCAACAATTTTGTTGAGAGTTACAACATGGTAAAGACTGATAGGGTCCCACCAATTGTCATATATCTAAAATTTCTATCTTCTCTGGCAAATAATGCAAAGTCCTAGTTCCTTAACCTCCCACCCGAGTCAATAGAAACATGGGAGGGGATGATGAGCATGTTCTTTGAGTGTTACTTCCCACCTCAGATGACAAACAAGTTGGTCAGTAAGATCTATAATTTCAAGCAGTAGGTAGAACAATCCTATTCTGAAGCATGGGAAAGGTTCTAGAACATGCTAAGGAAGGTTCCTCATCATGGTATTGTTCTTTATGGCAAAGCAAGGATCTTCTATTATAGACTGCATTAAAGAGAGAGGACCACACTCGACCGTGTAAGAATGAGATTCTTCCTCAACAACAATCCATCTAGGTGTCATGAGATTCTAAAGAATATGGATAAAAATAATCATGGGGAGAAGAAAGAGAGTGTCCAAAACTATTATAAGTGTTGGAGAGTCTACACAACGTTGAAGCTTGACCTCATTGCCAAGAAACTATATCAGAAGGATGGAAATTCCTCTATAGGAGAGGAAGAAGAACATATGTTTGCACAACAACAAAATTAAAGGGGAAAGTGATTACTCTTGGAGGAAGGATATCAAGTTTTCTTGGAAAGATCCCAATAAATTTCAAAAGGACCCATCCCAAGAACAACAAGCCAAGCCACAGTAGGTTGGTGCACAACAACAATACCGACAGGATAGCAACTCCACTAAAATAGACCGCATTGAAGACATGCTAGGAAGGATGGTCAATCAAAATGAGGTGATCATTGGCCAGACCCAGAGGGAAGTGTAGAACCAAGGAGCACATATCCACGGTATAGAAAATCAAATCTCTCATATTGTAGCAGAGGTTGCATCCTTGATGAAACCAGTTCACTGGGGAACAACCAACATGTAAAGGTAGTGTTTCTTCACATTAGGAAAAAAGTGTTGAATGAAAAGAGGATGATTCCAGAAGTGAAAGACAATGCTAACAACATAGGACTAGCGGTGATTGTTGATCCAATGGAGCCAGAGACTATAGCACAAGACAAGGAAGTTGAAGAAAAAATTGATGAACCAAGGGAGACAAGGAAGGAGGCATATGTACCACCTCACCAAAGGAAGTTAGTGATGCCAGTGCTCTTTCCAAACAACTTGAAGGCAAATAAAGTTGACCAACAATTTTGGAAGTTTCCAGACAGCTTTAGGAAGCTTCATGCCAATATTCCACTCATTGATGCAATTGAGCAGATTCCTTCCTATGGCAAACTTCTGAAAGACATAATCAATAAGAAGAGGAGATTAGCTGATTCAAATGTAGTGGTGTTGAAGGAGCAAGTTAGTGCTTTCATTATGGGAAGACTCCCACCAAAAAGGCATGATCCAGGTTGGTTCAACATATCATGTTACATTGGGAAGACCAATTTTAGGGAGGCTTTATGTGATTTAGGGGAAAGTATCAATCTTATGCCTTTGACTACCTTCAAGAAGCTGGGTCTCAAGGAATTCAGAAAGAGAAATATGACCATACATCTAGCTGACAACTCAATGTTTAGGCAATATGGTATCTGTGAGGATGTTGTTATTAAGGTGGACAAATTTGTATTTCTAGCAGATTTTGTGGTTATAGAAATGAAGGATGATCACGACAATGAAATATTACTAGGGAGGCCATTTCAAGCCACAAAAAACATGATTTTAGAGATGGGTATAGGATGATTGACATTGGTTATCAAAGAAGACCATTTTGAAATCAAAATGCTCAAGTCTACACAAATGACTGAGGAGAAGGAACACTGTCACATGTTGCTGCAGGTCCAAGGAAAGATGTCCTTATTTCTAGAGAAGCCATTCCAAGACATGGATCATGTGATGACACAGGTGCATAAAGGCACATTGGGCCATGGACATCCTAGAGAACACAAAGGAAGTTTTATTGAATAAGGTGGTTCAATATCTTGATGATGAAGAGGAGGATGATTGCCCAACAACAATTGAAGAAGCAACTTCCTCCACCCTTGTTCAAGCATATCCACAATTGCTTTTGGAGGCCTTCTTTATGAATTTGGTGGATGACTACACTCAATGTCATTGCTTGGAGGAGTGTGTCCTTTTTCTCAAGGAATTACCATGTTACTACACTAGGCATTATGAGGAATTAGGAACACCTCCACCATTGTTGATTCCATCTCTACTCAGTCCTCCAGATCTTGAGTTGAAGCTGTTGCCACCTCATTTGAAGTATACCTTTTTGGTAGCAAATGAGAAGCTTCTAGTCATTATCTCATCCTCCTTGAGCATCCAGGATGAGTAGTAGTTGATCATGGTGCTGAAGAGCCATCGGGAAACATTTGGGTGGTCAGTTGTAGATATCAAGGGGATCTCCCTTAGTTTTTTCTAGAACAATATTCCCATGGAAGAAGGAGCCAAGCAGATAATGTAGCCTCAACGATGTATAAATCCCATCATGAGTGAGGTAGTGAAGAAAGAGGTATTCAAAATTTTTTCGACATGTATAATTTATGCTATCTCTGTCGCTAATTGGTAAGTCCTACTCAAGTGGTTCCTAATAGGGGGATAATAGTCACCACAAATTCAAATAGTGAATTGATATCTACTAGGTTGGTGACCGGGTGGTGAGTTTGAATTGACTATTGTCGTCTAAACATTGCTATGCTTAAGGACCATTTCCAGCTTCCTTTCATCGATCAGATTCTTGAGCGGCTCATCGACCACTCTCATTTTTGTTTTCTAGATGGGTATTCTGGGTACAATCAGATTTCCATCGAGGCACAAGATTAAGAGAAATCTACTTTCACTTGTCCATATGGCACATTCGCTTACTGCTGAATGCCTTTTAGTTTGTGTAATGCACCAACAACTTTATAGAGATATGTGCTTGCCATTTTTCTGATATGGTAGTGTGTTGTCTTGAGGTTTTCATGGATGATTTCTCAGTATATGGAGAGTCTTTTGAGGATTTCCTTGATAGTCTTGACAAAGTCTTGCAAAGATGTGAGGACACCCACTTGGTTTTGAATTGGGAGAAGTGTCACATGACAGTGAGTGAGGGAATAGTGTTGGGATACAAGGTGTCCCATAGAGGTATGGAGGTGGATCTAGTTAAAATCAAGGTTATTTGGAAGCTACCTCCACCATCCACGGTGAAGGGATTTAGAAGCTTTTTAGGACATGCCGATATTTATCAACGTTTCATAAAATTATTGGAAAAAGATTTTGAAATTAATTTTGATGAGTGGTCTTTCAAAACATGTGAGGTGTTGAAGGAGAAATGTGTCTTCACACCCGTTGTTTAGGCTCCGAATTGGAATCAACCTCTTGAGCTGATGTGTGGCACATCATATTATGCGATAGGGGCTGTTTTAGGCCAACACAAAGACAACAACCCTGCCATCGTTTATTATGCATCTAAGACCATAAATGATGCCCAACTAAATTATACAACCACTAAAAAAGAATTTTTGAATGTAGTTTTTGCCTTTGAAAAATTTCACCAATATTTGATAGGGGTGAGGGTCATTGTGTGGATTAATCACACAATAATAAAATATTTGATGTAAAAGAAGGATGCCAAACCTAGGCCAATTAAGTGAATTCTATTACTACAAAAGTTTGATGTTGAAATCCAGGATAAGGCTGGAACATAGAATGTAGTGGCAGATCATTTGTCTAGGCTTGAAAGAGTGGATGAAAAGGATATGGACATACCAATAGTGGAAGAATTTCTAGATGAGTAGTTGTTTGCCATGAAAAGTAAAGATTTGTGGTTTGCAAACATTGTGAACTACTTGGTGTGTGGAAAGCTTCCAGGAGACTGGGGATATACGGAGAAAAAGAAGTTCTTTCATTCTTTGAGGTTCTATGTTTGGGATGATTCCATCTTGATCAAGTAGTGTAGGGACGATATTATAAGATAATGTGTACCAATTGTGAGTTTGAGAGTATTTTAGCACAATTCCACTCCTTACCTACTGGGGTTATCATGCTAGTTCTAGGACAGCGACCAAAGTATTAGAGTGTGGATTTTATTGTCCAACACTCTTTAAGGACACATACAATTTTGTGCTTCATTGTGATGCATGTCAGCGTGCATGGAATATATCCAAGAGACATGAAATGCCCTTAAATGTTTTTTAGGAAATTGAAGTTTTTGATTTATGGGGAATAGATTTCATGGTCCCTTTCATGTCATATAACTCTAATTTATACATATTTCTTGTTGTTGATTATGTATCTATGTGGGTAGAAGCAATTCCAACTCGCACCAATGATGCCCAAGTCTTATGCAGGTTTGGGGTGCCAAGATTGATAATAAGTGATAGTGGATCTCACTTAACCAATAGGAAGTTTGGTGTGTTATTAAACAAGTATGGAGTGAGATATAGGGTAGGTACTCCATATCACCCGCAGACCCAGGGACATGTCGAGGTGTCTAATAGGGAGATAAAGAAAATCTTAAAGAAGATAGTCTCAAATAATAGGACAAATTGGAACATGCAACTGAATGATGCTCTTTGGGCATATAGGATAGCCTATAAGACACCTATAGGAACCACTCCTTTTAGGTTGGTTTATGGGAGAGCTTGTCACTTACCCTTTGAGTTAGTGCATAAAGCCAAATGGGCCTTGAGGAAATTGAATTACAATTTGGATGATGTAGGGAAAAAGAGAACGTTAGACTTGAATGAATTAGATGAGCATAGGATGGATTCCTATGAAAGCTCTATGATATATATAGAGAGAATAAAGAAGATCCATGATCACCACATTTTTCACATAGTCTTCACTGTCGGACAGAAGGTGGTTCTGTTCAACTCTAGGTTGAAATTACACCCAGAAAATTGAGTGATGGAGTGGTACTTTTGTGGTAGTTAAGCCTTTACCCCATGGGGCAATGGATATAAGTGATGGGTTTGAGCCATTCCTTGTCAATGGATAGAGGCTTAAGTACTAATTTGGGGGAATGTAGTCTGAGAAGAAGAACAATTGAAGCTCATTGAGCTTCACTTATTTCTTGAATTGATCGTCAAGCCTAGGACATAAAACGAGGGAGCTTGTTGGGATGAAACCCAACTATCATGTATTGTTTTAGGATTTTTATTCATTGCATAGGTTTTCTTTACATTCTAGCTTTATTCACATGAGTTCTTTGAAAAAAAGGTACCTTGATCATTCTTCTTTGGTGTGTAGACACAGAACTAGTCAGTAGTATCGACCGCAAAGTCAGTAGTACCGATGACACAATAGGGACAATGGGGTCGAGTTTCAAAAACTCATTACTAGTAACAACATACTCGGTGGTACCGACCACTCGACATGAGGCCCAAAAAATTTCTCACTGGTACCAACAACAATGTTGGTAGCATCAACTTTTCGTTGAGATGGCCAAGTTTACTGAACATGACTTAGTACTATTGACATACAACTTGATAGTACTGACACTGAGTGATGCTCCAGGTTCGACATACTGAGATAATGCTTAGAAATTTCAAGAAATTTTATAGACTCAGTAGTACCAATGCCTGTGCCGGTAGTACTGACACTAAAAAATGTAGGATCTACTAGAGCACCATCAATGATCATAATTTTCTACATCTAACAGTCAGCAGTACTAATCCATTGTTCACCTTTTAAAGTTGGTACTATCAAATTCCGCTGGTACTACCGACACTGGAGATCAACGACTACCGACATCAACCAATAAGGAG